>JBBPDA010000001.1:5578842-5597469 GCA_037974385.1 Arnoldichthys spilopterus
TCAAGAAGGCACATGTGCAGGCCCATCTGAAGTTTGCCAATGAACACCTGAATGATTCAGAGAGTGACTGGGAGAAGCTGCTGTGGTCAGATGAGACAAAAATTGAGCTCTTTGGCATTAACTCAACTCACCGTGTTTGGAGGAGATCTGCAAAGAGGAGTGGACCAAGATTCCTCCTAAAATGTGCGCAAACTTAGTCATCAATTCCAAGAAACGCTTGACCTCTGTGCTTGCGAACAAGGGTTTTGCCCCTAAGTATTAAGTCTTTTTTTGTTCGAGTGTTCAAATACTTATTTCACTCAATTAAAAGCAAATCAGTATCTATCTTTTATTTAAAGTCATTTTTTCAGTTTTCCTTTTGATGTGCTATCTGTCACTGTAAAAATAAACCTACATTAAAATGATACTGTTCTGAGATTTTATTTCTTTGTCATTGGACAAACTTACAAAATTAGCGAGGGGTCAAATAATTATTTCCTCCACTGTGTGTATGTATATATATATATATATATATAATGACACACACACCTATACAATATACACACAAACACACATTTCAGAACGTCACTCACACTCGCGCACTCCTCGCACGTTGCGGCTGCATCATCCTCGTTCCCCTGGCCGCTCTCTTCGCGCGCCGTCTCCATAGTACCAGCACATTCCCCGGGTGCGCGTTTGTCCAGATCAATCGAATCGAACGGGATCAAAGCAGCGTGGACCGCAAACACGCCGTTCTGAACATTAGCAGCATGGCAAACAGCAACAGAGCGCAGAAAGAGCATCCGGAGTGCCAACGTAACCTTAGCCGTAAGGGGACACACGGGCTACTCCCATTTCACCGGTTGGGTTATCTGATAGATGTGTTTTAGTCTGTAGTGAAGCGAGACGCTTAGTGGCTGAATTGAGTCTCTTAGAAAGGCCATGTATGAGCACAAAACCACACGTTCATACAAGTGTTTATTTACACAACATTAGGGGTTATTTTATTAGTGTCGGAGTTGCCTACACAAATGCCTAGTTTTAAAAAGGTTCCAGCCTTAGAAAAAGAAATAAAACTATACAATAAAGGCTTGTAGCTTGATGTACACACACCATTGTCTTCCACTTGTTTTGAACTAGTGAACAGGACGGAAAAATCAATATAACAGCACCTTTACCGCACCAGTGATGCACAGAAATGAATACTTTTGGCACTAAGACTCACAGATGGTCTCTGTCTCTTCTCATACACATTAATGAATAGAGGGTTTTCAGTGTTGGAGGCACTTAAACAGACATACTTACACATAGACCTACATACATAACACAGACATACACAGGGTCCATTCACATGGTGCCTTCTGGAGTCTTCAGTTTGACCCCCTGCATGAGAAGCATTTTCTTGTCACCAGAGTAACAGTTCCATAGCTCTCATTTTCTGAACAGGGCAGTGCGTGTGAACGTGTACCACAAATGTGAAGGTTTACGCTTTGGTTCTGCTAAAGAGAAGACCTGCTGCTGAGGGATACTGGTTGGCACAGTAACGTGGCGCTGGTGGAGAGGGTGTAGGGGTTGGTGGTGTAGAGGGACATGATGGCCAGAGTAATTTATGTCTGAGGAAAAGTAAACACACACACACACAGGGTGTTAATTCACTTTAACTGTAGCATTACAGAGAAGATAAGCTGTATTGTAACTGTATAGCATAAAATACTGACTCCTTACTTTTTAGCTTGCCTTGCTTTGATTTTCTAGCATTTTGAATCGCTTCTTTCCTTTGTGTTTCACTGATTTCCATCCCTGCAAATGATAAACGAGTGATGTAAAAAAGGACAGAAACGGGACCAAATTCAAAGTTACAACGTTTCATAGCTTCACACAGATTTCTCACAATTTAACTCAACTACTTGATTTATGAAACCTTATTGATTGTAAAAGACCTCATCTATAAGCTGGTAATAATTAGCAAGGGTGTAAAAATGAATTGCTCTCTATTCATGCATCAGCCAAAACAGCACATGATCCGATGCATCAGTGTAACCCATAAGAAATCCATTTTACTGTGAGCAGGGTTTTTTTTTACTGAGAAGCTGCGGCTGCTTATGACAACACTGCTGCATTTCACCTTTAGTAATAAAATGTTCACATTATAATGTGTCTGCGTGTGTGAGTTGATGGAAATGTAGCAGATTGTGTGGATTACATAATATTTCATGCTGACTGCAGATCCCAGTATCCCACCTAATAACCAAATCACATCGCTGGAAATTTTGAGGTATTTAAAGGGTTCGTTGGCCAAAATAATTCATAATAATAAATTACATTCTCTATCGCTACCCCTAAACTCTGGAATTCTCTTCCCCCTCACATCCGTCATATGGACTCAGTAATACATTTCACACCTGCTCTTGAAGCACACCTCTTTAGATGGGCGTATCCTTATCCTAAATGCATTAACGGTCATTAGATCACTGTTATTAATGAAATTACTTTTACATATATTATTCTTATGTGTATGGAATTTTGCTATTTCTTTTATTGAAATAATTTTGTGAGGTGACATGTTAAATTTTCTAAAACCGGCAATGGACTGTGCAACAACAACAACAATCACAACAATCACAATAATAATAATAATAATAATAATAATAATAATAATAATAGTTATTGTTATTGTTATTGTTATTATTATTATTATATATACACACATTATTTAAAGGTGCCCTTCAGATCATTTAAGGTCACCTTAGTTTAATAAAAGCAATAGCAAAAATGTGACTCACCTATCTCCTGGTCCTCCTTCACACGCCTGCGCTCGCAGCTGAATGCCTGTAGCCAGCGCTGTTTGTCCTGGGCTTTCCTGCAGCACAGCACACACAGCACCTCCAGGTTTTCCGTGTGGCGCAGGGCAAAGGCGTTCCGAAGTGAGCCCAGATGTGGGTGCCGTCCATCCAGTAGCTCCAGCGGCTCCACATGGTCAGTGTCCAGGCGTCCTCGGTAATGCAGCAGGTCTCGCCGCAGCACATCCTTCTTACAGAAAACCAGCTGGTGGTCAAACAGGAAGAAGCTGCGCTGCTGCGTCTTTCCCGCCCGCACCACCCGCGTCAGCTCTCCCGAGTGGATGAGCTCAGAGCTCCGCGATAAGACGTCTTCACCCTAAAAATAAATAAATAAACAAATAAACAAACAAAACATTTTTAAAATTGCATTTTTTATTTAAACTGCATTTAATGGCATATTCCAAACATAATCAGTACATTTGATGCTGATTGACAGTATAGATTCTGAAAGTTACATTTAATACGGTTTATACAATATGTATAAAGATGCTAAAACATGATAAAAGAAGATGAGACAAGATAAGCAGAATGATTTGGAGACGAGGCAAAAACATCTCTAAATGCAAGATGAGGATAATACAGTGGAGCTCTGAATTTCCAGTAATAATTTGAAATAAGTCATGAAACTGTGTTCTAACCAAAGAGGCTAAAAATATCTTTTTTTATTAAATCACTGAAAATCTCAACCCTCTATAACTGATAATCCTGATAAACAAGAAGTCCTATGCTTAATTAGCAGCAGTACATTTGCCCACAAGTGCTAAAGAAGCAGATGTAACTAGGGATGTAACAGTGAATTGATCTGTATCAATGCATCAACCAAAATAACACATGATCCAATGTATCCATGTGACATAAAAATCGGTGTGAGTTCACTCCACAGTTAATTCTCCTTCATTTGTAAGCAGTGTTTCATACTGAGAAGCTGCTTCTGCTTGTAATGACACTGCTGCATTTGACCTTTAATAATAAAATGTTTACATTATAATGTGCCTGCATGTGTGAGAATGGAAATGTGATGGAAATGTAACAGATTTTGTGAAATTATCATATATTATACTGACTGCAGACCCCAGAATCCCACTCAATCACATCACCGCAGACCCCAGAATCCCACCCAATCACATCACCGCAGACATCAGTACCCAACCCAATCATGTATCAGATCATTGGCCTAAATCAACAAATCAGATTGAATCATGACAAAACTACATCTCCAATTGTCTTGGGAAACAGAAATGTTACGAGAAAAGGTCAAAAGAACTGGCTGCTTAAAACAACTTGGCACCTTTAAGCCAGAGTTATAATTATTTTTAATTTGCAGCACCAATTATCTGTGAAGCATTATTTGCAAAGAGAATAATTTCCTTATGCAGAAAAGATGGCAACTCACCTCCCAGTCTAAAATGGCCACCTGCCAGTGGGCAATGGTGTCAATACTTTCCAGTCTTCTTTTCCTCTCATTGATCAGACTGGCCACATTCTTCATTGCCTCATGCGCATTGCACACCCCTTCATAGTCACTGTCAAAGGAAGCATACAGTGCGTTAAAGTTCGCGAACACTTAAGAATGTTGCAAATATGACCTAAAACAAGTCAGTCTCCAAATTTTAGGAAGAACAGACCAACAGAAATGAGCCAAAAAGACTTAAAATAATTAATGTGAGAAGAAAAAAAAAGTACTTTGGACGTTCAAACCATTAAAAAAACCCATCAAAGTTACCTGATTTTTTGCT
This sequence comes from Arnoldichthys spilopterus, assembly GCA_037974385.1. Taxonomy (NCBI): domain Eukaryota; kingdom Metazoa; phylum Chordata; class Actinopteri; order Characiformes; family Lepidarchidae; genus Arnoldichthys; species Arnoldichthys spilopterus. The sequence continues at coordinate 5,583,398 of JBBPDA010000001.1, forward strand.
TCAAAAGTGACAATAAGCAAAGCCAAGGCATAGTCCCAAAACATAGCAATATATCCAATATATAGAATTGTTTTTTCCATATTAAGTTTTCTCCATGATTTGTTTGTGTTAAGCAACTCTGGGATTGTGAAAGGTGTTATATAAATTCAGCTTATTATTATTATAATAATACTGTGCTGTCCTAGTGTATAAATACTACCAGAGCCATGTGCAGTACCTATGGTCCTTAGGTGTGTATTTGAGTAGCTCGCCCAGCTGAAGAGGGTATTTGCAGATTTTCTGCACAGGCGTTAGCAGGAAACCAGCAATGGAGATGTCGATCATCTGCTGCAAGAGGCGACATGCCTCAAAGAAGTGCTTATACCGCCCCTGCTTCATCAGACGCTGTAGTTCTGCACACGCTCCTGGGTGTGTGTTGCAGTACTCAGAGTATATAGAGAAACCTTCACCCTAATGAACAGAAGTAGTGGACGTGCACATGGGAGAAATAAGCTCATTTTTGTCTCATCTCAACCTCAAGTTAAATTCAAAGTAATATCTTAACTCAAAAACAGCATGAACGACAGTAGAAAAGTATTCACAAGTGTGAGTAGCCCACCTGCTGAAGAAAGCAGGACCCTATCTCACTCAGATGAGGGTTTTCTTTGTTGTATTTCTTTTCTAGATCCTTCAGGAACGTTCGCTGGAACTTGTAGATCTCTTCAATGTTGCTAAAAATTGTCTTGAGTTGTGCTTCTGTGAACATGGTTGGGTGTTTCCTGCACTGACGGATATATCCCTATAAAGACATGATTAGGTCAGCAATAATATACAGATGTTGCCACTGAGGTAACTGTGATTGTGACCGTTATTTTCTACACAGGTTCCTTATTGTCAGTTCATATATTTGGCCAGCAGAGAGCAGCAGTGGGCCGTAAACAAGCTGGTGTCCTCATACAGATTAAATCTAACTGTGCCTGAGAAAGTGGCGCTTAGATGGTGAATTAAATCATTTCTCACAGAGAAGCAAGCTTACTGAGTGAATAAAAATGATCACGATGTAGAAATGAGGCCCACCTCGCAGATGTCTCGAAGGTGTTTGATATAGACGCGCTCTGTGTTCATGATCTCCTGGACCACGTTGGCTCTCATCTGCTCTCGGTGCTCTGAGCTCTGGCTGTGGGGCTCTTTAGAACGTGGCTCCTCCTGATCCAGAGAACTCTCTACACTTTCACTGCCTGAGTCTTCCTGATTCACACGCACCTATCAGAAAACATCACACCATGGTCATTTCACCATGTAACAACAACAGCAACAACAACATCCAACTTTATATGTATAGCAACTTTCATGCAAGAAATGCAGCCCAAAGTGCTGAACAACGAACAGATTACAAAACTAAATAAGAAAGGTAAAGTAAGCCTTAAAGTAAAGTAAGACATAAAATAGATCATAACATTGATAAACAAGTAGGAAAAGCAATATAACCATTAAATTAGGGCATAAAATAAATCATAAAATGGATAAACAAGTAGGAAATGTAATGTTGGCATTAAAGTAAGGTTTTAAATAGGTAATAAATTTGGCAAATAAAAAATTAAATACAAAAATGCACCTCAATGTGCTCAAAGTGTACTCAAAATTGGTGTGGTCTAACAGTAGAGGTGTACAATTGCATTGATCTGATGTTAGCAATGTAACTCCTAATGATTTTAGAATGTTGATTACAGAAATACTCGGTAGGGGTGTGTCCTATTTACTTGGACATAGTAGAAATAATGCACCAAAAGGTTTTTAAAATAATCAAAAAATGTAACTGTTTTTATTGCCTTGAATGACTAGATAAGTAAGTATGCAAGTCTTTTATACATCACATGTTTTTGTTCATTACATGGACACTTAACAGCTCTGTCAGACATAACCCAACAAGCAGGACGTTTGCAGAGCAAACAGCAGGGTGAAAACCTGCTGGAGTTACCAGACATCACGCCACATTAACACAAAATGTACAGTACTTCTACCACACAACTAAGATCCATAGAAAAGAAATCACAGTTCCCAGGGTCCCCTTCCCCCAACACCTGCCAATCAATACCTGTAACCATGGTGACACTCCTACAATGCCCTCTTAACTCAGCCGCAGCAGCCATTCAGGCCGAGTTTCCATGGCTTACCGTGGCTACCGTGCTGAGCTGTGTTTGAGAAGGGCTTTGTTTCACACTCATTACTCTAAGGGGGTCTGGTTGTAGCCTATTTGACACTTACTCGCACAAAGCTGGAGGGGAACCAGGCTTCGCGCTCGCCCACCATCCCCCACCACCAGTCCTTCTCCTGGGCATCCAGCACACGGATTACATCCCCAGCCTTGAAAGCCAGCTCCTGTTCGCCCATGGTGACATGGTCCCATAAGGCCTCAGCATACACAGCATGGCCAGACATGATGTACTGCAGAGTGGACAGACAGGGAGATGGTTTAGGGAGATTTGGTGATTTGGTGTATAGTATAAATGGAGGACCTGATCCACACAGACGTCTGAATCAAGAGTTTTACTCATGTCTGTGGTGTCAGGTGAGTGTGGAACGAATGATGACCATTCATCTGCTCATTGGAGCGAATCTGACCATCCACACAAGCTTTCAGGACTCGCGTTCAGTCGGATGAAAGAAAAAAAGCGTTAGTTTAATGTTCTGGAGGAGCGGATATATCCTATGATTGTGCATCAGAAGGTGAACCCAGTAGCAGCGGCCATGTTTCTCTGCCTACATTGCATATCAGGGTGATTTTTAACACATCGAGGATCAAGGTTTAGGTCTAATAAAGACACTGATACATATTTCACTATTACAGTGAAAGATGAAGCTCAAACCCCAAAGGTTAAACACATTGTGGACTGTCTGATTACTGCCCTCCACAGATAAACACATAGAATAACACTCTGGACTGCAGATTGGAGCTGAACAGAGGCAAACAAACGCGGATGTAGTGTCATACTAAAGTCAATCAAGAAGTGCTACAAAATAGCTAGGAGCTATTGGAGTTATGCAATATCTGAATGCCTGTGTGGACTGGGCCTAAAAGTAATTTTAAAAAAATCACAGGGCGTGTACAAACAATTTGTGTAATAGTTAATTTAACTTCAACCCTATGAACCTGTTGACGCACCTAGTTCACGCAAATGTGCACACAGATTACAGCACTTGGTTGCTGACCTGGTTGAGAGTTGACAGATCAACCTCTGGCTGCAGATATGGTGTTCCTTCAGTAAGTTCCTCAAAACTGCCGTCCTCTTCACTCACACTGTCGTCCTGGCCCGTACTGCTGTTTGTGCTTCCATCTGCATAGCACATAAACACATAAAGCAATACAATTAAATGTACACCATGTCAAAGTAATGAAATCTTAAAACAACTCGTGTGTGCTTTCTTGCAGAGACTCACCACTAAGGATTCTTTGCAGTTTGCGACGACCCACCCTGTCCAGACCTGTGGGGGTGCTTTGGGAGAAGACACAGGGGCGCAGACGGGCTGACACTGCCCTGTATGGAGGAACGCCATGAGAGGGCACCGGGGGCCGCTGAACAGGCTGAAATACAACAACAGGGGTTCACGTTTCATTAGAGGCTTTAAAACTGTTCTCCATGGTTTATGTTCAGAGTTCAATGACTGTTCTAAAAAGGGCAATGACCCAAGAAAGAGTAAATATGGCATTCTGCCCTGATGCCAGTACATAACAGCTCGTGGCAGGTTCTTTTAACAAACAGAGGTGATTTCTTCAGTTGCTGCTCACTGAAAGATTACTATAATGAAATTCAGAGACTTTTACACCAAATATCAAGAGATATCGAGTGACGTGACTGCCCTTGTGGTATAAGATCAGAGGACAGACGTGTATAGATGTTTTATGCATTTCCCTTCATCACATCCTGTTTCACACGTTGCTTATTAATTTTCTTGAGAAGTGAAGAAAATATTGCACGTGTACTAGTTTTAGTGACATGAGGAAATGAGAGTGAATACTGTGTCACACACCCTTGTTTACATTGTTTAACTTGTTTTCATGCTTGTAATTATGACTCAAGGTGACACTTGAGCTGTGTTTCCTGCTGGAAGCTTTCAAATATAGTAATTCTGGATTGACCTGAATAGAACAAAAGAGCTCAGAAATGCCCAAACATTTGACTTATGAGGTCACAAGCTCACATTGCAATCAATGATGGTGAACACATGACATGCTTAAAAGATAAACAGTGCATGTGTCTTTAAGGATTTAGGTCTGAAATTTAAGATGTCTGGGGACAAATTTAAGGATAAGTTTAAAGAACCTGAAAATTAAAATGTGATGATCATGAATTTGGTAGAAAGACAAATCAGGAAACCTAAAGCTAAGAATGGTAAGAGTTAAAGGATTACTCCAGCAGTTTTCAGCTTAAACTCAATTATGTTCAAACAATAGCCACAGACATGAACTCTGTCCAGCCAGCTGCAACAACTCTCTAATAATAGACACTAATGTTTTGTAAGTCGGTGTTGTTTCGCCCCAAGTCTGGTCTTGTTTTAGTATAACTTCCCAATCACTTCAATTATGATAGAATTTTAAGACAAAAGCGTTTCTTTCTTTTTTTTCGCACAGAAAGCGCATCAAAATTGTATGGAAAAAGCAGAAAAGCACTGGAGTATCCCTTTAACTCAACAGGGCCAAAAGTGAATGACAGCTCACAGAAGGCAAAGTGTCTTCCTTCTCTTCAGGAGAGATGAACAGATCAACTCCTCCAATCACAGAGATGGGTCGCCTCTTCTTGTTTTCCAAATGTCCGTTCACATGGCCGTTCTCTGGGCTGCCCTGGTCAGTGTATCCACCATTGCTGTTGTAGTCCTCCTGCAAAGTGTAGTCCATCTCCTCCCCTTGAAGTTCCACTTCCTCCTCAGGAATACAGTATTTCCTGCAAATCAGCTGTCCGTAATCAGAGATTGGTCGAGGTCTGGATCGACCTGCTTTTCTCCTGGGTACAGAAGAGGTGGGCGTGTCACTTCCAGAGACTAAGGAGGTCGGTGTGGTTGCCATAGGCACCTCCGAGGCACAGGTGGGTGTGACAGGAGGACTAGCAAAGGCAGAGTCGCTACATTTATCATGGTTCAACCTTAGAAGATTTTCTGCGTCTTCTGTTGCTGCCTGTAAAAAAAGAGGCAACACCTGTGTCAGGTCTCAAATGAAGTGAACACAATGTAAAAGCTAATAAATAATACAGCACAATATACAATAATATAGATTAAACAGCATTTCTAACATGCATTTGTAGCCTGAAAGATAGAGTGATACAGTTATTCTAACATAAAGGCTTGTAAATACAGTAACTGAGCTTAAACAATGTACCATCCCTGCAACTAGAAAGATTTAGTTGCTGAACATATCATTCATTCAGATTTTCAAAGTTTGTGATGAGGAAATCATTTCTAGCTAGAGCTTAACAAGTTATTTCTTTATTTTCATTTTATTTTTTCCCTTTATTTAACCAGGAAGGTCCTACTGAGATACACTATCTCTTCTGGCAGGGCTTCCTATTCAAGACAGTTATATAAATGACAATTTTTGATATAAAAAGTACAAACAAGAACATGAAAAACAACAAAAACACTGTAAACACTGCACCATACTGGCATGTAATGGCACATGTTAAAGCAGGTAAATACAGGTTTTAGAATAGTTTAAATTAGGATAAAGACAAGTTAAGTATGCCTTGCAGTTAATTCCAAGCTTGGGGAATGAAAAGGCGGATTTACTGAGGTCAGTTTGGGTGGGAAAATTTTTCTCTGATGATCTAGTGTTATAGCTACTACGTCAATATGTGAGCCAACTAGATGTGTACTGCTGTACTAGATATGTATTGTTGTACTAGATGTGAACTGCTTTAACCAGTACTTTTGCAAAAAAACAACAACAGATATACAGGTTTTTATCCATAGACACCATGAGGTCATTTTAAGCCATTTCATGAGTTAGTGATGTGAATGGGCACTTTCACCAATTACACACTGTAAAGCAGCATGATGAACTACATTCTGTGTTTTTTCCCAAAAGAGATGAAGAAGCATAGAAATCACATCACGTTGCTTGTGAAACATATGACATCAGTCTAATACTGTCAAAAATGCACTTTGGACGAATCTTTTTCTAGCATGAAAATGACAATAAAACCCAACCTTCCTCCTTACTAGCCCAGAACCTTAGTCCAAGCTTGTTTTAAGAAGCTATCGATATTTACAGTCATTTTAAACTAATGATTTAATATCAAAATCACAATTTAAAGGGTAATTTTCAAAATACAAGACCTTTAATGCTCTCATTAAGTTTCAACTTGGAAAATGTAATACTAATGAAATTTAACAATGCAAAGCTTCTGATCTGGAAATCTACATTTAGTGAAAAAAGCTTAATTTACAGAAACAAATCACAAATAGATCACAGTCACATTACTAGTCATAGAAATCACAATTAGATATTTTATTCAGAATTATGCAGCCCTGTTTACAGCATAACTGTTCACTTACAGGCCAAACATACAGTTAGAATGAATCAGGAGCAAGGAATTTTTCACTGGAACCAACCAAATCTAATCAAGTGTTCACACAACATGGTCATCAGCGTTTTTCAGAAGTGTAATAAGCTGTTTATGTTTGCGCATTCATGAGTCAGCATAAGACCAGTTATAAAGGCGGGCTCTTTTGTCTCTCAATGATCGCATAAGCAAACAGAAGGAAAGAATCTTAATTTCATGTTAAAGAGGCTACAGTAAAGGTTTACCCGGCTCTCTTGTCTTATTCTGATGACTCAGCTGTACTAGTATTTAAGCTCTTGTGATAACACAGTTCAGGAGAACATCTAGAGTCTGCTCTACAAGTGACGTGGCCTGAGAAAAGAAAGTGTCTTACCTCTAAATTTTCAGTGTCTCTTTCCGGAGTTTTCCAGATGCACTGAAACGGCACACAATGAATCAGCACCATGGTGACACACACACATGAACACACACTAAACAAACAGGGCTTTTCTCTAATACATGATCTCCTGCAACCTGTGTGTATGGGTATACGCTTGTGTGCTACGCCTGCACTGGTCTAGTGCACTTTCTGGACTTTGATCCCTGGGCTTGCATCTAGGGGAGGGGAGCATGGGCTGATACATGTCCAGCCTCAGGTCCGGGAGCTTAAGAAACTCTGATAATCATAAACATCAATGAATCATTAACCCTACAAGCTTCCTAACGGCACGGCTGAGCCACTCATTTGATGACTATCTAAGGGTTTACAGCCGTAAGGAGTCCTGGTTAACGCAGAATGGAAAGTGAGCTGCCCAATGAGCTAAAAGGAAAGATTTCCCAGCCAATCAATTTGGCTTAATGGATTACATGCTCATTTTAATGACAATATTCCTCAATCTTGGCATCAGAACCAGGCTTGCTCAGCCAGAAGACGAGGTTGTAGTGACAGCGTACAATGCTTAGTCCAATAACCTGCATCTGACGCAAGTTATAATCTACTTCACTCAATACAATCTGCCTCCACTGCCACTTATCACTTCCGACGACAAAGGTCACCCCACTGACACCATGTAATCAGTGACCTCCAAGCAAGTCACTAAAATACCGGTTTCATCACCTTACATGAGATGAGGCAGCTTCTTTGTTTTATGTTTTATTCATGAAATTAAATATGACAAAACATATGGCTCATCACAAAAACTAATGCAACTAATATTAGTAATTCTGTTAATAACAGTATAACAGAGCAGTAACAGTGAATGGATCTGTATCAATGCATCAACCAAAAACATTTGATGCGATGTATCGATGTGGCACATAAGAATCAATGTTATAAATAAAATAAATTACTATTACTATTGTCTGCTTTTTCTACATATTGATTTCCATTAAACACAAAATCAGCTAAATAACCACAATTCAATGACCAGAAAAGGCAAGGTATAGGAAACTGACAATTTTTCACCGAATAAGTGCTCCAAAATGAGCTGATTTGTTATTTTAATTGGGTAACTGTGTTGCAATTTGATGAGGTAAATAGTTGACTTGGTCAGGTGTTGCTGCTATACTTATCAAAACAATGTAGTGTAATGAACTCATAAGCCATATGCTTGTTAATTCCAATGTAGCACATTGTTTTTATGTCATAAACAGGGCAGCAAATGTTTCTTGTAAGAATTTGAAATGGCAGTTTAGCTGGTTTCTGAGATGTGGTTTGGTGTGTTTCATGGCTCAACTTTAAATTTTACTCCATATGCACTGCAATATTTCTTGCATTATTAGCTCCATTAAGCAGTGGGTTTTTCCTTGTTTCTGTCGCCTTTGGCTTGCTCACTGGGGGCTCAGACCCGGATTCTGTAAAGCTGCTTTGTGAAAACATCTGTTGTAAAAAGCGCTAAAGAAATAAACTTGACTTTACTCGCTCTGGTTCCCTGGCGAGTCCAGTGGCTGGTAGAGACTGACACACTTACTCCTCGAGTAAGGGTTCTCTAGATTTCTGTTTGTTGCCTTATAGGCATAAGTAAATGAATGGATAAAGCTGAAGGTTGAAGCCACTTAAATGAATTTATACCAAATACACAGATGCTTCAAACAGAACCAAAAAGCTTAACTATGGCATATGATGAGAGCCTTACCTCCAAGTTTACTTTAATGCTGTTCAGTGTCTGTTTCTGGCTCATGCAGTTCACATGTTGAAGGGGTTCAGTTTTCACATTCTGCTGCTCCTCAACATTCCCACAGTTTTCTGCGAGAGGGCTAACGGGGATAAGCCAAGGTGAGGTCACTGGGAAGCGTTCATAAGAATCAGAAAGCTGCGCTTTGGGGCTGGAATGCTGCACAGCCCCCTCAGGAGAGGGGATGAAAATGGTGGGCACGGAGGGGGTGGGGTTTATGGATGAAGCATGTCTATGAACATCAGCCTGAACTTTCTGTCTGTCAGAAGCCCGAGCATGTGCTGGTAAAGGCCTGCGTTGACGCTCACTAGTGGAGAGACAGGGGGTCCGGCGGGAGTAGTCATCATGCAGCTGGCTGAGTGCTGACAGTGTGGCCTTGGGGACAGGGCTAGGGCACGCTTTGCGACTAGCCGAAAGATCTGTTAAGCTGCCAACAAATTTCAGCATTTGTCCCCTCACTCCCATGGGACTTCTGCGCTGACCTGATCCACGTTCCTGCATGTCCACGGAGGAAGCGCTGGCTGCTCTCTGTATATTTGGGTTGCCAGATATTTTGGGGCTCTGGGGCAGAGCTGAAGGGGCTTTACGTTTGAAAGGGCTCTTAAAAATATGCAAGTTGTCCGCACTTTTGCTCAGTCTGCTCAAAGCCTTGACACTGTCTTCAGTGCTGAGAATGGCATCAGGCCCAAGGGGATCCACAGAGCTACAGGGACGGCGGCGAGAAGCAGGTTCTTGAGTTATGAGAGTATCTGGATTTCCTGCCCCATTGTCCAATAAGGAGATACGTCCTGCCCCATAGGCCCTGCGTATACTCTGTGAGAAGTGGGAGTTCCTGTGTAGACCTTCACCATCCCCCTCATAATCATCGTCCTCCTCTGAAACATACAAATTCTGCCCAGCTGCAGTTACTCCATTGTAAACTGTTGGTCCCTGCTTAAAAGTGCTTTGGCAGCCTCCAACAGCTTGCCCAATATCTCGCTTGGTGACCAAGAAACCATTGCCATCCTTGCTGCTTATGGAGGAGAAGTTAATCTCTTGGCTGGCTCCCATTGCACTGCCCCTGTTCTGGATGCCCTGGAGCACAGAGGAGCGCAGCTTTTTGAAGGAGCCCATGACCCTGAGACCTGAGAGGCCAGGCAAAGTTGGACCACTGGCTGGTCCTCGAAGAGGAGTCTGCTTAGGGCCTGCCATACCACACTTTTGCTGGGTGGAAAAAATACGCACAATCCTGGTGGGACATGGCTTGGCCTGTCCATCAGTGATAACTGAGCTGGACCAGGGCTGGGAACTCAGTCCACTGAGTCCACGTTTCTCACAGCAAGCCTCAGGGAGGACAGGCCTTACCTGGGCTCCACAGCTAGTAACTGGGTTCATCAACTTGTCCACATAGAAGGAACTGCAGACAGGTCTCTTTGGGGATTTAGGGTCAACGTCATGACAGTCACGTGAAGGCAAACACAGAGAGGCTTCGCCAAAAGACGAAGCTGCATCTAGTGGAGTTGCCTGCAAGACGAGAGGACAACAAGGCCAATCATTAAAACTCAGTCAGGAGATATTGGGGATCCTAAAAGGTTAGTTAATGACAGACCAACAACCACAATTCCAAAAAATGGAATGATTTACAAATCTCATAAACTCACATTTTTCACAATAAAACATAGAAAACAAAGCACTGAAAGTAAGACATATTAATTATAATTGCACATAAAATAAAAGCTCATTTTAAATTTGATGCAGCAAAAGACTGGAAAGATAAGTGGCACAAAAAAAACAGCTGAAGTAACATTGGTTCACTGGCAACATGTCAGTGACGTGACCGGTTATAAAAAGAGCATCTTCGAGAGGCGAAGGCTCTCAGAGGTAAAGATGAGCAGGGAGTCACCAATCTGCAAAAAACTGCAGCTACAAATTGTGGAGCAATTTCAGAATAATGTTCCTCAATGTAAAATTGTGAAGACTTTGAATATCATCATCTACAGTACGTAATATCAAAAAATTCTGAGGACCTGGAGAATTCTCTGTGCACAAGCAACAAGGCCAAAAGGCAATGAACAACTGGTCTCCTCAGTTCCCAGATTTCAACAGGACTGTTGTTTCAAAGTCTTAAACACGGCCCGGTCCTAAAATTGTGTTGCTGCATCAAATTCAAAAAGTTTTTCATAAAAATGGCACATGTACAGAGTTTAAACGTTTTTAGGGCAGAGGTAGCATAGTGGTTAGGACATTGCCTTTGGGACCTGAAGGTCACAGTCCCAAGACGCAGGCACTACTGAGGTACCCTTGAGCAAGGTACCATCCTGCTACACTGCTCCCTGGGTGATGATAGCTGCCAGCTGCTCCACATGTGTACATGTGATGGGTTAAATGCACATTTAGTTGTGGTGCCTGAGTGTGTTCACAATGACAAAGTCACTTTCACTACACTTCACATGTTTTCTATGTTCTACTATCAATAAAATGTGAGTTTGAGATTTGCAAATCACTGCATTCTATTTTATTTACATTTTACACAGCGTCCCAACTTGTCAGTAATTGGGGTTGTAATTTTTGGCATCAAGCATAAAGCTATGTGCATGTGACTTATCTGTACAAGCAATGGTGCTATGACTACTCACTCATACTAAAGTTAGCTTGTGCCAACAAATAATGACGTGATCTACTGTCGAGCCTGTACAGGTCATAGCCATCTAGTAGTCCAACAGAAGCGAGGATATGAATGAAGCGTGCTCAGCTGTGTATCCACTCTTAAAGTCTGAAACAGGTTATTCATAGGTCACCTTAACCTGGGTGTAGCCATCGTGCCTGTGGATTTTATGCATAAATGCTGCCTCTTCCTGGTATAAATAAATAATAAATGGAGCACTTTCGTAGGCTTTAAAAGAGGGCAGTGTAGAGTTTATAAGGTAACTAAGGACAGCCTAAGTGTCTTTGCAACTCAGTGGTTGCTGTAAAATTTCCTCTGGTGTAAGGGCGGTAGACCATGCAGTTTAATGCTGTGAAAAAAGGGCCCCAGTTTAAGTCATATCCTGGCACAGAATTGGCTTTGATGAAAGGTTTTTGTGAGCATGACTAAGCAATAAAAAGTGCTAATCCATTGTGATTAATGCAACAAATTGCCTGGTTTTCTCTAGATTTACACTGTGAGAACAGAGCACCGGGGGGAGGGGTGCAAGGGTCCGACTAAAGAGGCTGATCTGCTTTAACTCTCTTGCCCCGTCTTGTTGTCTTCCCCATTAGTGAAGCAAAGACACAAAGCAGTGCCTTAGACCAAATCGATTAGCATCGTTAAACCAATTCCCCTCATTTCCCCAGACTTCCAGGCTTGTAATGCAGTGTTTTCCTTAACACATGCTACATTTGCAGATGCAAGGATATTAACAGCCACTCAAGTTCATTTGTCAACGGTTTCCAAGTCCTATTTAAACAAAATCACAATAAACAAAATATTTTATAACTATGTATAAACACAAGCACATCTTACGTAGCGCGATATGCGACATCGGCTGCTTGTGCTTCAATATTTCTGTTACACTTAGTAAAAAAGTCGATTATTACATTTTTTTAATTATTCCAAAACACACAGGCCTCATTAGAATAACCCATTGTTTGGATATTTACTTGCATAACAATTGGACAGAGCTATTTAACACTTTATCCAAGTCACTGGAGGAAAACATGAAGCCAAATGCCCTTAGTGCACTGTTTGGGGTCTCACCCTGATCATCTTTACTATCTGCACCCAAAAAGAATGTTCTAACTTTTGCCACCTTACTTGCTAAAAGACACCATCATCTCCTTCTTATAAATTTCACTCATCCCTGACTGAGGGGACTGTAATGCTTTGCGGGATATTGTTGGCTGTAGATGGGGGTAGTGGTTTGTTTCTATGACTGACTGTCATTCATGGACACGTCTTAACATGAAAACTTCTTTGTGCTTATTTTTTATTCATTTTGACTTATCTTTACCATTTCTTTGGCTCGTTTGATAATTTATTGTGATTATGATGTTCTGACAAAGGGCAGCAGTTTTTTTAATTCTGTAAAAAGGTTTCAGTACGACGGCCAAAAATTGTTACATTTTTAATATATATAGACATTAAAATGTACATACATACATATACATATATACACACACACACACACACACACCACCCCACCCCCATCATCATTATCGTACCCACCTTCACCTTTTCATTACTCCCAGCACACCTAAAAAAAATGTAACTGCGTTTTTGTGCACATTAGTCCATACAGACACGGGAACACAAACCACTGCCTCAGGAAGAGACCTCTATGCTCCGCAGCACGTCGCTATAACAAGCTATGAGGAAGAAGCTGACATCTGACCCTTTGTTTGCCTACTGCTCTGAAAGAATGCAATTAAGTTTACTCCCAAGAACCTCTTAGATCTGCCAACACAGGCTGCACTTTCCAGCACTTTCCAGAGTCTTGAAGCTTAATGCCCTCCTCTTTCTCTATGGTTTCTTTGGCTCCAAACTCGCATGATAACTGCAGTAGTGGAGTTAATTAAGAGCTCAGAGAGCTCCCCCGCACGGCTACCAGCTGGAGCCTGGCTCAGATTAAACTCCCTGAGAGGAGGCCTACACATACACACACTCACACACACACACACACACACAAACACACACACACACACATCCTTACATGGGACACACCAGGCCTAATACATGCACAAACTTGGAAGGGGTTACATACAACAGACAAGTTAAACTGCACTGCAGTTATGTCACGACATACTGAACATAACATCTTCGTAATATTAAAACAACATTATGTAACTCGAAAATGCTGAAAATTTCTTCTCAGATTAGTTTGAAAGGCATTGCCAGTCTTTTCTCAAATCACTTTTATCCAAATACCTCATAAATGACAGCAGAGGAGGGTGGACAGCAGGTCACGGCCTAATCCGGGGTAAAATTTAACACAATTTTTTTTACGCAGTTACAGAGAAACTCCACCGATGTTTCTGAATACTCCATGATGAAAACTACACCATTCAGAGCAGGTTAATGTTAAATAAAGATGCACTGTAGATAATACTAGCAACCTACCCAGTACCTCAATATGTTTCTTCTTTTTATGTTTGCCTTACAACACCCAGAATTTACCTCTCCATTGTGGATGGATTTCAAAAATGTGTTTTAGGCCAAAAGATACAATATGCAAATGAGGCTCTAACCAATCACTGAACTTCTTAACATCCATGTGAAGGGGATCAGACAGTCCAGAGTGTAATTCTGTGCGTTTACCTGTTGGGGGGGGCAGTAATCAGACGGTCCAGGCTGTAATTATGTGTGTTTACCTGTGGGGGGCAGTAATCAGACAGTCCAGAGTGTAATTCTGTGTGTTTACCTGTGGGGGGC
>JBBPDA010000001.1:5600085-5617587 GCA_037974385.1 Arnoldichthys spilopterus
CCGGGCTGGGACTCGAACCTGCGACCTTCCGGTCCCAAAGGCAGTGTCCTAACCACTAGGCCACCACTGCCCACATAATGATGTAATGAGCAGTTTTATGACAGATAATAGGCTCATTGACATGTGGCAAAAGTTTAACCCCTGATTTCAAGCTACTCTTGGTTTAAACCGAATGGAGAATGCAAATCTAGAATTGATTACTGGTTAGTGCATGAAGAGATGCTGAGATATGTTTCACAAACTAGAATTTCTGAAGCACCTTTATTCGAACACTGTTCTGATCAAAAGCGTATTGGCGACTGTAAACGTCCAAAAGCTCAGCGCTACACCTGCTTTCTGTGACCCCCGCTCACTCTGTAACACACAAAACACAAACACTCCAACGTACCTTTCTCACTCTTTTCCTGTTGATAAATTACTGCCCGGCTTCTCTCGCTCCTGTGTTAGCCATTGAACGCGCTTTTCCTTCAGAAAACAGTCCAAGCTGCGCGAAAATCCTTTATCCCACCGCGAAGAACGGATGAAAACGACGCTACATGTCCAAGCAGTACGTCCACAGAAGCGGACAAACCTAAAGCATGTAAGATCGCCACTGACCTTCTAGACCGCCCCAACGTCAATGAAATATGGAAGAAAGCAGATTCTTCTCCAGCGTCAACACCGGAAACCCCCCATTGGCAGCGGCAGATTTTACACAGCATTGTTGCACAGGTGTTGCGGGCTATGATAGGGTTCCACCTTCTGCACTGGGACTGGCTAGTATGTTTCCGTGTTCATGCGACGATTGGATAATATTTCGCTCTCACGTGCCATCTGTCACTGATTTTGTTTGTTTATTGGCATCCGTAATCCGGAACCCAGGTCACTTCCTGCGCCAGTAGCATCATTAGCACTTTATACGCGGGTGGTTCTTTTGGTGCCTTTAGTTATTAATTACACAAATTTGCACCAGGATGAAAATAAAAACAATGAAAATCTGTTTATAGATAGATGGATATATAGGTAAACGAGTGGACAGATAGGTAAACAGACAGACAGCGTTAAATGGACGGGTGGACGGGTAAATAGGTAGGCAGACATACAGATAGACATAGATAAATAGGTGAATAGATAGATAATAATAATTCTACATGCATGTAACTGTTATATTACATTTTAAATTGAGAGTAAACACAAAATATGGTTGAGGGTAAACGTGCATTAAGTTTGAATGAAAAGCCAGTGATGTATAATCTTCATGTTTAGTCTTTTTTCAGTACCAATGTAGTTTCCCAGTATAGGCCAATGTGCATGTGTACACTGAATAAACAGAATGACATCATAGCCTTTAGAACTGACCTGGTCACTGCTTAACATTTTAACAGCCCTGTAGTTTCATTACATGAATCAATGTTTCTAGATCTATAGAATTACACTGTGATTCTTACATAAATGTATTGTTACACTGTGGTCAAACTGTCACTCTGCAAAGAGGAGAAACCCAGAAAACGTTGTGTCATCATCATCATCTGCATAGAGTCCATTGAAAAACTGACCCCCAACCACCTGAAGCCACACCTTATCTCCAGCCTGCAGATAAATCACAGTGCCCCCTGAGGCCTGGTCCTCATTGCTCTGGTAGTTGTCCATGGTGTGAATCACACTTTGGCCATTCTTCATAAGGGCCACTCTAACATTTCGGGAGAAAACGGTGATATGATATGTGAAGTAATAGGCTCCAGTGATTGCACAGGTGAAGCGACCTGTCTGGGGGTCGTAGTGATTCTGGCGGTTGTAGATGATTTTTTCAAAACGAATGGGAGTGTCACTAGCTGGTAGCTTTCTTTCGGTAGTAAGACCAGCAGAAAAGGCACTTTTGGGTATGTCAGGCATGTCTCCTTTAGGCCCTTTCTCTCCAATCTCACCCTTTGACCCTTTGTCACCACGATAGCCAATGGGGCCCTTGTGACCTGGAGGGCCAAGATCTCCCTTAGGGCCTGTTCTCCCAGGGGACCCTATAGGCCCCTGGAAGCCTTTCTCTCCCTGATATCCAATGATTCCCTGGGGCCCTTCAGGCCCTTCAGGCCCCACGTCTCCTTTGATACCCTGTGGCCCTGGCATTCCCATCTCTCCCTTTACACCCTTAAGACCAAGTGGCCCTGGAAAGCCTTGGGGTCCCATTTTACCAGGTGGGCCTCTCTCGCCGTTCTCTCCACGTCTGCCTTTAATCCCATCTGTTCCTGGAGCACCTACAGAGACACCAAAAGGTCTTCCATGCTGGCAATACCATTCAGTATTCAAAGCTCTGTTTAAAGGTTGTCATCTGCAAAATACTTATTTCAGTCTAAAAGCAGAAACAGTAATTAAAGAAGTACTCCAATGTTTATCTGTTTAAATCCTATCTTTTTATATTAAATACATTTAGTCATTGTCCCTGGTTGTATTTACCATGATTTATTATTCCATAGCATTTCATTCTTTTGTTTCCTCTAATTTGCTATCAAATTGTTATGATGTTTGCCCTACCTCTGAAATAACTTCTTATTTTTGATTATGTCACCATACACCGGTGTGGAAGGAAATTTGTGGGCAGAAATATCTGTATAGATTTAAGGTTTAGGACCTTTTCTTTGTGAACAGAATGTTGCAGGTTCAAGTCCTGACCCTGGTACCACAAATTAAATGCACTTCAATCTAGTACTTGCATTAGAACAGCTGACTGGAGGCCCATGTGACTGGAGGGTTCCAGCTTTAAGTCAAAGCCCAGGTACCACTAAGGCAACCACTGAGCAAGGTACCATCCTCTTACACTGCTCCCTGGGTGCTGCTGATAGCTACCCGCTGCTCTGTGTGTGATGGGTTAAGGACACATTTTGTTGTGGTGCTCTTTGTGTAACTGGGTGTGTTCACAATGACACAGTCACTTTCGGTCTAAATAATATGAACTGTTGCCATGTTTCTCCTCCAAATCCTTCATCTGATTGAGTAAAAAAGCTCAGCTAGCTCAGAATTATTATTGACAAACATTTATAATGGTAAGTTCTAACAAACTGAATTTTTTTAGTTCTACAAGCAAAAGTTATGTAATAAATGATCAGAGATTTGACCAGGTTCTCCTTTGTCTCCCTTCGGTCCATCCTTCCCTCCTGCTGCACATGTTCCAATATCACCTTCAAAAAAAATTCAAAGAGCAATTTCAACTGACAAATGTCTTTCATTGTTTGAGCATGAGTTTTCAGATAAAAAATAGAAAAATAGAAATATTTGCTCTTTGTTTTATGGATAACTGCATTGTTTCTGATTGAGACATTGTATGTGCTCATTCCAGAGGACACTCTTTATCCATTATTTAAGTCATGGACAGTACTGTGTAAAAGATTCTGTGCAAAGCCACTGATCTGAGCAGTGAGTTTCTCTCTGCAGCAAAACACACATGAACATTAGAATTACAGGTTCGGCTCCACTTTTCTCCTTCATGTCTCCAGTCACTGCATGTATGTGTGAAGCTCCATCAGCACCTGGTTTCATCTAATGAAGGACTGATTGAGCACAAACCAATGATTTGATGGGAACTACAGTAACACTGGGCTCCACCAGGAGAGAAGAACTCTGGGAATAATAAAGTCAACACATTGATACACACACATCACTGTTTACTGTTTAACTGTTATTTTTATTTTTATTTATTTTAATATTAATGTTATTCTTGAGAGAAAGAAACAGAAAGAGAGAAGGAGAGAGAGAGAGAGAGAGAGAGAGAGAGAGAGAGAGAGAGAAAACACTACCCAGATTCACAGCTTTAAACATAATTTTCTCAGGTGTCTAAGACATTTGCACAGTCCTGTATATTAGGCAGAATTGCAAGCTGGAATTCTGGGAGCACTGCCATTCTGTTTTCACCTGAACTCACACCTGGGGTCGAAGGTTAGTTCCCAGTGAGGTGTAAAACTTTCAGGTTCTGCCTTTCTTCTCACCTGGGTCTCCTTTGTCACCTTTGGCACCATCTCGTCCGTCGCGCCCTGGCATTCCGTTATGTCCAGGATTGCCCGGTATTCCAGGGTGTCCAGACACACAGCCATCACTCTTTTCCTCCTTTCCAGAAGCTTCTGGGACCGATGCTAATAAAAGGAGGATGAAAAAATGTCTGGCAAATAACATGATCTGCACAACTAGATACACCCTGGAGGATCAGCTCAGGAGTCAGAGCTTAAAATAATCCAGGAGTCGTTTAGAGTCTGTTCAGGAATATGAAAGTATCTGCAACTTGAGAATTCGGTGGCATCACTGCACCTTAAAAGAAAGACTATTGGTCAAACAGCAGTTACATGGGTTACTTATTTAAACCAGATTTGTTACACATCACCCATGTCCTCATTGGTAAAGTAACAAGGACACAGGTGATGTGTAACAAATGCTTCGCATATGAAATGCTTAGATAATGATCAACCCGGCATATCCGAGCAAATTCACCTCAGTGACCAATAAACTCCTTGGACACAGAAGATAATATAAGCTCTAGTGTCCAGCACAGAGCTAATGTTAAACTGTTTAACTGAGTTTCTATGGGACTTAGAACTAGACTTAGCCTAGATTTGGACTGACTGCTGAAAGAAGGGGTTCAGCAAAGGCACAAATACACACAACAATCCACTTAACCCAGATGTAGTATCAACTAAGACCAGCCAAGGCATGTCTGTAGTCTCTCAACTGCTTTTACGTAAGATGATGTAGACTTGCGGCTGTGGTTTAAGACACAGTATGACTTACTGTGAGCTAAAAAAATGAGCAGAACAACACAACTTCAAGCAGAAATCCAGACTGGAGTGGCCTGCTCCTGGATGAGATTCCTCTGTATGTATGATGGTAATTTTCACAAAAACTGATTCTCAGTCCTAAACTAAAGCCACAAGTCTGTTCCAACCTTAAAGAACAGCTCAGTGCAGTTATATGTTTTTGAATATGTGTTCACAGAAAAGATTAAGTGACTAATGTCTTTTAGTGTTTTTTGGCTACATTAGCTTTGAAGGTCCAGTGCTAGATTGAAGAAGCACATTGTGGAGCATGTCTTGGCTGATCGACTGCATCTGGGTAAGTGGAAAATTCTGTAAATTTGATTTTCATCAAAGTTTAGTTTTTCATATTCCCTGCACTACTAATAAAGTAACAAGCCTCTCCTTTGTTAAAAAGAATGTGCCTGAGTAGGTAAATGTGCAGGTCAGGGGTCTTTCAGGACCAGGGTTGGAGAACACTGGCGTAAAGAACTTTGGCGTGGAAGTTTCACAGCACAAAGCTCATGAAGGAACAGGTACAGTGGACTATATAACTACAAACTGTGTTCATACTAACGTGTAATAATACTATATACTCCAAACTGTTAAAAAGACTTAATTTCTCAAAATTAAATTAATTATAATAATTATATTAATTTAATTTAATGAACATTAGTCATTGTTCATTTCACACCACCTGCTGATATAGCAAACAGTTCCGGGAACAAACACTGAATGTTTCTTTTGTGTTATGTCTTTTGTCAAATGCACTGTGTTGTCTATTCGGCACTTTATGGTTGCCTTGTACTTTGTCGCAACATGGGCCCAAGAGAAATGCTATGTCAGCCTTACTGTATACTTCTATATGGACAGGGTGACAACATATCTTGAATTTTTAAGGCTGCTTACACCACTTGTCTTAGACAGTACAAACATTAAGCCAGGTTTTACATGTTTAACTGCTCTAATTAAGTTACAGTTTAGTGCTAAATGCCACTGGTCAATGGAATCGAAATTGTTACAATGCTGACCCCATAACACAGTTCCAATTAATAATGACCTTTTCCACTTATATGCCATGTCCATAAACAGGGCTGCCACCTACTCTTTCATGTGTGCTGTCTAATAGATTGTAAACTGCTGAAGTTTGTTAAGATACTGAAGCAGTTTATTAATTTTTTAACATCAGCAAAACAAATGCATTTCATATGCATGTGAAACGTACTGTAAAATGGTCACACATAAGATAAACACATGTATGTCCAGTTTCAATTTCCCACTCTTTAAATGCAGTGTATTTTGGAATATATGAACAGAATCATACAGTTGTTGGCAAAGGTTTGAACACACCCGTTCAAATTACATGTCTGACTTTGTAAGCGAGAATAAGTTAACACACCCTCTATAGGGAATTTAAACTGATGCATTTTTCTGCAACTGTTTTCTATCTCTATTTATTTGTCGAGTTGTAAAAAAAAAAAAGTAATATCAAATGTACCATAACTTTTGTACAGGACACATTTTATATTTAGTTTTTTCCAGAATGTCAAATTCAGCACAGAACTCATGTGTGTATTAAAGAATGTAGATGTGTGATCTCTGTGTGTGGAGTATATGTACTTATTTACACAGAAAATCAACAAAACTTGCCATTTGACACTGGGCGCCTAAACATTAGCATACAACTCTAACCGAGGAAGTAAATTCTGGGGATTTTTTTCAACAAAGAAGCTGCATGATGCACGTTACAAAAAACAATATCAAGATTTAATACTGACTGTATATAGACAATATGGCAGCTGTTAAATATTAGATAAAGTAACAAATATTATAAACAAATATGTTACATGAAAATAATAAATAAAATGGGAAACATTAAGCATGCTAATCGTTTATTGACTAACTTAACACATGGAATTTTAAGACTAAAGTCTTCACAGTTGGCCTCGGACACTGAAAGTGCTCTACCTCCATCACTGACTCCATTATCTGGGGGCCAGTGAGGTGACTGAAGCAGACTGCGTTGTGTGGAGTGGGACTGATGGAGCTTAAGGTCTTCTGGGTGTTTGAGGCAGGTTGTCAAACTTGGAGGCTGGATTACATGATTTGGCGGTGCATGCCATACCCGGTCATGCCAGCCTGGGACGCCCCACGATTACTGCCCATCTGCAGGCCAATCAGGTTCTGACCCTGCCGCAGCTGTTCTTCGGAGAACTCTCGTCGATTAGACTGAGATTTTCTGTCAGTAAACAATCAGGATCAAGGTTGAGAATCCATGCTCAGGTTCAGCCGGAAAGGACTTACCACCATAGTTTGATGTTTCCCAATTTAGAAAATTCAAAAGAACCAGGTTGCTCACCTGTGGAACCACTCTCGGTTGCCACGGTAATGTCCATCATCCTTGGTGAGAGCCACGCTCCCCAGAGCCATTAGAGTTCGCTGGACAGCAGCCATGTCCTTTCCTAAAGGAGAATATTGCAATATAACAGCCACCTTAATCCAAACTGTTTATTCAGGAAGATGGCCAGTTTATTGGAAACCCCAATTTTATAGCTCTACTTTGATGGTGTACAGTTAGAGACTATAGTGGTGACGCACAATATTTATGTTAGCTTTCATGTTCAACACAAATTTGTGTCAAATATAAACCAGCCAGCCATAACATTAAGACCACCTGTCTAATACTGAGTGTCCATCTTCCTGCAGCTGAAACAGCTCTGACTGTGGTGCACTTTGTGTTCTGACCCCTTTCTATCAGAGTCTTCTTTGGGATCTGACCACATGCAGCAGTGAGCATTGGGTGCCCATGACCCTGTCACCAATTCACCAGTTGTCCTTCCTTGGATCACTTTTGGTAGGTACTAACTACTGCACACCTGGAACATTCCACAGAACCTGCCATTCTGGACATGCTCTGACTCCGTTGTCTAGAACATCACTTGTCAAAGTGAGTCAGATTGTTATGGCCCTGCTTCCAGCACATCAACTCAACTCCACTGACAGGTGCCCCTGTAATGAAATAACTAGAGAGTCAATGTTTCTCACATCAGCGGTCAGTGGTCTTAATTATGGCTGATCAGTGAATATTTCTTTATATATAATAGGAATCAGTAATAATAAAGGAGTCCCCTGCACTAACCCTTTATCAATGGTCAGTTTTGGACCAGAAAGCTGCTTGTTGGCTGGATATTTCTGAGTTGTGGACTATTCTTAACCCAGCAGCAACACTTAAATGTGTAAAAAACACCAGGAACACCAAAGCACCTGAAACACTCCTACCAGCACCACACATATTACCATGCCTGTGTCACTGCTGTACAGATAATGATCTACCACCTAAATAATATCTAGTCAACAGCAGGGGCCCAAAACAGATGAGCAGTGAACAGGGTTAAAGGTGGTTGACGTATGGTGCATAACAACCTACAGGCTACAATCTGTACTTCTATAGCTCTATAGGGGACCTATAAACAGGCAGACCTCATACAGTGGATAATGAGTGAAAGAATGTGTGTGTTTCTAATAAAATAGATGACCAATGCTTAAGTCAATGTCCAGCAATATTGCAAGTTAAGCTTTTTTCAGAAGGAAAGGTAGTAAGTTGGTTGTAGCATCACTCCATCGTACCTTCCCATAAGTCTACAGTCTGAAAGATATCAGTTGTGATGACTCCATAGGCCTCAGCTGCCTGAAGGAACTGGGAGATTTTCTCCATTTGCTTAAAGGCCATTTGAGTTTCTTGAATCTTCTTAATGGGCTCTTTACCACGTGGGTACAGACTATTAATGAGTCTACAGAGGATCTGCAGAAGACAGAAAAGAATCCATAGATAGCACTTAGAGGAAAACAAGGAAAGGGGCTCTTGCCTTAGACATGTGTTTCTAGGAAAAACCTTTATATTTGCTGTGGAACATTATTTGGAGGTTTTTCCAGCATCAAAAAGGATTTTCATGTTTGCACGTCCCAAAAATCATTACAGAACCACCCCATAAAAGGTTCTTTTGGTTCTTCTATTACCGTGGTCTACAAACTGGTCCTCAGGACACCCCTCAGACAGTCCACGTTTTGCTCCTGCTCAACTCATAATGCAAAAGGATGGAGCAAAAACATGGACCATTTTGCAGGCCTTCAGGAATACTAGTCTATGGCGGTCACTCCACAGAACCTATGAAGCACTTTCACTTTTGTAATTCTGTGTGCATATTGTAATCAAAAATTAGAAGCAGTCTGGTAACTCACAGTTCCATCCATGAGCCAGATTTGAAAGTTCTGCTTCCCCGGCTGTGGTCTGTCCAGGTTGCCTCCACACTGTACAGTGATCCAGTCCACCAGCCGAGCCTCCAGTTCGGGATCGTACTTCTGCTCAATTTTCTCTTGCACCTCGCGGCTCAGTCCATAACTGGGGCCTCTGTTTGCCATGATCTCGCAGCTTTTTCCACTTTTTTTAAGCAGGCTACTATCTGAGGGCACAAGCGTAGCAATGTATAGTAATACTTAGCTATAAACTTCATTCATTGTTCAAACCCCTTCTTCCATTTCAGGTCACGGGGAAGCTGGAGCCATTACAGAGCAACACAGAGACAGACAACCATTCACACACATACTTACACCTACAGGCAATTAAGAGAATCTAGTCAACCTGTCGCACGTCTTTGGAGGAAACCTAAGCACCTGGAGGGAACACACCAACACATGGATAGCTCGCAAACTCCACACAGAAAGTCACCAGTGGCCGACCTGGAAATCGAACCCAGGACCTTCTTGCTGTGAGTCGACAGCGCTAACCGTGCCGCCCAGCTACAAACTTGTACCTGGTATTTTAAGGGTCAGCATTACATTTCATTTAGTTGACTTTAGGAAGAGCAGACATGTTTAAAAACGTGGCAGTTGTGTGGCTGAGTACAGCATTTGCTGAGGCAGGGTTCTTATTAGGGTTCATACAAGGGTTCATATTATGGAAAATTTTATCTTGCTTTTTTTGTAATAGAAGTCTTGTTAAATCAAGCTGCCAATACAGCAATTATTATTTTGAATGATCTATTTTTAGACCATGTCATGTAAATCAACACCTTTGCATATGACTGCTTTTTTTTAACCCATTTTTGTTGAAGTTTAAAGGCATGTTTCTGTCCAGACAAGATTAATGAGGTGAATACAGGGCAGCCAATGAAAACAGGGGTCATTTATATCAGCCTTAAATAAGTTATTCCAATGAGTAAAGTGAGGTTGCAAATAATAAATAATAAATTGTGTAGAATTGAATTATGACACCTTTTAATACATAAAAACACACAAACACACAAAAAACACAAATACAGTGGAGCTTACAGAAAATGCACAAAGAAATTGCACCAATAAGGCACAATATTAAAACCACTTACTGGTACAAGGAATAACTTTGATTATCTTGTTATAGCAGTCAAGCGGTGAAATATGTTAGGCAGCAAGGGAACAGTCAGTTCTTAAAGCTGAAGCAGGAAAAGTCAGAGTCAGAGCATTTCCAGAAGGACAAGTCCTAATATGTGATAAGTACCAAAAGTGGCTTAAGGAAGAACAACCAGTGTAACTGGCAACAGGGTCATGGGCACCCAAGGCTCAAGTAGCATGGGGAGACTTCAGGTCCAATTTCAAAGAATAGCTGCTGCATCACAAAAACTATGAATGCTGGCTATGATGAAAAGGTGTCAGAACACACAGTACATCACAGTCAGAGCTGTTTCTGCAGCATGAGGGGGACACATTTAGTCTTAGTTCTATTATGGCTAAGGGTATGCTTACATTATTAGAAATTACACAATAAACACATCCTGTGCTCACAAAACACAAAATGTGATAAAAACACAAAATGTGATAAAAACAGATGTGCTTTTTTAGTATGTATTTCATTTTTTGGCCTACATTAAGGCAAATAAGATATATAAATGCTTTATTCTAATTATTATTACTCTTTCTATATTGAATGTCAGAGTGAATTGAGTTTGGTATGCCCGAACAGGGTGTGGTTCACATTGACTCCAGTCAATGACTTCAGAGCATTAAAGCATATGAACTCAGGCACTACCATCCATTAATACAGCTTTACCTCTTCTTATGGGGTCCAATTAGCATACAGGCATTCAAGAAATCATATAAATGGTACAGTAATCTAATTAAAGACATACATGCAAGAGCGCTAACAGGCTATGTGCCAAAAATATATATACAAACACTCATGTTTTATGCATTAAGACAATATAAGGCTAAGCACACTTACTGCTGGCAGATGTGCTTGGTGTCTGTAGCTGTAGTGCTCTCTCTCTTCTGTCCTGTGAAAGCTTCCTGAAGATGCTGAAGTGAAGCATCCATGCAGCTGAGGGCGGGGCAGGACTAACACATGCTCTCTGGTGGCCCATAGGGGCCGTTATATAGACAGACGTCATAGGGAGGTCTCAGAGGACAAGCCAATGTGACAGTATGACAGACCTGGTTAGATAAGGGCTGATCCATATGCTAAAATTAAGGCAGGGTATCTGTTGGTTTATAAAGATATGCAACAAATATAGATTATATAGTTAAGTCTATATGGGTGATTAATATACTGTCTGTACCAATATACTGGTACAATCCCAATATTGATATTTTAACATTGTTATTTTATCAGAAATGTTTTACTAACTGAAACCTGTGTTATGTGTCAAGATGGTCAAGAGAGATTTTTTTATTCTTTTTCTTTTTAGCCTTTATAGGCTAAGACTCAGTGCTGTTATCAAGGCAAAAAGGTTTTGGAAAAAAATCTCGTTTTTGCGTTTGTGATGAAATGCTACTTTTGTTTTGAAGGCTTCAAGTAAGAAAATGATGCTCTATGATAGCTAAAGGACTTCAGACGAGAATGTGCAATGGGCCTCATTTACCAAAATCTCCTTAGATTGTTTCGTACATTTCTTCCCTCAGAAAAATCTGTAAAAGGCAAAATCAGATCCATAGCCAATTATGTTGCACAAACATGACAGCACTCAGATGCTTACTCTTGAGTGTGTGTAGATTCTGTTCCTACCCCAGAACCAATCCTAAATAAGAAAAAACACTGCTGAAGGTTAGAATCTCCATGAAAACTGAAAAATGTCTTAAGAATGTCTGGGGAATGAGTCTCAATGTTCCTAGTAGCCATCTTTCCCAATGTTGTCCAGCATCAGTAATGGTGAGCCAGGCCCTGTCCCAATTAGATTATGCACATTAGTGCTGTAGATAGAGGCTGCAGCATGTACCCAACACAGCCCCTCAGTAATCACACTTTATATGGAAGATGAAAAGCCATTCATCATCTGATTTTCTCCATAAAAGCTTTATGACACTGAACTGCTAAAAGCTTGAATGATTATACTGGACTAATCATCCTGACTATTTAATAGGAAAATAGCAAAGACTGAATTACGTTTTTTCAACAAGGCCCCTGTGTGTGTGTGTACCCTGTTCTACATGAGCATTGTAAAAGAAAGAGCACATTCCAGCATTAGGCTTGTGCTAATTTAGAGCTGAGTAATTGTGTTCTGTTGGTGACCGGCTGAAAGGTCACTCTGGTAGTTAGAGAGTGAGATCACAGCTGGTGGTTCAAGCCCTGGCCTCCAATCACACGTTAATAAACAACCGAGTAATTCTTCGAGCACATGTTTCAATACTCCCATCATACACAGTGAAGTGTGTGGGCAGATTTAATTAAAAGGTCAACAGTGACATGTGTTACTGCGGGTAAACGAAGTCGAATGGCTGGTTAATGTAATTACAACAATTCATTTTGAACCTCCGGCCACTGAAGGTGTGTATGATGACACTGAATCTACATTAAGCACTGCAGAAAGACTAGACATCTAAATAAAAAAGAAGCTTTAAGATTGACGTGAAGACAAGGAGGCATGTTGGTATTAAGCTGACAGAAGTTGAAGCGAATGGTAGAAACCCTGGAGACGGACATTTTTTGTTCAGTACTGTGAGGAATTCCTGTTAAAAAATTAATGTAAAAAATGTTTACATATAAACATTTAAATGATTTCTAGGTGATAAGAAGTAAACACATGCTCGACAAGGAATAAACATAAATACTGTATTTTTTTCTGCAACTTTAACTTCCCACAATTATTTATAACATTTATTTTGTTTTTGTTTTATCCAATTAAATCTGACAAATAAATGTCATTCTGCGTGAAAAACAGAGGCTTCTCTATTAAGAATGTGCAAAAACATCAACAAAACATGTCATTTGACCAGGGGAACACAAACGATTGCATATGACTGTATATACACATCAATCAGCCCAAACATTAACACCACGACAGGTGAAGTGAGTAACACTGACTATCAACTGATTTCATTACAATTGCATGTGTCAGGTGGGTGGGATATATTAGGCAGCAAGTGAACAGTCAGTTCTTGAAGCTGATGTGCTGGAAGCAAGAAAAATGGGTGAGAAAAAAATGGCCTGATTGTAATGGCGAGACGATGGAGTCAGAGCATGTCCAAAACGGCAGGTCTTGTGGAGTGTTCCAGGTGTGCAGTAGTTAGTACCTACCAAAAGTGATCCCAGGAAGAAGAAATGGTAAATCAGCAACAGGGTCATGGGCACCCAAGGCTTACTGCTGCAAGTCAAGTCTAGTCTGGTCTGATCCCACAGAAGAACTACTGTGGTTTAAGAAGTGATGCTGACTGATAGAAAGGGGTCAGAACACAGTACACCAGTCAGAGCTATTTCAGCAGCAGGAGGGACACACTCAGTATTAGGTCTTAATGTTATGGCTGATCAGTGTGCATACTACTGTACAAAAGTCTGGTGTTCTTGTTTAGTACAGGTATATAAAACTAGTTTGTTTACACTGCTGTGGCTGACACACACGGTTAGTGTAGATGAATCGTGCATATTCACTTGTTTGCCCTGTGTACTAAAGAAAGACATCTATGTATACCTAATCCTCTGGGGTCTATCTTGTATAATGTCAGCAATAAATAAATCATTGACAAGGAATCGGTATAAAGAGGCTTTATTTCCTTAATATAATATGGTTAAAAGGCACAGGAGAACAACATAATGTGTCATTAGACCAGGAGAACAATTCTGGAGCAGCTTTCATCAGAGGGCTGAGCTACACAACACTGACAACTAAAGTACAAAAGGAAAAATACTGTGAAGGCACTAAGGAACCAGGTTTTAAGGTTTGGTGTTTTCTTTTTGTCCTGTCTTACACATCCCTCTTCATGTCATTTCTGTCTTTGCAGCATTACACCATTGAGGACAAAGAGGCAAAGAAGGTTTGGCATAAGGTACCAGACCACAAAAGTAAGGGTCATGCTTCTTGGCAATATATCCGTGTATGTAGACTCACACCATGGTGGTCAGCTTATCTATGAGGTCATCGATGGTGTAGACCATGAGCTTGATGTCATCCTTCTCAGCCATACGGTGCTGGCCGTGGCGGCGCAGGATGACGTCAACGTCATTGCTGAGCACACGCTCTGCCACCTGCATAGAGATGTGCCATGGCACATCCTCATCCTTCAGGCCGTGGATGAGGCGCACAGGACAGGTGATGGGGATGGGGCTCTGCAGGATGCAGTGGTTCTCCGCCTCCTTCAGGAAATCCATGCTTACCGTGTACACACCCTCATCATTGCTTTTCGTCGGGATTGTCCACATGCCTTTGTCTTCAAACTCTTTTCTCGCCTGATGTGCAGTAAAAAACGGTTAGAAATCTCAAACTTCTGAACTCTGATGCATGTTGTTTCATGCATTTCATTTTGACTGGTGATTGGGCAGGGACTTGCCCATGTAATCAGATGGTCACAGGTTTAAATCCCATCCCAAATACCACTGAGGTTCCCTTGAGCAGGGTACTGTCCTGCTACTGCTGTACTGCTATTGATAACATGTGGATGAGTGAAATGAAGAGGTCACACTTTGTTGTTGTGTACTTTGTGTGATGGGGTGTGTTCACAAAGACAAATAATCCCTTGCACAGTTCACAGATTTTCAAATTTTTCACACTGTGGTAGCTGCTTCTTACCTCTATAGGAAGAGATTTAAATGCTGTAACAAAATGATCAGTGGCTGTCGAGATCCCCACCAATGCTTTCGTCTTCTCAGGTCGGGCAATAGCAGCAAGCAGCATTAGCCAGCCGCCCATGCCAGAGCCAACCAAGATCTACAGTAAATAGCATGGACAACTCTTCTTAATGGTTTCTAACTGAACTAAATACTACTACATACCAAAAATCTTAAAGTGTCTTTGGAGTAGTAGAGAACATTTCAAAAATTAGGATTTCAAAGTATCAAAGTAGCTGCAGCTGTGTACATGGTCTATGTTATAATTCTGAAATATAATGCAGGTGGGGTTGTTACTATGCATAATTCGAAAATACACAAATGAGAAGTGAAACAACATCAAGAAATAAGACAAATGTGAAAAATTGAATTAATTGTATTATCCTGAACTGAAAACATACCCATTAACATTCATTGCTCCAACAGCAACTTCTAGTGGCCATTAATAGTATTATTACTTAGAAGATTGGAAAAGGCATTCATGAGTATTTATTCATTTTTACCTGAGGTCCTTCAGCAACTTCATCTAACATAAAGAGAACATCCTTCTTCCAGGTTCCAATGGTGCCCTCTGTAAAGACGCCTTCTGAGGCTCCATGACCTGTGTAATCAAACCTACACACATCCAACACACCAATTACACCTAACACTCATTTATAGAAATGGGCAACAAACTAAAGGTGCAGTTGACGGCTGGACACATAAACGCACAGTTAACTGTTACTAAAATGACCTCAACTTGGCTTAGGAAAGACACGAATGCACAGCGCAAAACAATCTAATGTGTACCTCAGATAGGAATGGCCTAATGACTTGCAGAAGTCCTGTAACGCTTCTGCTTTCTGTCCACTCATATTCGAGCCATATCCAGGCAGGAACACCACACCAGGACTCTTCCCTTTTATTCTGTGATAAGCAAGCTTTGGTAAGTCTGGCCGTGATACATACTGTACACTGGACTTCTGTCTGACCCCTGAAAAAGAAAGCAAGGCCGTTCAAATTAGGGGTGTAGCAATGAATCTGGCTATATCAATTTCAACCAAAATAATGCGTGATTCGATGTATCGATGCAAGCCATACAAGTCAATGTGTGCATCTCATTCTACAATTAATTGTCCTTTTTTACTGTGAGCAGTGCTTTGTACTGAGAAGCTGCTTCTGCTTATGACAGCACCGCTGCATTTGACCATTAGGGTCTGGGCAACTTGCTATAATTGACAGAACCAGGAGTTTTGCTCTCTAGTCTGTGGTCTGAAGCCCAAGAGCAGTTGGGTTATGCAGCAAGATAACAATCTGAAGAACAACAGCAGGTTCACCTTTGAGTGGCTGAAAAAAAAACAAAATTAAGGCCTCACTTCAACTTGACTGAGATGCTGTGGCAGGAAGCTCGGGTACAGTTGGATTAAAGGAATCCTGCAAATAACAGCAGAACAGGACACTCCACAGTGATGTGAAAGGCTGTTTTCCAGTTATGAGAAATGTTTGATTGCTGCTAAAGATGACCACCAGTTAAGTGGGCACCCTGTTCACAAGGGTGGCATAGTACTTTTGAAGCAATAAATGACAATTGTTTACTTTAACGGTCAATTGTTTCATGTTCTTCTTGTCTTATATTACGTTTTATAACGAACCTTAAACCATTTATCCATTCATTCTCCAAACCGATTATCCATTTCGGGTTGTGGGGAAGCTGGATAAAATCCCAGCTGACTATGGAGCACAAGGGCTCACCCAGAACAGGAGGCCAACCAATCACAGGGCAACACAGACAGACATCCACTCAAAGCTATGTGCAATTTAGAGTATGCAGTCAACATAAACTGCAAGCCATTGGACCGAAGGAAACGCACGCCAACATGGTGAGAGCTTGAAAGGATCAAACCCTGGACCTAATTGCTACGAGGAGACCGCTATTCACAGCACCACCGTGCTGCCCTACCGTAAACCTTTAGTCTGACATGTATGCAAAAACAGGTAAATACGTATGCCTCCCTGACAGGTGCCGCTGTAATTAAATAACTGGAGAGGTTGTTATTCACTTCACCGGTCAGTGGTGCTAATGCTATGGCTGATTGGTGTATACGATACTCATGTTACTTTATTAATTCATATTTAGCATAATGTTTAGTATAAAACAGCACAATACTAACACTAAATACAATATTACACACAACAAAAGATAC
This sequence comes from Arnoldichthys spilopterus, assembly GCA_037974385.1. Lineage (NCBI taxonomy): Eukaryota > Metazoa > Chordata > Actinopteri > Characiformes > Lepidarchidae > Arnoldichthys > Arnoldichthys spilopterus. The sequence goes on from JBBPDA010000001.1 coordinate 5,617,083, forward strand.
CGAGCTAAAAACAACACTCACATACAGTTTCCAGACTAAAACTTTAAGCTTTTTAAGTACATCACAGCCACCACACCGCCTAACCGCTGCTGGAGGGGGCCCGTCCATGCCACACCCCTTCTGTTAGCAGGAGTTACGGGAAGAGCTTAGCAGATACGGCCTCGCTGCCCCGTGCAGCAGCTTTGGGTGAATTAGCTTCTACTCACCCTGGCAAAACTTTGGGAAAAGAAGCCCAACAACTTCATTTCTTACAGCCTGAAAAAACCTCCTTCCCTTGCGTGTCAACACTACCGCTGCCATACTGCTCCTCCCCGCAGCGCGGAAATATCGCGAGATTTGCTAGGTTGCCATATACTGCATAATAATCCTCTTTCGGGTTGCCCGATACGTAAAAACTCAGTCAAAAAGGGAACTGCATTAAACTGTAATTCAGAATCAGAATCAGAATCGTGTTTATTGGCCAAGTATGTGAGTGAACACATACAAGGAATTTGATTCCGGCAGG
>JBBPDA010000001.1:5624367-5650030 GCA_037974385.1 Arnoldichthys spilopterus
TATATGTTTCTTTAGTTCTGACCAGAGCTATGAGAAGTTTGGGGCAATTTCTGCAATATTAACCCCCAGTTCAGACTAATGAAGCCAATCAAACATGTTATAGCTAATGAATAACATCTGGAGTAATGTGGAAATGTGTTAAATTTGATTTCTGGGTTATCTATTCCTATAATCATCTAATCCCTTTACTAGGAGGATGCTTAGTTTTGATCTGGATGCTAGATGAGATAAGGATGTGTACAGTTACCTTCAGCCATATCAGGAGCCTTCCCTTGTAGGGAGACTGGACCTAAAGAAAAAGCCCTGTGTGTCATGGATGAAGCGGTCTTCAGGATCCTGAACAAATGACACGTTGACAAGTCAGCAGATATCTTTGTATAATAATCTGTGCAGTGTGATACAGTGTCAGTGTCAGTAAAACAGTAGCTCTAACAGTGTGGGCTCGGTTATGAGCTGATCAGCCTTTCCTTGCCCTCTGAGGAAACTTCAGGTTGGCTTCGCCTGTATCTCCAAAGTTAACCATAGCCAAAATCACAGCACAGCTCTTACCTAGGTGAAAACATGTTGACTTCGGGTGTTTTGTTCAGCAGACTAGAGCGGTAAACTGATGTATTATGGTCTCCCAGCCACACGCTAACACGGGACAGCACAGGACAGGGCAGGACAGAACACTTCCTGGTATATGGGCATCTGAATTGTTTTAACGTAATAACTGTACTATATGCGCAGCAACTAGAATTTGAGCCAACCCAACATTGAAAATACATTACTCAGCCATAACATTAAGACCACCTGCCTATTACTAAGTGTCCCACTTATGCTGCTGAACCAACTCTGACTGTGGTGCACTGTGTGTTCTGACCCCTTCCTATTAGAGTCAGCATTCTGCCTAATATATCCCACCCCCTGACAGGTGCCATTTTTTCAAATGTTCTCCATATTTGAATTGTTTGGTGTAATTTGGAGTAGTGCGCTGTGGAAGGATACACTGTAGACAGACTTACATTCAAAATCACAGTGGAGGTGATAGGAACCAGGCGTCTGAAGTGTTCACTGCCTCTAAAGGTGCCCTCATAAAGCTTTTTTTGTGTGAAATGATGTTGAATTCATTACCTGGTGCCTCAGATGTTGTTTTTTAAAAGTTCTGAAATAGTTCTGGCTTCAGGCATATTTAAGAAAATATTTGTTTTACAAATGGGCAAGAGGAACATGTAGGGTGGTTATAAGGCAAAATAGTGCCAAAGGAAAATATTTGTATCAAGAGTTCCTACCACCAGTCATATAAAATTTTTATAAAAAAGTTTTATATCTCAAAATCTGGATTATGGAAATATTTGTGGAATCATTCATTTGCTGGTGGTTCATTACTTTGTAATTATTTCTCTACAGACCTATGAATTATGCAATTATTATGGGGCAGTGGTGGTGTAAGAGCAGGGGAGTTGTGACCTGAAGGTCGCTAGTTCAAAACAAGCAGGCACCTGTTAGCAAGGTACCGTCCCCAAGCACTGCTCCCCGGGCACTGCCCACGTCAGCTGCCCACTGCTTCTACACGGATGGGTTAAATGCAGAGGTCACATTTTGTTGTAGTGCACTGTGTGCTGTACTGTGGTGTGTTCACAATGACAAATACTCACTCACCTTCAATTATCCTCATAAAACTGAGAACATTTCAAAATATATCACCAAAAACTGATGTCCCACTGTTGTATATAAGATCACAAGTCAAGTCAAGTCAGCTTTTTTTGTCATTTCAACCATATACAGTTCACACAGTACACAGTGAAATGAAACCACGTTCCTCCAGGACCACGGTGCTACACACAGGACCACAAACACTACACAACTGACAACATAAAGTGCAGTGTGTGCAAAGAAAACATTGCAGGACAGTACTGGGCAGTGGTGGCCTAGTGGTTAGGACATTGCGCTAGGGACCTAAAGGTCGCAGGTTCAAGTCCCGGCTCGGGGGGTACCCTTGAGCAAGGTACCGTCCCACTACACTGGTCTTGGAAGTCGCTTTGAATAAAAGCATCAGCCAAATGAATAAATGTAAATGTACAGTGCAAAGACAGAGAAGTGCAAACAAAGACAAAAATGCAATACTGTGAATTTTAAACAATGACACAGGGGACAGGAAGAATGTTGCAGCAACGTTCAGTATAAGTAATAAAAATAATAATAATATAAAGTAATAAACATTGTGAGGATCGGTGGTGGAAGATTGGGTTTCCTCAGTCTTCTCAGAAAGTAAAGACGCTGCTGGGCTTTCTTGGCTGTGGAGCTGGCATTCAGGGACCAGGTGAGGTTCTCCGCCAGGTGAACACCAAGGAATTTAGTGCTTTTGACTACCTCAATCGTCAACCGTCAATGCTAAGCGGAGAGTGATCCCTTGTGGTTCTCCTGAAGTCAACAACCATCTCTTCTGTTTTGTCAACATTTAGAGACAGGTTGTTGGCTTTGCACCAGTCCGCTAGCCTCTTCACCTCCTCCCGGTATGGTGACTCATTGTTCTTGCTGATGAGACCTACCACGGTTGTGTCATCAGCGAACTTGATGATGTGGTTTGAGGTTGTGAGTCAGCAAGGTGAACAACAAGGGGCTGAGCACACAACCCTGTGGAGCACCAGTGCTCAGTGTGGTGGTGCTGAAGGTGTTCTTTCCAATCCTAACTAACTGAGGCCTCTCAGTCAGGAAGTCCAGGACCCAATTACATAGGGAAGTGTTCAGGCCCAGCAGGCTCAACTTTTCAGACAGGTGTTGGGGGATGATTGTGTTAAATGCTGAACTAAAGGCTATTAACAGCATTCGCACATATGTGTCCTTCTTGTCCAGATGCGAGAGAGCCAGATGATAGGTGGTGGTTATCGCATCGTCTGTTGAGCGGTTCCGGCGGTACGCAAACTGCAGGGGGTCCAGTGAAGGAGGCAGCAGGGTCTTGATGTGCCTCATGACAAGCCTCTCGAAGCACTTCATGATAATGGGAGTGAGTGCAACAGGACGGTAGTCATTGGGGCAGAACACTGGAGACTTCTTTGGCACAGGAACGATGGTCATAGTCTTGAAGCATGTTGGAACAGTGGCGCTGCTCAGGGAGATGTTGAAGATGTCAGTTAGAACATCTGCCAGCTGGTCTGCACATTCCCTAAGCACCCTGCCAGGAATGTTGTCTGGTCCAGCAGCTTTCCATGGGTTGACTCTGCATAGAGTTTTCCTCACATCAGCTGTGGTCAGGCACAGTACCTGGTCGTTGGGAGGAGGGTTGGACTTCCTCGCTTCGCTTCCATGTTGTTCAGTGCCTCAAACTGTGCGTAGAAGTTGTTCAGCGCATCTGGAGGGAAGGTATCACCATCACAGGCAGGTGTAGTTGTCCTGTCCTGCCCTGCCATAGGTGCCATGTGTCACCGCTGTCTCTGAAGTGGCTATGGATCTTCTGGGTGTGTGCACGCTTTGCTACCTTGATGGCTCGGGATAGGTTGGCCCTTGCTGCTCTTAAGGCCTCTTTATCACCTGCTCTGAAAGCGGCGTCCTGGGCCTTCAGTAGTGCATGCACCTCTGCAGTGACCCACAGCTTCTGGTTGGGGCTTGTGGTGATAGACTTGTAAACAGTAACATCATCAGTCCACTTGCTGATGTAGCTGATCACTGATGTTGTGTACTTCTCCAAGTTAGTACAGTTACCAGTGCTTACAGCCTCCCTGAACATGTCCCAGTCTGTGTTTTAAGTCCTGAAGAGCAGACATGGCTCCTGGTGGCCAGGTTTTCACCTGCCTCAGAACTGGTTTTGAGCGCTTCATGAGTGGTCTGTATGCTGGGATTAGCATAACAGAGAGATGGTCTGAGTGGCCCAGGTGGGGGCGGGGCTCAGCTCGGTACGCAGCTGGAATGTTTGTGTAAACAAGATCCAGCGTGTTGTCCCCTCGTGTAGCAAAGTTCACGTACTGGTGGAATTTAGGGAGCACGGTCTTGAGGTTTGCATGGTTAAAGTAAAAGTAAAGAGTAAAAAGTAAAGTAATCAGTAAAGTGAGTTTTTGTTGTGAGCAAATTTATATTGTAAGACACAAAATAAAATGACTGAACAAAGTGCCATAATGTTTAACAAACAGGCCATAACTGCCTGACACAATGGTCTAAAATCCCCAACACACTGTCTCATAATTATATAACACACTATGACCCTTGACACCTATTTTCCTATTCAATCTGCCCCATATATTGCTGTAACCAGGTTATTATGAGTATGTTGCTCAGACAAAAAGGTTGTATCTAGATTGTGTCATTTTTTACAAAATTTGAAAAAAAAACCCCATCAGCTTACATTTTGTGAAAGTGACGTTCATTGTGAACACACCCCATCACACAAAGTGCACAATGAAATGTGACCTCTGCAGCGGGCAGCTATCAACAGCACACAGAGAGCAGTGAAGTGGGACAGTATCTTGACTTTACTCAAGTGTACCTCAGTGGTTCCTGGGCTGGGACTTGAACCTCCGACCCTCTGATCACATGGGCAAGTCCGTAACCACTAGGCCACCACTGCATATTCACATTGTGTCAAAATTTCACAACGAATGGACACAAAGAAATGCTTGTAAATTACTTACAAAACATACGTTTTACATTAATCTTCATTATTCGTTAAGAAGGTTTTGTGCCTTTCATGTAAAGTTGTCATTTTGGAGATACAGGGTTTTTGTCCAACAACAATGAAATGTTGTATTTGGTCCAGAACATTCAAACTGACACTGTTATCACATATGTATTATTATTACTATTTTTCTCTTTTACACAGTGAATGTTGTAACTCACAAAACGCACGTTTCCGCTGTCCAGAGAAGGGCAAAAATCAGCGTCTGAAGAAAAAAGTCTGGCGTGACGCAAGCGAGCAGCGTGCATTCCTATTGGCGAAAACTGTGAACTTGGACGACGAACGCTCCGCCCCCAGAGCTCGTATAAATACTGCATGTGGAACAAAAGCTTGAGGAAGAGCGTTGGACCTAGAGCAGGAGAGCTGCTGCATGTGAGCTTCACACAACAGGGCTAAGACCCCGGACCGAGTGCGGAGGAGAAAACCACCGGGAGGCGGATGAAGAAACAGCTTTTGCTTCGCTTCACGTATAGAGGACTCGTGAGAAAAGGGAAAAAGAGTAAAAGAAGAAAATGGCCAGTTTTAATCTGCGTAAAGCGGAGCCCAAAGACGTGCCGGACATACTGCGACTCATAAAGGTGGGTTTTTTGGGGTGGGGGTCCCTTCTCTCTCACAGACCGAACGCTAAGATTGTGTACGTGCTCGTTGCAAAACGTGTGCACCAGCTTGTCTGTAAAGCTGCAATCATGTTTTATGAAGCACTCCTCTGGCCAAAGCCTTGCATCACGATCAGATTTTACAGCATGCACATATAAACACACCCCACTCTGCTGTGGTTTAGTTCCTTGCACTTTTTGCAAAAAAAAAAAAAAAAAATTACATTTTAGCATCAGCCCTTCATGCTGTTTTGCCCTCATTTCAGGACTGTGTACATTAATAACATGCACCCATATTTACAGGAACTTGCCAGATACGAGGAAATGGAAGATCAAGTAAAACTGACTGAGAAAGGTGAGATGACCGCACAGTACACCGAGCTGTTTATCTGCCCAGGTGGACATTTCCGGTCCAGAAAAAAAATCCACTCCAGGATTTTGTTCAAAGTGCATGGAAGCATCAGCCGCTGCGGAAAACAAGAATCCACTCCAGAATTTTGTTTCAACTGCCTGGATACCTCCACAGCAGATAAGCAGCGCACCAGCTCGGCTATCCATCGAGTTCGAACAAAATCCTGGAGTGGACTTTTGCTTTCTGCAGCAAGCGGAGTCAGCCAGGCATCCTGGAGTGGATGTGCACCGGAAACGTCCATCTCTGTCCATCCGTCATCTTCTTGACGAAACTTTCCATTCCACCTTAAATATGTGGAATGGAAAATTCCAATAAGAATGTGGGGAATAGGAAGCCAGTCTCGAGCAGACTATGAACTAGGGATTTGCCTGCAGATCTGCTGGAGGATGGATTCGGAGATCACCCCTTCTACCACTGTGTTGTGGCTGAAGTACCCACCGACCACCAGAGCATCGAGGGTAAGCAAACCTGGAGCTCCCCCTGTCTGTCCTTTTTTTGTGGTTTAGTCTGTGGGCTCGTGTTTTTCCAGCTGGACGATGCCAGTAAAACAGGATAACAGATGGCGCTACAGTAGATAAGCTATTTAAATCATATGGTGCAGGGGCCTTGTTATTGCAGTAACTGACCCATTTCTGTACATCACCTTTTACACTGCCTCTAGAGGGCAAAAGTTGTTTTTCAAGTGAATTCCTGTGCCCCCACCCCCCACTTATGGAATGTTTTCATAGAGGTTACTGGTTCGTTCATGTATGATTCACTCAGCCAATTCAACATAAAGTGCAAGGTGTTTGGCTGACGGCCAAAACCCCCCCTTTTTTTTTTTTTTAACAGAATTTGAAAACCACTGTGGCCATTTCCATTGTATCAATTTTTTCACAATGAGCACAGCAAAAGACATGGTTCTAAATTACCTGTAAAAAGTAAATTTTACATTAACCTTCTTTGAGTTAAGGTTTTGCGCTTGTAAAGTCGCCGTTTTGGAGATACAAGGTTTGTCTAACTGTAGCGATATGTATAATACAAATGATGCAAAGATAAATATGTAACACAAAATGTAAGACTTTTTTTTTTTTTTTTTTTGCAGGGTTTTCTGTGATTGGCTTTGCCATGTATTACTTCACCTATGACCCATGGATCGGAAAGCTGCTCTATCTTGAGGACTTCTTTGTGATGAACGAATACAGGGGTGAGTACTTGCTGTCTGCAAGATGGCTTTGGGGTTGTGTGTGTGTGGTCCTCTAAACATATTTCTCCTCTGTAGGATTTGGAATTGGCTCTGAAATCCTGAAAAGCCTCAGTGAAGTGAGTAGTCACTTTGTTCTTCTGCAGGACGTACACACACTTTATTCAACATTACCATGTAAATCAAATTAACAATACACATCTGACCAATTACTACATTATGGTGCCTGACGGGGCACGTGTATTCATCACGGATGAGATTTAAGGGGTATTCTGGCCAAACAAGGTAATGTTCTTAGTGTGGCACAGCGTCAGTCAGCCGCATCAGTTAGAATTCACAGGTATTTATGGCATTTTGGGTGAATGTAATGCAAAAATCGATAAGTTACTCTCATATCTGTAATTCAAGGGCATCCAGTCTCATCCACAAAGAGCAGGTGTGGTGCAGGTTTATATCCTAAAACCATCAGAGCATGCATGATCTGTTAAAATACTGAGACTTGATTAAACAAGCGGAAACAGGTGTGGTTTTGTTTGATTAGAGATGAGGTCGAGCACCCCTGTTGTAGGTCACATTGAAAGGTCTTATCTGGCACAAATCAGTCATAAACATTACAGATGTCCTACGCTAACCTTGCATTGTTCCACGTTATTGGAAGTTGCGGCATAAAACCTTTTTTCCCCCCCATGTCGCGCTTGTTTCCACAGACAGCAGTGAAGACTCGCTGCAGCAGCATGCACTTCATCGTGGCAGAGTCCAACCAAGCCTCCATCAACTTCTACAAGCGGCGTGGGGCCTTAGACCTCTCGCTAGAGGAAGGCTGGCGTCTCTTCAGGATCGACAAGCAGAATCTGCTTAAGCTGTCTGCCGAGGAGTGAGCTGGCCCAGAGCACTGGAGTCCATGGAGGGGCTAGGGGGGCCTGACTCTCTCCTGTTTGAGTCCAAAACTTATGATTAATAGTCATTCACCAAACTGATGATCCATAACAAGGTTTTAATTTTGGCTTAAATTCTGAATTTGACTGAAAAGAATATTTGTTGTGCTCTGTAATTGCTTAACTACTTATCATTTGCCTGTTTAAATACATATTTTACACATTAAAGGATTTTTAAAATGTGTATTTATTAGATGCTTTTTGTGAAGCACAATGACCAGCTTCAAAAGTTTCTTTACGTATTGTTTAGGGTGATATTTTGCTGATAAAGCACTTATGATTAATGATTTTTCTATTCCAATGAACATACGGCTCTGAAGAAAAGAAAGGCTTTAAAGATGCTGCTTAACTGAAATATACCATCTGACAACATGATATAACAGCGTATTAACAGAAACCAACAAACACAAGACCCTGGAAAAGAAAGGCCAGAAGCTTCAACTCTCATTACAATATTTAGACGTTACATCTGATGATTCTCAGTTAACTGACAAAACATAGGTCAGCAAAGCAATGTGTTTAATTCTTGACCATATATAGTTAAGTTGGCTGATATTAAAGGTTATTTTTTTAGTTTAGGTTTGCTATTGGTCACAACCTATCAAATGCATGCACAGAAGTGATGTGCGGTGGCAGAAGCTGTACCACCAGTACAAATAAAGCATGTACTAATTTTGGGTGCTTAGAGTGCAACACCTGCTAAAAATCATGAAATCAACTACACTTGTGTTCATCCAGATTCTTCATAGCAAGGAAACAAAGCACAGATATAGCACAAAACTTTTGTTCAGTAGCAGAATATTCTGATTGTGTAAAACCTAAAATATTACAAACCCTATTTCCAGGAAAGTTGGGATATTTTCCAAAATGCAATAAAAACAAAGTTGCATTACACTGCCTGAAAAATCTAATTAGTTTCCAGTTCAAATAATGTGCGGAGAACCCATGAAGCTGCTGGACTTGGCAAATTGAAAGGAAACGAGTTGTCAATTAAAACAAAAGAACCGATTATTAAACATCAGGAAGGAAATCCCCCACAGTCAACTGCATCTACAATCTGGTACTAATATAAACAAATTGGGACATGACAAAAGACAAACATACGAGCATCGGAATCGTTTTGGCTGGGGACAGACATTTTTGTGACAAATACCGCTTGGTAAGATAATCGCCACACCTAACAAAGGATAAAAATGATCATTCCCATGCAGTGGATAAATCCAACTGACTCCCGCTACCACCAGCGTCTCCCAGGGACTTTTAAAATGAAACCAAAAAGAGAAACAAAAGTCACTGATCTTTGTAAGGTATGCTGTAATGACTGCAAGGACATGCATTTTTTAAACTTTAACCAAACCTCACAATAATAAAATAAACATATTTAATGAGATATTTAAATAACCCCAGAGTTCATTCATATGTTGGGCTTACTTAGTCTCCAAATCAGAGGTCAGACAGCACATTCATGCCAACAGTCTGGTGGGAAGGGTTGGAAGCTGGAAGTTGGTCACATTATGCATGCCAATATTCTACAACACACATCTATCCATCATTCTACCCTTAAATCTGGGCTCAGTTACTTCCACACTTTAAGCCAAAGTCTCTTTATTCAGACCTAATATGGACAATGCAGCAACAGCAAACTGAATTTCCGGTAATGGGGCTTTTGTTAAGAGAAAATTTCACTACTTTTTCAGAACTCAACACACAATTTAATAATTGAAATGCAAACAAATGGTCTGTTTTGGAGGAAATTACAGAGTCAGAATAGTTCTTAGTGGTGGTAAATGGAACCAGGTGTTTAAAAATGTTTATTGCCCTTTAAAAGTAATGGATGGCAACACACCACTTGAGACATTGTTTCAAAATTTTATAAAATTCAAATTCTCCACTTCACTCAAACGCATTGTCCAGCATTCCCCCGGTTCTCAAGATGAAGCTTCCAGAGAGTTTGGTCATAAAAAGGTATTCCGAAGTCTCATATCACACACATCTAGGGCTATATATTAATCACATCCATAAACAGTTCTGCTTTAGATAAGATAAATGGCTGATTTTGAGAAAGAAACTGCAACTGCACTTTTAGAGGAACTGTGCAATAGTGCAAGGTTGTTAAGATTCCAGGTCTGGAGAACCACTCTGCTGGACACTGTCCCTCCAGACCTGAAATCTAACAACCCTACACTAAGGGGACGAATGCTGGATTTTGCTTTGCAAAGAATAAACATTAACCCAAGAGCCTTACATTTGTGAAGGATAGGATAGGATCTTCATTCCCTTCATAATGTAGGTAAAATGTGCATAATTGTTTCTTACAGATGTAGTGAATCTGCTTTTGCGGAAAAGACAGTGTGTGAGGTATGTGAAAAAAACTAAATTTGAATGTTCTGGAAAGTAAAAGTAACTTATTTTGTCATTGTAAACACACTCAATCATGCATAAAGTGCACAACGAAATGTGACCTCTGCATTTAAGCCTTCACACCTGCACACATGCAGCAGCGGAGAAATATCAACCTCACCCGGGAAGCAGTGTAGCAGGATTGCACATTGCTTAAGGGAACCTCAGTGGTACCTGGGCCAGGACTTGAACCTGCAACCTTCTGTTTAGGTTGTAGTGGTACTAATCACTAAGCAACCACTGCAACTGGCACAAGCATATTTGAATGAGACCTTAAAAAATTTTTTTTAATTATATTTTCATTTTTTAAATTATTTTATATTATATTGCCATTGTTATTATATATTATACTTGGACTTGTGCTCTGGATTATACTTTACCATCTGGCTGTGTGATGGTCGGATTAGGGTTTTGGTGGCTGGCAGAAGAACAAGAACTACTGGAAAGCATAGTGACCATCACACTTCAAAATATTGTGAAAGGCCTTCTCCATTTGTGAAATGTGATGTCCAACAAGTTCATACAAGTGTGATGGTGAAAACACACCAACACCAACAAATACATATAAGCTGCTATGTGTCGACCATCATATATAACACCCAGGTGCTCAACTCCCATGCAGAACATTAACCAGTCATGCTAATGTAGTTTAGCATAACAACATGGCCTGGAGACTTTCTATGTAGTTACTGATTAACAGCAACAGACAATTAGTATAGGGTTTATTGGGATTGCGAAGGCAATCACAACAGGTTTGGCTTTTTGACCCAGCACAAGTTGATGTAAAAAACTTTGCAATTCAACACACACTTCTAATATCCTGCCGTAATTGTTTGCACCCAACATGCAACAGGAGACATTTATGTAACCCCAGACTTTACAGGAGATCATTTATTCTCATCTTTAGATGTATCATACTGTAACATTGAACTGAACTGCGATCGGGATGAATGTATTTATTATTAGTACGATGCAGTTTACTTCTGGTTAAGCATAAACTATTTGTCGTAAACGTCAGGACAGATGGTGCTATCAGTCTGCTGAAATCATAATCATGACTATAACACTTACATAACTTTGGAGTCACAGTGATGACTTTGCAAAGTCAGAATGTTCTCGAAAATGAGCTCTCGGCGTGAACTTTTCCAGCCGTGCACTTTTCCAGCCGTGCACTCCAAACAGCTAACGCTAATCAAGTTCCACTATTAAAGAGAATGGTTTATTTAGTACAAAGATTTGGTGTTAAACAAATGTACATACTGGAAATAAACATGTTCATACTGGATCAGTGTGAAAAACCATTTTTAAACAATCCAGGCATAATATATACATTAAGATTTATATTTATATTCACTGGGTCTTAAAATCTGCTGCCTTGCTGAAAGTGTTTTTTTTTAAACTTTATTCTGGAAAATACCAGCAGAAAAAATTTGATCTTATCTTAGATAAGAATTTAAAATTAGAATTTAGTACAAGAAAATGTTATGATCACTACAAAGATGAGACATTGAAGATTCAGTATTTGTAGGTCACGTTTTAGCATTAAGGCAATTTAAAACAACTGTAAATGCTTTTAAGCAAAGATCTAAAAATAGACTAAGATTTTTGGACTTGTATCCCTCCTACTGACGCCTGTTTGGACGAGTCTCAGGTGAGTATGATCTACTCAAGAAAGGCTTTTGCAAAAACTGGTTTTACAATTAAAATTTTAAATGTAATTAACATTTACTGATGTAAATTGTGCTGTTAGGCAAAATCCCCAAAAAGCATTTTTTGCAAGATTTACCACTATTTTACCATCAACACTACATAAAAAATCTCAGAAGACAAGTGTTGGTTCCCTCGTTAGGGATAGTAAATAAAATGGTTATATTTGTGTTGTAGACTCGATGACCACACTTTCTATCACCACCACTTTAAAGAAATCTGTACATTTCTGCCAGATGATTTACTTCACATCAAACCAACACAGACGATTCTGTTCACGTCTCAGTGATGAATTAGGCAGAAATTCAGAGGAATTCACGTAAACATTTTGAGCGAGTTAGAACCTTCTGCACGTGAAATATTTTGTTCTGCTGCCCAATATGTTTGTATGACATTGTGATTGAACTTTGATCATTTCACTTTTTCAGAAAATGTGCTTATGCAACTGAGAAAACACAGCGGAACAAAGATTAAAGGGAGGAACAAATAATTAGACAAAGGTGAATAGGGCACTGAGGGCACTAAGCTAGGACAAGCAGGAGTGTAAAGTGGGGTAGAGACAAAAAGGCCAGAGATGTAAAACGAGAACTGTGAAAGCACCCCGAGACCCAGGTTTCAGCAATGAAGGTTATTTAGTGCCCTAAGTGTTTACAATAATCGTCATGTTATGACTACGTAAAATAAATCAATGATACATCTTTAGAATTTTAATGTCTTTTCCTCACTGTGGACTGTGGACCCCTTGTTTGTCCAGGCACCTTTTTTCATATCAAACAATATCTCAACCAGCCTGAAATTCTGCGAAATAACCCTTAGGGCAGGGATGTCAGACTCTGGTCCTGTAGGACTGGTGTCCAGCAGTTTACCTGCTCAAACACATCTGATTCAACTCACCTGCTAAGCGCCAGGTTTAGTGAGTGTGTTTGAGGAAGTACTAAGTAGTGCTGGACACTGGGTCTCCAGGACCGAGGTTTGACACCCCTGCTTTAGGGTATAAAAATTCTATGAATGTATGGGGTTAAAGTTAAAGTCCAGGAAGTCTACTCAGAGATTACAGTTATTACAGTTAAGAGAAAAGTCTGAATTTTATTTGTTAGTTTCTGTGGAACAAAAATCCACATAGTAACAAATAAACATATACACACGTAAAAATAAAATCATAATACTAACATGTTTGTATATTAAACAATATTTTTAATACAAGAAGTTGACAGAAAAATAAACACTGCTGGGTCACTGAATAAATTCATGTCCTTTTTTTAACAATCAGTTTTTAAATCTTTTACAACAATAATAACAGAATAAAACCGTGAGACACATACTAAGCCCTATTTACATGGCGGTGTCACAGGGAAAATGCCGTTTCAACACAAGTGGACAAATATTGTTCTTTCCTATCCATACAGGGCATCCACAAAGCTGCTGTGCAGAATCATCCATGAGTTACAGATCAGCATGACGTAGTTTTACAACCCACTGAAGAGATCAGGAGTGTCAGCTTAAACCTTGTAGTTTTAACGTACATCAGCAAAGGTAAACAGTTGCATACACGTTGTTAAAAAAATAGCAAAAGTCAGAACATTTGCAGAAATGACACACTTAAGGTTGTTCTGTATCCCCTCGTGTTGTAAATGTTTGACTGTTATATCAATAAACTAATCAGGGCCAGAATATTAGACAGCTTATGACTGAAAGGTGCATTTTACTGACTGAGTGTATAAGAGGACAACACATATAGCACTTACTGCTTTCCTCTCGTTAACCATTGATCTGGGTTTGGTCTTTGTATCTGAATCGAAAAAGAACAAAAGAAATTTGTTTTAAACAAAAAAACAACAAAACACTGTATGCACAGTTTAGCTCTATACTATCTATAAATCCGAAGTGTAACTTTAAATAAAACACCACACAACATTTATTGCAACATACTATTAATAAAAACACATGTTTTAAGACTGGCCTGCATTCTTTTAGACCAAAATCTTACATTTGTTTAAATGTGCGAACGGCTTGATTCATCCAAACACACACAGAAACTCCTTTACAGCATCTGTGATTGGCCAAGATGTTTACAGCACATAAAACAGGTAGGGTCAGTATTCCCTGACAGGGTCAGTCCTGGGCAATACAGGATTCTAAATGGAGAATATGCCCCTGACAATGCTTAATCCCCTCTGGGAAATGATTAGAGGAAAATGACGCAACATCACATTTACATTTATTCATTTGGCTGACACTTTTAACCAAAGCGACTTCCAGGACAGAGGAAACAATCAAGCGTTCGCATTGCATAGAGTAATACTGAAGGTGGTGCCACAAGAAGACCAACGCACTTGCTATAATACATAATACGCCAAGTGCTTATACTACTAAGTAAAATATCAAGTAATAATCAAGTAAAATATCAAACATATCTGTATTTAATTTGTCCATTTTAGGGGGCAGCAGTGGCCTAATGGTATTTGAAGAGGGCTTGCACCCTGAGGGTTGCCAGCTCAATCCCTGGGACCAACAATAGAACTGTGGAAGGGGTGAGTAAGCCCCCAGCGGCGATGTGCAGCCCTGCCCCAGGGCCAGTGGTGGTGTAACAGTTAGGGAGTTGCTCCGTTACATGTAGGTCACCGTTTCAAATCTGGTCACTGGTACAAGTACCAATGAGTAAAAGTGAAAGTGAATATTTGTCATTGTGAACACACTCAAGCACCACAGCGATAAAGTTACCTCTGCATTTAACCCATCACACGTGCATACGTGGAGCAGCGGGCAGCTATCAACAGCACCCGGGGAGCAGTGTAGTGGGACGGTACCTTGCTCAAGGGTACCTCAGTAGTGCCCGGGCCGGGACTCGAACCGGCGACCTTCAGGTCCCAAAGGCAGCGTCTTAACCACTAGGCCTCCACTGCCCAATGAGGTTCCCATGAGCAAGGTTCCGTGGGGTGGGTTAAATGCAGTGTTGTATAGTAACTAAGTAGTAATACGTCACTACTGTACTTAAGTATGATTTGGGGGAATCTGTACTTTACTTGTGTTTTTCTTATTCTGTCTACTTTCATTTGTACTTCACTACATTTCCTGACCCAACTCCAAACTTTTACTCCAATACACTTTCAATGTGCAGTGTCAGTACAAAATTCAGATGAAATTTGATTCAGGTCTATCGACACTAAAGACCTGCTCAATTCAGTTAACTGATAACACATCATTTTTACTCACACTGGGGGCTTTAGGTCTGTGCACATTACTGTTATTAGAAGGAGAAAAGACAGAAGCTCTAGAGGAACAAATGAGAGGGAGGGAGGGAGGGTTGAATGTTCAGGCTTTGAAGACCCTGTTTCTGAAGTGTGATGTAGGCTCCGTGTTTTGATGTGCCAGATAAGCTGATAAACTTCATAATATTCACATTTCTGATCCTTCTGTTTTTATTAATATGTACTTTTCCTGTTACTTTCATGACACAGTACATTTAGTCCAGCGGTGGCCTAGTGGTTAGGACATTGCGCTAGGGACCTGAAGGTTGCTGGTTCAAGTCCTGGCTCGGGCACTACTGAGGGAACCTTGAGCAAGGTACCGTCCCACTACACTGCTCCACGTCTTGGAAGTCGATTTGGATAAAATATGAGTATGTAAAAATGAATAAATGTAAATGTAAATGTAAATGCAGTAAATACTAGATACTTTAAGAAATGCAAGGGAACACGTTCACTGCTCACTGTTAGCAATGTGTTAATGAGACATAACCTGATCAGCTGGTAAGCAATGTTAAGCATTGCAGTGAGAGAAAAACGAATGAAATCAAAATTTCATTTAATAAAGACAAACTTCTTGTAGACTCACCTCCTCTTCTGCGGACTATTTTCTTTTCCACAGACCCTCCAAAAGAATGCGTCCCTCTGATCCCCAGCTGGAGAACTGGTCTTTGCCCACCTGCAAAGAAAGTAAAACAACCCTAACTGTAGATAGTTAATCCCAACTTCACTAACCACAGTCAGAGTCTGTTTTGGTGAATCAAATTCTCTTATTTTGTGAACAACGACAAATGATTAAAATCACTACGTTTAGGATATTTGTTCAGCACAGACAGACCCATTACATTCACAGAAGTTTAACTGATACTTGAATGAAATATTTTTTGTTTACTCTATGCAACTACACTAGCTTAAAGTGGCCACTGTCATTAAGACCTTTCCCATGTTAAAGGAATCAGTCAGAACTGATAATATTGCTTAAAATAAATGAGGCAGGCATATGCAGTTGACATCATGCTAATTGGAAGTTGTTATCTGGCATTCAGTCTATGTTAGCATGGTTTGCTGAGTTAGTCCTTTAACTGAAAAACAGTATTTGAACACTGCTAATGTAACAGCAACATTTTTCTCACTAAAACTCCCAAAATACTAGACCCCACCCTCTTTTTCCACACAAGTGAATGCCTCAGGTCAAAAGCAGGAAGGAAAGACTTGTTATGCTAAAACCCACCTCATGGCCTGAATTTTCTTCAGAAATAGAACCAGCCTTTTCAGTCTCTGCATGTTCCTAATAACCATTTTCACCTTATTAGATCATGTACTTGGTCATTTTAAGCACAGTTCATGCCATTTAAAAAGACATGTGTAGGGTCTTAGAGGACCTGCCTGATACAGCAATCCCTTGGCAACACAGTATGAAATGAAAATTGCTATGAATTTGAGTTAATTTTGACCAAGTTCACTTGCCTTAGCGACAGAAGCAGCGTGCTGAGGGTAGAACAGGGAGGCACTCAGAGTCATCAGCCCAGCAGGGAAAAGCAACCTTCTCACCCTGCAGCCTAAACAAATGTAAAGCAAGAATACAGAAACTGTCCCTCTTAGTAACAGAGAAAAGAATAGGTACAACTCAATGTAACAATAAATTCCACATTTACCTCTGGCCAGGTAAAGACCAAGAATTCCAGAGAAACCCACAACACCAGCACTTGGATAGAACTTGGACGGAGGATTACTGAGAAACACGTAGGTGTCTAAAACAAAAATAAACCATAAATCATTGTGGGAGGCTGAACATCTTTTATTCAAAACACTGAAATAAAAATGTTATTTTTTAGTCTTATTTAAGGAATGCTTAAATGTTCACACAATGTAAAGTGCAGTGTAAAACGTTCCGGGTAGTAACACTCGAGTAGAAGTACAGACACCGGACCAAAAAATGACTTTGGTAGAAGTTCAAGTCACCGACTAGAAAACTACACAAGTAAAGGTCTTAAAGTATCTAGTATTTACTGCACTTAAGTGTGACAAGTATCTATAACTAAATGTACTTAAGTCATGAAAGTAAAAGTAAAAGTACATATTAATAAAACCAGAAGGATCAGAAATGTGAATATTATGAAGTTTATCAGCTTATCTGGCACATCAAAACACAGAGCCTACATCACACTTTAGAAACAGGGTCTTCAAAGCCTGAACAGTTTACACAACACCAAACATTCAACCCTCCCTGTTTGTGTGAACGATGTGTTATTCATTACTTAAACTGAACAGGTCTTCAATTTCAATAGACCTGAATCAGATTTTTGTAACAACAGTGCACATTGAAAGTGTATTGGAGTAAAAGTTTGGAGTTGGGTCAGGAAATGTACTGAAGTACAAGTGAAAGTAGACAAATTAAGAAAAACTCAAGTAAAGTACAGATTACCCCAAATCATACTTAAGTACAGTAGTGAGGTATTATTACTTAGTTACTATACAACACTGGTAAATTGCAGGGTAAAGCTTGGATTTCCAAGTTAAACACAAAAAAGAGTTTGTGATATCACACATATAAGAGAATGTCTTCACCTTTTGCAGTCCTTATAGCTGTATTAACACCAGGCTCTACAGTCTTATAAAACTCCTGCAATTAAACAAGTATAGTGTTAAACAAGAACAGATGAATAAAAAACATTCATATTAATATTTATCTCCATAAAAAAAGTAATTTAAAGACTACCTCTGATTTTTCCAGGCCATATAATGTCTTTTCCTAAAAGTGTTAATAAAGAAGAGTTTAAAATAGTTTTTAGAACCTGACAGAATAGAACCTGACATTGATACAGCAGTCGTGCAGAATAGACCATTATGTTTGACATCACTGTTTCTTGAACGTTCTAGTGTAATATGACTGTATTTGACAGTCTGGACTTATTTCATGTTATTCCTAGTTTGTGTATTTGTATAGATATTTGTACAGTGTGTACTTAACTTACTTTTATCTATCACAATTTGTAGGTACTGGTACCTAAACTTCCATCTGGATCAATAAAGTATGTATGTATGCATGTATTTATCCATCTATATCCAGTTCTTGGCTGTGTAGCAGTGCAGAAGGGCACTTACATGACACCATGTAGTGTATGGCTCCACTGATTTCCTCAGTGATGCTACACCCTGCTCCACTTGGCCAACCTCTGGCTCCACACACTTCACTTGTGAATGTGGGGTAGTATAGAGAGAGAGCTAAAACACACAGGGTAGCCTAATGTTAGGCAAAAATCTCAAAGTCCACATACCCTTTACACACAGGGCAGTGTAGAAACCTATAGTGAAAGTGACTTCCTTTGTCATTGTGAACACACTCAATCACACACAAAGTGCACCACATGGAAAATGTGACCTCTGCATTTAACCCATCACATGTGCCCATGTGGAGCAGCGGGCAGCTGTGAGAAGCACTCGGGAAGCAGTGTATTGGGATGGGACCTTGCTCAAGGAAACCTCAGTGGTACCCGGTTCAGGACTTGAACTTGTGCCTTCTGTTTACAAGGGCAAGGTCTTAACCACTAGGCAAACCACTGCTCTATGGAGGGGCAGGTGCTCTAATGAATGCAGGGGGTGGGAGGTAGGGGGCAGTGATTGAAAAACTGAGAGTGAGTAAGGGGTGTTCATACATGAATAATTTTGTCAGGAGGGGGCTGGAACAAAACTGTACCAAATAAACTTTTTGCAGGGGGAACTAATCTTGACAAAAGGGGCACTATGGCCAGACAGGCAGGTGCTTGAGCACCTGAAGTGTGTGTCACCACAGAATGCAATGAAACAAAAGTACCTCATCAACCATTAGAGAAGGGTCACTTCCATCAGCTTCACTGGCAGCAAAAACTGTTCCTGACATCAGGTAGGAAATGCCAGGGACTGCCACGGTCAATGCCACCTGGAACATAAAGAAAAAAAAGCATCATAAAATTACATATAACCTAAGTCGTTTAAAATAGCATGTTTTTGAGAGTATCTTACTGATTATGCAAATATATAAACAACTCATAGATGAAGAATAAAATCAAGATACTGATGCTAATACACTAAACATGCATTAAATAATCGAGTATCACTTGATGCAAGACGATTTAAATAGAATCAAAATCACAGAATTTAGGTCTAGGATAAATTAACCTCCCTTCCAATATACATACAAGTTGGCTTTTTCCCCCACTGTATCTTATTGGAATTGTCCGTTCCACCTTAAATGGTGTAGCAGTAAAGGTTAAACGAAAGGTAACTCCAGCATCGTCCTTGCTAACTGACAGCGCTGATAGCGTTAGCATTGGCTCTCAGCAGCAGCGCAGCATCCCTTTTTGATGCTCAGTCTATGTGCTATGATGACGTTTTACGACTATAAAGCAATAATTAAGATAAACAATGATAATGAATTAATTAAACATGACACGAAGCCTCTCGGTTAGTGATTTACCTTGGTGACTCTCCCACTGACCCACATTCCCATTGTTTTGAGGAAAAAAAATCACTACGGCAAACCAAGAAGCTCAAACATCCTCCGTCCACGAGAAAATGCGCTTCTTTTTAATATTTAATATTTTGGTACGAGCGTCACATATTTTGAAATAAAAAAATCATACTTCTTTAACTTACACCGATCAGTCAAAACAATAATACCACTGACAGATGAAGTGAATAACACTGACTGTCTAGTTATGTCACTGCAATGGCACCTGTCAGGGGTCAGACTGGGGTCTGCAGTCAGTATAATATATGATGAAATTTCACACAATCTGCTACATTTCCATCAACTCACACATGCAGACACATCACAATGTGAACATTTTATTATTAAAGGTCAAATGCAGCAGTGTTGCCATATGCAGAAGCAGCTTTTCAGTACGAACGTTTTTGTCACATCAATTATCAGATTGTGCGGTGTTTTGATCAATACATTGATACAGATCGATTCATTTTTACACCCACAGTAAAAACATGAATGCATTATAATGAAATCCCAAATAAAGCTTTTTATATAAAATATTAAATAAGGAAATTTTGTCTTTATAATTCAGCACATCTGTAATCATAAACCTTAGATGATCTGTGTTATCTATCAGGATTTTATCAGCAAGACTACTTCAGAAAGTACAATTCAAACACATGATGTCCTTTAGCATGCATGGGACAGGATATTGTTCCTGTTTCACTGGGAACATGTGTGATGGATGCGTTGTGTGATGGTATTGTCGACTTTTGACAGAAACGTCCAACACAAATAGTGAAATGTAGCTACACAGATATAATAATAATAATTATAGAAATATTTTTAAAAAGTGATTATGAAAACTATAAAGTGATAAAGTGGACCCCTTTCAGTCTGGATTGCTCAGATGGTAGAGCATCAGACTCTTAATTTGATAGTCCATGGTTAAAGTTCCTGTTTTGGGTGGAAGCCATGGACTAAACGTTAGTGAAGCAAGTTTGTGACCAAAAGGTCACTGGTTAAATTCCCAGAACCAGCAGGAACATCCACAGCCACAGTGCCCCCGGATCATCTTCAGTAGGTTACTGGTGGGGGCACAATGTCTGTGTCTTTTGGAGTGAATGGAGAGGAAAGCACAATCCCAAACTTGTCCCACAGTAATGTGGTAATTTCATCATCTGACAGGTCAGTCTGGGTTTTCACTGGGTGTCCATCCTCAGCCCGCAAGCTGGTGACGATCAGTTTGCGGCCTATGATTGTAATCCGTCCATCTTGCAAAAGCAGGGAGCATAAAGACTTGCAGAAGAAGATTGAACTGATGGAGCTCTGGTGGTATTCACACATGGCTGTAAAATCTTCCCTCTGACGTGGCTCAGGGGTGAATTTGTACAGCGCATTCCATGCAGTGTCCTCATTGGGGTCTTTTACAGCGTCGCCCTCTGACTGCACTTCCATGAACATCATGTTCCCCTCTGTCCGCAGGCGGTACACTCCATGGCTCTGCTTTTGAGGACTGTCTGTCTCGAGTGAAAGAGGGAGCTGGAAACCAGACCCAAAGCCAACGTCACAGAGCCACCGGTGACCATCAAGAGTCACCATTGTGATAAAGTGGTCAAAAGGCGGCCCATAGGTCCCGGTGAAGCGGTTCTTCACCTGAGCAGAGAGGATACGGACCTCAAAACCCAGCTGGCTCAAAAGCCAAGAGAAAAGGCCGTTGTTTTCATAGCAGAAACCTCCTCTCCTTTTCAAAATGATTTTGTCGTAGAGCAGAGGAAGCTCAGGGCTGACCCGTTCCCCCATGTGGACGGACAGGTTCTCGAAAGGAACACTCAGTAAGTGATGGAGGTGAAGGCATCTCAGTGTCTCCAGAGTCGGAGGACACGGACAGGAGCAGCCAATACGAGCTAAATACCGCTCAACGTCCATTTTATTAAAACAAACAAAAAACGCTTGGTAAAGTCGACTTTTAGCCTCGTCAGCGGAGCAAATGAACACTTCCTGGTTCAGGCTAACAACAAAACCGCCACTACACTTAGTTTAGCTCACTCTGGATATAAAAAAGGAAAAGTCGATGGCATGTAATGCTGCTAAAGTGACCCTTTGTCGCTCTTTAATCTCAGAGGAAATGTGTATCGTGACATACCTGTTTCTTTAGCAAGTTTGCTAAAAAGGCTAGGGCAACTCCACAGCGACCCGTGTTTGTGTGTGTGGTGGGTGTTTGTTTTTGCAAACTTTCAGGACAAAAATGTTCAGTAAATTACGATTAACCTACGATGTCAACAACTACGTGTCCTAACTAAATGATTTTGTGCTCCAGCATCTCCATTCTTCATATTTTGTTTAAACAAAAAGGGCTGGATAATCAATTATTCGTTAATTATTAATTTAGCACTAGACTTAAAAAGCTTTGCGCATGCTTATCATATATACGGGACCTTACTTAGTGGTACTTGCATATACATATGGATAATATTACAGGTACATATATAATACATTATAGCCCTTTTCTGGCATAATAATAATAATTATTATTATTATTATAATAATTATTATTATCATTATTATTATTACTAAACCTAGATAAAAATAAGCCATTTTGTTAAATCTGATATTTACCACATGAAATGATGCGGATTATTTTGTATTGCTCCTGACCAATAAGCAAATAAGGTATAAATAAATAAACTCACACAATGTCACCAAATAAACACACACATTACACATGACATCCATTTATAAACATGCAAAATTGCTGTATATTGATGGTTAGTGCAGCTGCATCAACAGTGACAGTCTATGAACAGCATCATAAGATCCAATCTGAGATGTTTGCTCTTCATTGTTCTGATTTAATCAGACTGGACACATAAGCAGGGAGGACAGTGTTGGTCACTACCTGACTGCTGTCCTGTATGAGCTGAGAAAACTCACAGAGATCATGACTGGAGAGAACCACCTGCTTATCTGGAGACAAGAATAGAGGCAGGTCAGGAATCAGACAGCAGGGGGCGCTATTAAACAGCTAAAGTGACTGCATTCATTTACCAGACACTGAAGAATGACTGGTTCCCAGATTCCTCCATTCCTTTATATACCTGAGGATACCAAACAGCTGGGTGTTAGCAGCTGATGGACAATCTAGTAAACCTGTTAAACTGCAGACTCACTTACTTTAAACCTATCATTTTTCAGTAATATCTATAGTCAGTTGCTACTATAAAATAAACTAGTTATGATATGAAACCCACGTAAGAATGTTAAGTGATAGTATTGCCCATTGTGTTTATATGTGGGTGTAATAATCATAGCTGAATTACTCATCAAAGTTGAGCGCATTGGTCCATTCAATCAGGTTGTCTACTTCCCAATCCAGAATGGTGTCAGGTCCCAGCTGCTGGAATGCCCTCACCATGCCCTGTGTGGAGCTTTCCACCAGCTGGGCTGTTTCTTGGTGCTCAGTACGAGCATGCAGGACTCCCTCATCATACCTGCATCCAGGTCACAGAGGGTCAGCACTAGGGGTGTTATCAGTGTATCATGCTTTGATGTGATTATTTTGGGACAACTCTGATTAATGTACAATAAAACACTGCATAACCTATTCTCACATCCCAGTTGCAGAATCCCCACCATCAAATCAATGCAATGTCAAAAACCCAAATTCTCAAAATGCTCACAAAAAATGTACTTGGTGTAAGTAACATCTGTTGGTGCACTCACATTTTTTTCATCCACTCAATTTTCCGGGTCTTCTTCCTTCTATCGACATCTTGCTGTCTACGGATTTTGCTGTGGTGAAACTCTGTCCGCTTATTACTGGTGTTTTGAGTGATGAGGTCTCCAGAGAGGGAAATCTTTTAACATAGAAAACATCATGTTTTATCTATAAAGATTAATGCATTTATTACTGTTTAAGCAGTCTAGGGAGACACTTTGTGTATGAAGGTCCTGTACAATTTGAAATGAATACTTCTGAACACAAAAATATAAATCTGAAAATGCCATTTTTGCCTAAAAAAACAACTTATTGTGCCTTGATGAAGTTTTCTAATAGTTAGAACTAGACATGGTTGTAAAAGTTGGGTTCGAGGATCCCCAAGGGCCTTTGATATTATAAAAAGTCAATAGTTTTTCAAAAACAAAATATACTGTACTTTATTTATGCTTATCTTTCACTAATATTACAAGATATTATCAGCACACATGATATAACAGTATGTAGCTTTTCTGAGGAATAGTAATATACAGAGTACAGTATATGTACGTAATGTATGTAATATACAGGTAAAAAAAACTTTATGGAATCATTTTAAATTGACTTTTAACCACTGCTGAGTCCAGTTTATAATATAATAATACCTTCTCCAACATTTATGACACAGTATGTTCAGAAAAATAAAAGAATTTTGTGACAATGTTTATTATAATAAGAATAAAATCATCCATCATCCAACTACAGAACTGCCACAGACAACTATTCAACCAA
Organism: Arnoldichthys spilopterus; assembly: GCA_037974385.1. Classification (NCBI taxonomy): domain Eukaryota; kingdom Metazoa; phylum Chordata; class Actinopteri; order Characiformes; family Lepidarchidae; genus Arnoldichthys; species Arnoldichthys spilopterus. The sequence goes on from JBBPDA010000001.1 coordinate 5,648,448, forward strand.
CTACTAGTTTGACACTAGAAGGGGTCCCTGTCTAAACAACACCCCTGTGATTGAAGAACCTTTTTAAGGCTTCGTGAAGGTTTTCCACACTCACTCATCTCTTTTCAGACATTATGCCTCACTCACCAATAACTTCTAGAGTTTTTTCTTAAATTTAAAAAAAATGGGCCTAAGAAAGGTCTACCTCAGATTCATGACATGTTCTTAAACCACAGAATTGTTTCTTTTAATCCCATTGTCCTTGTACATTGAGAGCATGTGCCAGATGTCCCTAATTAACATAGGCCTGGGGTGCAGAAATAGGCCAATTCTGGGACTATAAAGAGTGCGATCAATCACTGATTATTGGATGACATGGTTTCCCATTAATGATGTGAATGGCTGGAACAAACCTCAGATAAGGAAACAATGGTGAATGTCAGACTAAAAAATGGCTAATTTTTTCATTGGCAACCAAAAGTGATGGTATCAACCAAAGAACCCAATATAACCCCCTTTTTTAAAGAGTGTGTGATATTTGTCACTCAGCGCGTGTAAGGAGCTGAGAGCCACCTTGCCAGACAGCAGCCTCCAGCCATTATTCTCCTCCCGCCGGTACCAGCCAGAGCAGTCATCAAAGACCACAGGCTGACCGTTATGGATCTGCAGGGGAACAGGCCTCTTCTGCCCAGCATGTGTGTAGTCCTTTGGGCTGCTGGCACACAGGTCCACTATTGGACGGTGCGTGAAGATTTTGTAGTATATGCTTGGGGGGAAGGTTATCTGGAAGGGGTAATGATGATAATCAGTTAGAATAGCTCTCAGTATTTGTTTCTCAACAAAAAAAACATATAAAACTGAAGTGGCAGAGATTAGAGAATCACGTCACTGATTTTTCTGAATTTTAGCAAAAACACAGTTGAGATGATGTCATTCAGAATGGTGTGATGTGAAACCTTCTAGAGAACCGTAACGAGTCCAAATTTTTCACAATGATGGTAATAGGAACCAGATTATCATGATCATTAACATTACATGTAAAAGCTCAGAAGTCACATGTAGGTTCACTGTATAACTGTTTGTGCAGTATTTGTGCTGTAAACATGTGGTCAGTAAAACCATTTCACATTAAAACCCCTAAATGACACTGTTTTTATCAAAATTACTGAATTTTGCAGATATTTGAAAAAAACTGTGAAACCTTTAAGTACAGTCAGAGATAAACTGAGAAATATTGAAGGAACACCAAGTACTTACTCCACCAAGTCTGAAACGTATGTAGACACCTGAGGCAACATCCAGCAAATCAGCCTACAACACAACACATCCTCACATAATAACTCTTAATAGCTGATTATGTTCATTTATAGTCTTTAATGGAGGAACGTAACAAGAAACATTTCAGGCAATGAAATTAAATGGCTGCTGTGAGTATAGATATTTTATTCTGTGCATTATAAACATTTTCGGTTTCTATGGTCTGACATATACCTACATTAAATAATGTTTTAGGTATTCTCTCTCTCTCTCTCTCTCTATATATATATATATATATATATATATATATATATATATAATATGTAAAATTTAATGGTTTAAAACCC
>JBBPDA010000001.1:5669372-5683969 GCA_037974385.1 Arnoldichthys spilopterus
TCTGGGCCAATCACTGTACACTTTCATCTGGGCCAATCACTGTACACTTTCATCTGGACCAATCACTGTACACTTTCATCTGGACCAATCGCCGTACACTTTTATCTGGACCAATCACTGTACACTTTCATCTGGACCAATCACAGTCCATGTTCCTCTAGTGTGAGCTGTTCCAGACTCAGAGCTATAATGACTCTCTGTCCTACAGCAGTTAGAGGAACTATGAGCAGGTTCCTCTGGTCAGAACGCGTCTGACCGCTGTGCTCCTGAAAGGCCGTCGTCAGGCTAAAACACCACGACGGATGTACAGGACTAAATATTCACTGTAATGGTGCAGGGTGGTCTTGGAGAAAACTGCAGGTGTGTGTTCTCACTTCCTGGTGCTGAGTTTGATGGTGAAGGGACAGCCCAGCGGGTCGACCTCGAAGCCCCCAGGTTTGCCCGAGGCCGCGGGCCTGCAGCCGTATTTACAGTGGATGAAGAGTTCGCCGATCTGCTCAGCCACCGCGATGTTGTTCACCACCACCGTCAGCTTGGAGTTATCCACCGGGCATTTCTCTGCACACACACACACACACACACACACACACACACACACACACACACATACACACATACACACAGAGACGCACACACACATAGACACACACAGAGACACACACAGAGACACACACACAGAGACACACACACAGAGACACACACACAGAGACACACACAGACACACACATCTAAGAGAAGAATCAGGTCAGTCTTGTAGCTGCCAGTCTAATCCATCACCTGGTCTGCGTCAGACTGTTTGGCCTAGTCCCGATTCCTCCACCTTCTGATTACTCTGAAACTGGCGATTGAAGCTTGTGTTTCACCTTCGTTGGAAACGATTAAAAAATATTCACCAGATTCAAATGTTTCAGGTTTAAAAAGTCAAAACTGATTGTAACAACATTCAACAAAGTGCAAGCTCGTTTTTCACCATTCCTACACTAAAGAGCTGGATCAAGTATGAATAATATATAGACAACTGACATATTAAGATTTATTTCATACTTAAGAAAATTTAAGGATATTTTGGAATTCTCTCCCCCTAAACCTTCGCAACTTTTCTTCCCTGTCAGTTTTTCCTCAGAGTACCGCACCTCTTTTTGTGTTTTTGTACTTTTTATTGTTGGTGTTTTGTGTTATCGATCCTCCAATGTCAAGTGACCTTGGGTTTGAGAAACACCTAAAAAATTATTATTATATAATAAGGCTTCTGAGTGGCTGTGCTCCGAACATGAAATGCTGCCCTGTTCATACCTGGCATTAACATACATCTCGGACGATCCGATTACTCATGGACAGGGCTAATTACAGGTGTGAATGCATCAGGAACACAGTCAGGGGCAGTCTGGGCTCCATTTGGCCATATTCTTTTAGCACTGTGTATGTGTCCTTGGCCACACTGAAGGACCACATACCCAACTAACATTATCTGTGAAAGCAGAAGTGCACACTCATTAGCTTGTGAACGGTTTTATTTATTTTGATGGTTTTTGGTCATCGTCTTATAGTTTCCGAAAAGAAGTGCATCTTTGCCTTCTTCTGGGTAAAAAAAGAATTTGGTTTGTATACAGTGATGTCTGTGTTGATCTGCATAGAGAGTGGGAAAGTGAGATCCGATCACAAGTGGCCAATCGAGATGCATGTGGAGAGATGCATTCTAACGCCAGGCTTAAATGGACAAACCTGCAGCTGGATGCCAGCTGTGATCAGGGCCTAAACCATTAAACAAAAACACTGACACACACACTGATCAGCCATAACATTAACACCAGCCTAATATTGAGCAGGTCCCTCCTGCTGCTGAAACCGCTCTGACTGTGGTGCACTGTGTGTTCTGACCCCTTTCTATCAGAGTCAGCATCACTTTCTACACCATAGTAGCTCTTCTATGGGGACTGGCACAGACAGGCACAACGATGCACCAGTTGTCCTTCCTTGGACCACTTTTGGTAGGTATGAGCTACTGCACACCTGGAACACTCCACAAGACCTGCTGTTTTGGAGACGCCCTGACTCAGTCGTCTAGCCATCACAATAGGGCCCCTTGTCAAAGTGACTCAGAACCTTACATTTGCCTATTTTTTCTCTGCTTCCAGCACGTCAACTTCAAGAACTGAGTGTAATGAAACAACTAGAGCAAGAATGTATATTACAATAAAAGATCAACATAATAAAATGAGATTTAATGCAATTAGCATACACCTTTATACAAGAATAACAGTTCAGTCACACACCAGCATACACCAATGGTCCAAAAGCTGCTCATCCAGCATTACTTCTGAAATCACAGGTATTAAATGGGGGAGTTTGTCCCTCCCTTTGCTGCAGTAACAGCATGTACTCTTCTTGGATGACTTCACACAGACAGCCCATTGCTGTGAGGATCTGATTGCAGCAACATGAGCATTAGTGAGATCACATACTGATATCAGATAATTAGTTCTGGATCATGAATGCCACTTCAACTCACTCCAAGGATATTAGACGGAAGTCCGTCGCTCTAGAGAACACAGTATGACCGCTCCAAAGCTCAGTACTAGGGGTTTTATAGCCTTCTAGTCCACCCTGATGCATAGTGACCTTAGCCTCATGTGCAGCTACTCCATTCTATTGGCCACAGCTTTTCTATGGAAAAATACGAGCTGTGTGCGCACCCGAACGCCCATGTCAGCAACGGTTGCACCTTAGAGTAGCTGAAATCACCCCTTTAAAAAAAAAAGCTATCTGGATACTTTGGGGCCTTTAGAGACTTTCCAGACAAAGATTAAGCCTAATACAAGATTAAAACTAATTTCCAATGGTGAGCCAATATTGGCACTGCAATTTGGCCCAAAACTAGGCTCTGATCAAGTCTAATATACTGGCTCATTGTACATGTAGGGTATAATCACAGACATACACCCTTTATGCCAAAATGAAATGCAAGAGACATCCAGGGATATGTATGAAGCCATCATTTCTAAACTAGAAGTGTTGTCTTCAACTTCACACTAGACCAGAGTTATGATTACTCTGTCTGGAGTCCATGAGATCAGAGCAACTAAATGGACAGTAACCTGATTTCAGGTTACACAGAATAAGCTGAATTTAGATTAGAGGCTGCACTTATCATCAGTTTTCTTACCACATAAGAGTTCAAAATGTGTTTTTCTCTGTCCATACAGACTGAAATGGACGATCGCAGCATTTTAAAAGCAAAACGGGGACCAAATTCAACCTGTACCTCTAAGAAATGAGGCTGAAACTAGCTGCGTGTTCCAATTTTCCGTTCCACCTTAAATGGTACAGCAGTCGAACTCATGAGCCTGTACAGGCTGTACAGGCGTCTGAGTGTCCAAATTAAGGTGGAACGGGGAAAAAAAATAAATGTACGAAGAGCGAACACGAAGCCAACTAGACACTTGGCTCCACTGTTACACAAAGTTAACCTCACACTGATCTACTTCTATACATGTTCAGTTTTGGAGGAAAGTGGGCAAACACACTTCGGCTACTTCACACACGATGTTAGCCTGACTGACACTGGCCGGCTCAAGTCAGGAACGCCAAATTAAAAGTTCACACCCGTATAAATTACACCATTTAGCCCACAGCCCCATCAAAACGCATTTCTTCAGGTCGCGCCAGGTTTAAAGTGTAACGGCGACAGCTTAACCTAACGACGGGGTAGAAATGCTAGGCTAGGCTAAGCTAAGCTAAGCTAGCTGAATGTATTAGCGACGTCGAGGGGAAATGTGGCAAAACTAAAGCAGAATTGTGAATAATACGTAGCAGCACGTTACAAACCGGTGGGTAAAGTCGTATCCGCGTAGGTACCAGGTACACGAATGGCACAGAAAGGACAGCAGTGAGCATAAAAATGAAGGTAGCCAAGCTAAGCTAACAGGTAAGTGATGATGTAGCTAAAATGGCTTCCAATTCAATGCGTCAGAGCTATTAGCTAAGCTAGCCACTCCAAAAAAAAACCTGTATTAAAAAAAGACGCGTCCACATAGCTGGACAAGCTTACCCGCGACACGTTGGCCCGGCTGACAAGTTAACAAGTGGTTTAAAAATACATTTAAAAAAATAAAGCTTACCATTGTCCACCCAGCTCAGGTGTCCAGCTCAGCTGAGGATCTTTACTCCTCTACCGACCGCCCTGTAGCTTTACTGAGCTCTCTCTCTCTCTCTCTCTCTCTCTCTCTCTACACACACACTCACTCACACACACACACACAACGCAACACCCCTAGTGTCCATGCCCTCAAACTAAAATATTAATAATGTGAGGTAGGAGTATGTACACCAGTCAACCACAACATGAACTGGTGAGGAACACTGATGATCTTGTCACATTGGCTCCTGTCAAGGTGTGGGAGACATTAGGCAGTGACTGAACCGTCAGTTCTTGAAGTCACTCACACCACCACCACCACCTTCACCTCTACTCATCTACATTTCACACCTCCCCACCGTCTTCATCTAATTTTACACACTCCCAACTACATTTTACATCTGTCCCACCACCTTCCCCTACTTCTGTTGGGAAGATGTGTGGCTGTGACATCACAAAAAAGTGTGTATTCAAAATGACCTGTTTTTTTGCACATTAGTTCCCATATATGGGACGTTTGGAAGGGAGGGTTAATGTTATGGGTTGAAACTTGAACAGTGTAACTATTTAAAAACCGTGCACTATTTTGTCTCTTTTATTCCATTTTTAACTCATTTAATGTTTGTTAAATGTCAGCTTTAAAAAAAAAAAAATTCTCTTCGCAATGAACTTTTACCTCTTAGATGTGGCGCTGTACAGCTAAATTTGCACTCACGAAAGGCCAGTGGCTGATATCGGAGAACATCGACGACTGGCACAGTCCAGCGGCAGTGCCCAGGCTGGCGGTGAGCCTCATAAAACGCTTGCATAAGCACGTTTACTCTGAAGACCCCTCTTAGGAGGTCAGCGGAGGAGAAGGCCGCTTAATAATCGAAGCTCAGCTAATAAGCTTAACTTTCACTAAATACTTTTTCAAATCCAGACTCGCAGTATGAGCTAATTTGTAACCGCCTATTGTCAAGCAGCTTAACCTAATTATTCTCAGTCAATGAGATCTATATCCAATCCACAAGACCAAACCAGTTACAGTGGGACTTAAAAGTTTGGGAATCCTTTAGAATTTTGGCATGAATAGAACCTAAAGCATCATCAGAAGTCCTAAAAGTGGATAAGGAGAACCTAAATAATGATCCGTTACTACAGATCTGGAGGGATTCCCTCTGTGCAGCAATAACACTGCAGCTAAACATTTCTGGCAACTGTCGATCAGTTCTGAACATCAGCTTGGAGGAGCTTTAGACCATTCCTCCATACAGAATCACTATAGCCCTGGGATGATGGTGAGTTCTCTCATATAAAGTGTTTGCTTCAGGTTCTTCCACAACATTTATACTGGGTGAAAGCTCTCACTTTATTCTTCCTCAACCACTCTTTGGTAGAACGACTTAGAGTCATTGCCTTGCTGCATGTCTCACCTTGTCTTGAGATTTAGTGCACAGACAGATGTCCTCACACTTTCCCTGAGATTCTGCTGGTGTAATTTAGAATTCATTCTTTCATCAATGATGGCAAGTTGTCCTGGGCTACATCTGACAAAACAGGCCCAAAACATGATACTACCACCACTATGTTTCAAAGATGGTGTAAGGTTCTTATGGAAGAATGCAGTGCTTTCCTTTCTCCAGCTATGATGCTTCTAAAATTTTATTTTGGTCTCATCTGACCACAAAACAGTCAACTTTTTTTTCTCATTTGTTTAATTTGGTTCTCTTTGTCTGTAATATAAATGTAGAATATGTTAAAGGTCTAACACATTTCCAGGACCCCTTTGAATCTACAACCACTCTCCATTATTCTTGGGAAGGCTTTTCAGAAAATTTTGTTTGCGTGAGAATTTGTGGCCATTCTGTCAAAAGAGCATTTGTGAGGTCAGACACTGATGTTGGATAAGGTTTGGCTCATCTGAAGTGTTCAATGGGGTTGAGGTCAAGGCACTGTGCAGATTTTACCTCATAAAGTAAATCTTTACTAGTCTTTATGGACCTCTCGTTGTGAACAGAGCATCAGGCTGGTCATGCTAGAACAGGGAAGAGCCTCTCCTAAACTGCTGCAACAGAGTTGCAAGTGTATAATTGGAAAACGGATCACTGGAACTATGGGGCCCAAACCCTGAAAGACAGCCCCTGCCGATTATCCCCCCTACACCAAACTTTACTGTTGGTACTACATACTTAAGGAACATGATGACACAACCCAAACATTTTATATGCAGAGTTTATTTATAAACAATGTAGAGTATGGCAATGGCAAGTAATGTTATATGATATGGGCAAAATACAGGAATGTAGGCAAAGATGGCTATAGTGGCACTCAGGTCAGGTGTCCCATGATTTCCTGCTACAATTTTACTATTATTACTTATCCAACAATGGAATATGTTCAGAAAACATTGCATTATATTAATTTTACATTTTGTAATTGGCTTGATTTATCACCAATATATTCCAGGTTGACTGAAATTGGGTGGGTTTGCATATCATATGGTGAAAACACCTGTGGTTTAATTAACTTGCCAAAAGAAAGTAAAAAACATTTTAAGCACCCTCCTATTCCCCGGGTTGCTTTTAGATGTCCATATAGAGTCACTATATCCTACAAACTAGGAAAACTAAAAATGTCAAAATATGCAAATTCTGAGTTCATTTGATAATTTGGAAATTAATTAAACAGCACACGTTTATGCTGGCTGCCTAAACAAAATCCAACACTGCAGTTGCTTTGTATTTTTTGCATGCAGTTTATACTCCTCTACCACAAGAGGGGCATACAAACCCATAGAAACAGTTTAAAAGCCTGTTTTCTGTACCTGAGATGAGGAATAGAATTAGAAATTCCTAAGGTCGTGATCAATGAGTGGTGCCGTGGACATTGTCATACACTTCCTCATGAAAATTATTTATTAAAAATGCACAGAATATTTAAGCACCTGTTAATCATACCCCAGGAAAATGCCAAACCTTCTAGTGCACAAAAACTTATATTAAAGCCTCAATAAACGCCATGACAAAGATTTGATAAGTATGTTTTATTCCCTCCCCATAAGAATAGCCACACATAATTTCCCCCGTATTTTGCAGTCAGGCCTCACACATGAGATGAATGAACAGAAGGTTGTTACAAATATCTTACGGTACACAGCCAGTCGGGAACAGAGTAGCACTGGATATAAAAAAGTATTATACTATTCATTCCTGACCGTTCAGTTTATAATATCATAACAAAAAGTTAAAAAATATGTCCCCAAGACTAAATACAGGTATGATCTTCCACAATAGTTTACAATACAGTATGTACAACTTCACATACAGTGGTCATGCTGGCGTTGAAAATGAGAAGTAAAATACATCAGCAGTATGCACTTATGAAAACATACTGAGTAAATATGTTGTGTTGTATATGCAGTAACGCTGGGTCACCCCTAGCTCATAACTGTGAATAGTTAAAAAAAAAAAAAAGCAAAGCTTTTACATTTTTATTAATGGTAAACAAAGTTAAGCTGAAAATCAGTCTTTTTTTTTAAATCTTCATTTGTATTTACATATAGCAGAAGGTGTATAAACATTTGCAATATCACATTTTATAAGGAGATATGACAGTCAGCAGGGTGAAGCATAAAAATAAACAAACAAACACATCTGGCTGATGTCCTCTTGGAAAGGAATTAAAAATACAATGATCACAGAATATTAACTAAAAAAAAATGCTTCATAAAAATGCATCAAAATGACAATCGGGGGGGAGGGGATTGGGGGGGGGTGTTAATCTTATAACATTAGAGCTTTGTGCACCACACCTGACATTTAGGAACTCTACCTCTAAGATTCTCAGGACATTTTCAGCGAGTCACACCCAAACCACCCTGACGCACAAAGAGAAACACATGGATGATGGCTAGGTCATCTATAAAATATTCTCATAAAAATATATTTATACATTATTTTTGACCAATGTACAAAAACAATAATGGGACACTGAGGGGTGGCATGTTGATATCAGTTTATCTACAGTGTGTAATACAGGTCTGAATGCTCTGGCATGCAAATACTGCTGCTACATTCCACAAAGCGCTTGGTTCCATTTCCCCAGCCTGCAAAACACTCTAATGATGGTAATTATTCAAATCGACTGGTATTCATAGGATCCACATTCTAATAGTACAGAAATATCTGTCCCTAAACTGACACCAACACCACTTTAAAACTTGGCCATACGCAGCCTCGGATCTGAGTGGATTGAGAGTTTAATACCCAAATCGAATGTAATTCAAATTAAACCTAACAGCATGCAGGCTCAGACTGATTAGCATACAGTTATGCACTGTTAAAGGTAGATATAGGCAAAATACCAATGCTGATGTTCAACATGTAGCATAAAATGTAATGCAGCACGTGTATGTGATGTCATATTTAACGCTATTCCAAATAGGTTTTGTTTCTCTTTATCAAATGAAATTGAATTTATTTTATATAATGCAGTTACTAGAGTGGAGAGAGATAACACGATAGCTAAATCGTCGATACAGCAAGTTGGCTTTAGTTTGCCAAGTCAGTGAAACAGCAAGTTTGCTTAAGTACGCTAAGTCACGTAAATACCACCATCCAGTAAGGAAAGATAGGAGGTCTGGAGAACATTTGTTTTTCTGACTGTATAAATAAATAAATAAATACCATATAAGAGCTTAATCTAAAATTTGGCATTCCAATTGTAAAAATAACTTTGTTGGAAACTAACAAGTGAGAAAAATGATAGTTCCTACCATTACTTGAGTTTGCTAAGTCACTGCTTTATCAAGTTAAGTTAGCTAACTCAGTGTGACAGCAAGTTAGGTCTAGTTTACAAAGTCACTAGCTTAAGCTGGCTCAGTAACAGATTTAGCAAGTTAAGTTAGCTAACTCACTGTAACAGCAAGTTAGCTCTAGTTTGCTAAGTCACTAGCTTAAGCTGGCTCAGTCACTGATTTATCAAGTTAAGTTAGCTAACTCACTGTGACAGCAAGTTAGCTCTAGTTTGAAGTCACTAGCTTAAGCTGGCTCAGTCACTGATTTAGCAAGTTAGCTTGAGCTACTGAGTGATTGCTAAAGTTAGCTAACTCCCTGATACAGCAAGCAAATTGCAGCAGTGTGCGACTGCGCCAACAATAAAGGACAACAACAGATAATGACTAAACACATACATCTCCCTCCTACAACAGGCACACATATGTTCAAATGATTTTTTAAGGATATAATTTTTTTTAAAGAACTCCTTTAGCAATTCCTGAAGGAGTAAACACAGAGGGGCCATTTGACTTGGACATTTGGGGCTTAGAGCCCTGAGAATGTTTGATGAATAGCCTCGGATCTAATGATCTGTCTTTCCGAATATCACTGAGCAAGGTGCTCTCATGGAAATGTAGCATTACATGTCCCCACCTTCTCTGTCAACAAACTCGCCACTCCCCTCCCCATGGGGCCATGAATCAAAGCTATATCCCCAAATTCTAATGGTTAAACATTAGGCACCTTCTGACTGGAGGAACCTTTTCATAATTCTCATGTGTGTCCTCAGCACAGGAACTGAGAACGATTTCTCAGACCCTACTTTAGGGTCAGTACTTTCTTGCACTGGAGAACGTAAGAAGTTGGTGATTGGTCAATTGGACAAGCAGGGAAACTAAAATCCTATAATTTGTAAATAATACTTTACAGTTGTAAAGGTTCTTAGGGAAGCTTCCTCAGTGGGTAGTTCCTCTACAGCTACGTCCGTTTCCCTGTGATGTGCAGTAGCATTTAATCACAATATGTGACCCTATTACAACTGTTAGATATAATCACTTAAGCGTTAACAGGCCTCAGCTTAAAATAAAAAAACATGCTAAAAAAAACGCAAACAAGTAACAAAATGGTGACATAAAAACAAACACAAATGCATACCTGTACAAAGCCAGTCTTTAGCCAACATCTGTTCAAATATGTCATCTGGTACCAAATCTGCAGTGCTAACACACTTCTCAGAACTGGTATAGGCTTTATAAGTGGCACAGATGCAGGGCCTTATATATCACACTTACAGAAGAGTACTAATGCTGAACACAAGGCTTGATTTCGCACGTTATCGATGTAAATGAGAATGAGGTTAATTACCTCTCAGGCAGAAGGCTCACTGGCTGAATCCTGAAGGCACCTTGGAAGACCTTGAGTCTTTTAACAATTAAACTCAATCTTTCTTTCTTCAGGTGGCAACAACATTCCAAATTTTGTTCCTTTTGACCTCAGCCTAGGAGGATAAATGGTCTGTTAGATGGTCTCAGAGCCTCTTAACACAATCCTTCTGCAAAAGCAAGCATGTAAGATTGAGAGATGTTTGGCAATGGACGCACACATCAACAAATATGTCTGTAAGCGAAAAAAGTGCTAATTTAATTTCTCCACTTGTCACTTGTCTCCGATTTCCATTACGTTACCATGAAATCAATTGATGTAGACATTTTTTGAGTGCAAAAGAAAGAAAGCAGCACAGGTGGACTTCTGTCAATTTTCAAGATGCTCTTATAGCCTCAATTTCCCGCCATTGCTCATACAATCCAGCGTCAACGCGAAGTTAAACATCTGTTTAATATATTTTGTGAACTAAAAATATTCCTATAATGCATTTGGCATTTACGATCAACACTGTGCACGCAATGGTTGCCTTAAAATACCGAAGGATTAAAATAAGCAGTATAATTGAACTTTGAACATGAATAAAATGAAATAAAAATATATACATTAAAACGAAAATGAAGAAAGTGGGCAAACGTGAACAAGCATTAAAAAAAAGGAGGGAAAAATGCTTAGATTACGCATGATTCAGAGATTAAATATGTAAAAGACTCTTCAAACGCCCAACCACAATAGAAAGTATTGACGAGCTATTCATTATGTACAGGCCAATCCGTCTCTCGGCTTTAACGGCGAAAACGTCCGCCGACTCGTTCCGATCGAGTCTGAAGGAGTTCATACATTCGGACCACAGCCGGGCTAGATGAACCATTCTTTCTTGCTCTCGTCAATGGTCTCTGTAAAGTTGGGGTCGGTTCCGATGATGGCCGTGTCGGCCGATTCGGAGGACTCGCCACCCTTGGCCTCGTTGGTGTGGTAGGTGCCTTTGTGGCGGAACATGTAACGAATGAGGAACACCAGCGTGCACAGGATGGTGAAGATCACCACAGCAATGATGCCTAAGAACAAGAGGGACAGAATACATGCGTTAGCTCTTTCATATCATATTTTAGTGTTTGCCCGTTTTTAACGTTTAAAACATAACACCACGCTGGTACGTAAGTAAAATGGATCAGCGTGTGGAACTGGGGCTTTCCACAAGCTGTTGGGTTTTCTTCCTATTGTTATGTCTCTTGCCCTTATGCTTGTGTATGTACTCCTCTTTTGGGATGTTGTGGAGATGTTGGACTGGTGGCGGCAGAGGCGCCTCAGCCTATTTAAGATCCTAACATCCCGACAACGTCGCTACCCAATTTGAACTGGAAACTCAATTTGGAAACCACATCCGCAGTGACGCATCACTTCCACTAGTCTCTTATGGCATATTTTACTAAATGGTTTAGTGAATGGCAGCTGTTGGTCATATTACAAAAGGACCTTAAATATGGATTATAATATATTAAAATGTTTAATGGTAATAAAAAGAATTTATAATTGTTAAAATTTCCAGCACATTTAGCTTCACCATTAATGCAGCCATACTGTGTCCTTCCAACTATTGTCACATCTCGTGACATCTCCTCATGCCATGTTCCATGTTTGTTTTGGTTTCCCATGCTCTCTGTCCACATGTCTTTTGTTTAGGTCCTAGCCCCGCCTTGTCTCCGCCTTTAGTCACCTGTTCCTTGTTTCCTGTCTCCTCCCTGTTCAGGTGTTCCTTGTTAGTGTTTCCTGTTTAGTCTCTTGTGTTTGGTTAAGTTGTTGTCGGGTCTCTGTAGTTGGTACCAGCCGTGTTTCTGTCTTCTCCAGCCATAGTTATTTCCTAGTCTATGTTTTGTTTCCTGGTCTATGTTTAATCTTAGTGTTTGTATGTTTATTTAAAATAAATCTTTGTAAAATCCATAGCTTGTGCTTACTTGCAGTAAACTGAATTCATTACAACTATAGTATACTGGGACACTTGATTTGGGAAAGAGATTGGTTGGGTAAGCGTTTGAAAGATAATAAATGCTATATAAATATGGCACATATGATAATTCATTATATTTACTAAGCAAAGAGTTTCACTGTGAGTTCTACGTTTTCATTAAAAATCTAAATAGGATGAAAGCTGTATAGTAACAGAAATTTTGAAACCGTCCAGGTATTTATTAATGAAACTGACATTGTAAATTTTAGTCCCTGCAATGAAAATTCCCTAACATCCCTCAAAATACATTTATGCACTTAATATGCACATTCCATCCACACTAATATCCTGTAACTGAAACCTTTAAAAGTGAAAATAATTATTTACAAATTATACCATTTTAGTTTCTCTGCTTGTCCAAATAAACATGTGCTGTATCCAAATCGAGTTTGTGGTTCTCCATTCTCCATTGGCCAGGACAGACTCAGCGAGCCGTCTTGCTGTGGCCTATATTTGTGGTGTTAAATGTTGGGTTAACTGATTGGAAATGGTGGTAAGTGCCATGTTTATTGCCCTTTTCTCCTTGATTGTGACAGGGATTTTTTGTGTTTTGTTTTCCTATTTTCTTTATTTGAGCTCGCGGCTCCTCCCTGAAGCCTTACATTATTTTCTTTCTTAGTAACGAAAGTTAAATGGCCACTGATCACACATTATCATATACCATTAGTGTATATATCATAAATACAGATGTTGAGTATATACCACACTGCACTGCATTGTTTACTTGTATAAGGGCAATAAAGGTGATGATTTTGCAGGGGAACTGGGGCTTCCCACTGTGCTGTTGCTTTTGTTGGCTTGCTGCTTATTGGTTTATCTATATCTGTGTCTCCTGTCACTTCTCTCAATAATTCATTCAAATTACAACATGTTTCTGTGTCTGGTCAAACTTGGCTGTTCTCCATGGAAAGTGGGAAACAACCCACACAGCAGATGCATCTTAATTCTTCCTACCTCCAATTATTGCTGAGTTCCTGTTGACCCCATCTGGTATGACTCGCTCCTCATTGAAAGGGAAATCAGCACCTGCAGAAAGCATTGCTGTGAGTTATCTCCTCAAGCAATTTAAATATCACCACTGACCTCTGTGTCTCAGAACAGAATCATATTACTGCACTGCAGAGGCTGAAAACAAACAGGTCAAATATAGAACTGATAGCAGCTTTCAGTTTTGAGTCTGTTGCACCGGAATGCTGTACCCTAGCGATGTCTGACTCGTGAACGCACAGATTCCGTTGAGCCGGTTCTTTTCTGGGCTGATTCATGACCAGGTCTGCCCAGCAATTATGCAATGTTACATCCACATAAGGTTTAAATGGTAAAACCCTGTTATAGATTTTAGGATAGTAGGTAATATCGAAACAAGCAATTTCTTTGGTATGGTTGACACTGGATTAATTTAAATGGACAATTCAATTCAGTCACAAATCATTTCAGTAAATTCAATCAAGCTTTTGATCACTACTGAATAAAAGGCCAGGCAAGTTTATTTATATAGCACATTATCATACACAGAGGTCATTCCATGTGCTTTGCAGTGAAATGCATTAAAATTAAAATCTTTAAAACGTAAATAAGCATGAAAATAAGGAAAGTGCATGATAAAAGTTCAATTAAAAACAGATAAATAGATACAATAGAATTCTAATTAAAGGATGTGGAAATGTTTCTTTTTTGGAGCTACAACAGTCTGAGCAGATCTGATCTCCATGAGGAGCTGGTTCCAGCAGGGGGCAGCATAATGACTAAATGCCATTTCACAGTTTATGCTTACAACCCACTAGCTGAGCATCTCCTGCTGATCTCAGATCTTCCAGCCTGGTGTTTATCAAACATTTCCAATAGATATTTGGGGCCCAAACCATTGAGAGACTTATACACAATGAGTAAGACTTCAAACTCAGTTGTGGAGCTGACTGGAGGCCAGTGTAAGGTCTTGAGGACTAGAGTAATGTGCTTTCTTTTATTGGTTTTAGTAAGAATTCTTGCTGTGGCATTTCGGATAAGCTGGAGCTTTTTTATGGTCTTTTTAGGAAGGCCAATAAGAAGGGCATTGAATGGCAAGAATGAATACGTTTCTCCAGGTCCTGCTGTGACACACAATCTCTGACCTTAGCTCTGTTCCTGAGATGCCACAAACTTTCTTCTACTGAAAACATCAACCTTGTACGTCCCCTCACTGGCCACTTTATTAGAAACACCTAACTTGTGCACTTGGCTTTCTGTAAATAAGTATTCAAGTATTCATTCACAAAGTATTCATTGTGTTTCTACATTGTTTACTGTTCTGTTCTTACCATTACTACTCTGTACT
>JBBPDA010000001.1:5704291-5715300 GCA_037974385.1 Arnoldichthys spilopterus
CACCGTACACTCACACTCAGCGGCCACTTTATTAGAAACACCCACCTTTTACTCACACTCAGCGGCCACTTTATTAGGAAACACCCATTTTTCACTCACATTCAGTGGCCACTTTATTAGAAACACCCACCTTTCACTCACACTCAGCGGCCACTTTATTAGAAACACCCACCTTTCACTCACACTCACTGGCCACTTTATTAGAAACACCAACCTTGTGCTTCCACTCACTGTCCACTTTATTGGAAACACATACCTTCCGCCTCCATTCGCTGGTGGTGTTGCTCTGGTTTTCGCACAGTGTCACTGCTACACTGACAGTGGGTTAACTGCCCAAAAACATCAGAACTGACTGAAGGGCTTTAGGATGGCTAACACAAACGCTGCCTCAGCAGATGAGTCTCTAGCAATTTGGAGCTAGAAGGCAGGCATTTCTGATAAAGTGGCCAATGACAGAATGGGCAGAAAAGACCTTGTGCGCAGTTGTAGCCTAGAGGTTACGGACTTGCCCTTGTGATCAAAGTCCCAGCCCGTGAACCACTTGAGCCAGACGCCCACCCACCGCACTCCTCCCCGGGCGCCGTTTTGCTATGGTGCACTTTATGCGATGGGGTGTGTTCACAATGACAAATAGTCACTTTCTCTTCGTATTGTTCATTGCGCTCTTGTTGAGCTGCATTGGGGTCAACAGCGAAACCAGTAAACAATTAACATGGACAGGACGAGCAGGAGAGGTCATCAGCTCTACCTCGCATTGCTTACTAAGCACAAAACCCCTCATCATTTATCCAGCAGGGGGCAATGAATAAAGCATGACGGGTGAATCTGATAAACTACGAGCAGAGGTAAATCACTACACACCGCAGTGTGTGTCGACTGTGGACACATCGCTCATATGTTTGCATGGAACGGACCAAGGCCGATCATTCGCGTCATGCAGCGCGCGATGGCGTTCGAGGGGCCAGACCTGTCGCATTTAAACGTTCAAAACAATATCTGAAAAATGATAATGGCACCGGCCTCCCCCTCCCCCCTTTTTTCAATAAGTGACATTTCTGCGAAGGTCAGGGGTTTTTAATATGTTGCGTTTTTCACGTCTGGGTAGTGGACTCGAGTGGGACAAGATTATGCACATACCTGCAATATGCAGTAAACGACGAGGGTGAAGGGTTATTATTGGCCTCCGCTGGGCTCAAAATGAAACCAGAAGGTATCCGCTCATAACAGAGGCCACTTCCAAGCGGCGCAGCGTTGCGCAAGCACTTCATCCTGTGACATTTGCATCTCAACGTGAGATTTTTTTTTTTTTTTTTTCTTTTGCTTTTGTTTTCTCAGTTTAGCATTTCTGCCTCAAGCGCTTTCCATTATTAGACTGTGATGTACAGCAGGGCTTAGGGTTTATGGACAGAAAACACGTCACATACTGTTTTTCTTTAGACTCGGAAAGATGATCAAGCCCACGTCTAGGAAGTGAAAGAAGTTGTGTTCATAAGAAACCTACGCGCTCTCCTCTGTAGCACAAACCACTGTGGCAGTGTACACCAATCAGCCATAACATTAACACCACTTAACACGCAAAGCATATAACATTGACTATCCTGTGTAGTTTAGTTATAATAATTTTCATTATAATGTCACCTGTTGGGGGAGGGGGAGGGTTAAGTTAAAGCTGATCTGCTGGAAGCAGGAAAAATGGGCAAGTGTAAGGATGTGAGCCACTTTGACAAGGGCCTCGTTGTGATCGTGGGCATCTCCAGGACAACAGGTCTTGTGGAGCGTTTCAGGTGTGCAGTAGATATTACCTACCGAAAGTGATGCGAGGAAGGACGACTGGGGAATCGGTGACAGGAAGGGGTCAGAACGCACAGTGGACCACAGACAGAGCTGTTTCAGTACGAGGACGGCCCACTCGATATCAGGCAGGTGGTGCTAATGTTATGGCTGATCTCCTTTTAGTGCTTTGTTGAAACTAAGCAGTACACACTGACGCATTCTGCATATAGGTCAACAAACTCGCATGTAAATTTCACCCATATGGAGGGAGACACGCTCATTAGCATATGTAAAACATTCAGGTTGTGTTCAGTAGCATATGGGACCTCATGCTCCTTGAAACAGTCAACATTATGCATTACACTTGGGTACAACTTGCTTTGAACACAACCTGATGAATGTTAGGCTACGGTACATTGATCTTAGTGTGGTTTTAGAATCTGCACTTTCTTCCACTTGTTTCAGTGGAGCTACAAATCAGAAATAATTGCTGTAAGGCTACACCATGCCTTTGATATCACAGGTTAATTTAAATATAAAGAGTCTGTAAACAACAATGCCTGCTATATGGTACCTACCAGGGCTATAGTACCTGAGTGTAGACTCTCAGTGGTATTTGGACTGACGTCTCCCAGTCGGTCATTGGTCTTGTTTAATGTTCTAGTTGGTCTGTCTCAAGTCCAGCTGCCTTTAAAAATAATATATGTCGTTTTTTCTCAATGAGCTTGGAGAACTTCCCAAAATCCATCTAGAACAGGACTGGCATTGGCCATCTTGTGACCAATCATATGCCTACGAAAAGTCATCTCCAATGCACATCGCACATGGTGCATCCATGCTCATCATTTTCATTTCGGTCACCGTCATAATGTGGGCAACATCAAGCTTTTAGACTCTCGCTGCTTTAGACTCGGTCTCAACTGGTCTTAGACCTGACAAAGGTGGTCGCGACTAAGCTCTGACTGGCACAAATCAAGCCATTGCCTATGAATCCATTGCCTATTGTTTGAGGTTTTCTCCTGCTTTGTCTTAACTAGAACACCGAATATTTGGAAACGTCTTCACATTCCATAACGCTGCTTCTTTCGATCGCTCACTCTTGCTAAAGCGCCCCCATCATCTTCATGACATTCAATTAGCAGCCTTCTTGCACCTGCTGGTCCAAGATGGATCCTTAAATTAAGAGCTGTTGGTACTAACAGGTCCTTGAGGAGGATGCTGATGCTGCAGCTGCAGGCACAGAGCCAGTAAAGGCCTGGAGAGACGGCAGGTGGCCAAAGCCAACAGCAGCAGTTTTGCGGGAGAACACAGAAATCAAGGGAAATTACACAAATGAAGGAAATGCAGCAGTCAGACTGACAGATGGCCACTAGACTGGGGGAAATATACAGTAAGAGCAACATGACTGTTGCTGCCGGAGATGCAGGTCATTTTTAAACGTGTACATACAAGGGTCACCAACCCCGTGGGTCAAAAATGGCAACCGTATGGAAGAAAAAAACGTAATTAAATAAATAAATAAATTAATTGGTGTTAACACGACATTTTTATTTTAAATGTCATTTCATTTATTTGATGCATTCATTAATGATATTTATTCTTTACATGGCTTTAATATGGGCAGTGGAGGCCTAGTGGTTAGGACGCTGCCTTTGGGACCTGAAGGTCTCAGGTTCGAGTCCCTGGGCACCACTGAGGTTCCCTTGAGTAAGGTACCGTCCCGCTACACTGCTCACTTTCATATGCCTTCAAAAGTCCTTCATGATACCTGCTGACTTCAGGTGAAAGACTGAAGACCACTGGCATAGTAACACACACAACGGTCAATGTCATATATCAAATATCATATATCAAATGACGTGATTTGGTTGCAGTGGAATAGCTCAGCTGTGATGCCGTTACACGCACCCAGGTTCAGCGGTGAGCTGGGCCTTCAGCCTGGTACATAGATATCAAAACACAAACAAAAAACCAAGGAAAAAAACATCTCTACATTTATGCTAAGGCTACTGCTGGTGTTCACAGTCAGTGACATATCTAGAACTTCCAGAAAGCAAAGAGTAATGTTTTTTTTTGTTACAAACTATCCCCACGCACTGTAAATCAAAGTGACTGGATGATTTCTCTTCATTATGATGGTGGTCAATCAGGCACTTTACGTCTTCTTCTCAGCTCCTGAAGGCCTGGCCAAAGGGAGAGCCCACTTAGCCAGATTTATCTAGATACCAACACGATTCTGCTGATGAAAAGTAAGTAAAAATGACAGACATGTATTTATTAGTTCCCAGACATCATTAGAGTTCATCTGAAGGCCTGGAATGCTTTGGAGAACCCTTCTGCAGTCATGCAAAGTAAAAAACTAAGATAAAGAAAGCCCAAATGTTGTATGAAATATTCATGGCAGCCAGTAAAATGAGACAAATGTGGAAAACAATTCTGTTACGAGATGTAACAACATGGCGAGATCACTTCAGCCAATTAGATTGCATGACCAGAGCTTACTGCTAAACAAAATTAACTCACTAACAAGCTCACGCTTCTCCACAAGGGGGAGCTATTAGCATTAGGGGTCTAACAGTGCATCAGAAATCATACCACAATGCCATACTGTGAAAATATACATTCTAGACATGTTTGCACATCACTGCCTGTTGACAACACCAATCAACAACACCGTCCAGCACATTTATGTCATAGGCCACACCCCTCCTAGCCTTCCAGCTCTAGTGTTATTAAGCTGTGCAAAATACTGTAATAGTATTGAATTGTGAACCCATCATTGTGACCAATGGGCTGATTGCATCACTACACCCCTCATTAACACCACAGATGTTTCGCGTGCATCACTGAAAGGGAGGAAACTGACTCGGACCCACATCAGCAGGATCTCAGGAATTCGTGTATGTTTGCAGTGCCATGTGCGTGTGGCTACATTCAACGAAATGGAAACGTTCGGTCGTCACTCCAGGAGACTATACTCAAGGTAGGTCAAGGGGCTAGACTGAGGACCATAAGCTTGGACATTGCACCAGAGGGAGGCAATTTACAACCTGTGCACCAGTGTGGTGACAAAATAGACAATGAGAGCAGACGCGGAGCATACGTACCCAAGAGAGAGGCCAGCAAGTGAATATGGAGTGTTATAAAGTGCAAACTGTTATTAGCGTGCCTGCACCCGAAAGGTGGTAGCAAGCGTAATCTCCATCTCAAAGCATATAATGTCTACACACACAGCTCCACCTCATTAAGCTCCAGGGCCAAAAGCTGGCCTGCCAGTGTTATCTGCATGAACCCATTCCTCTCCTCCACCTGGGTTCAAACCGGCCCAATCAATCACTCCATTCACTCCGCCTGAGCTAATCTAATGGTGAGAAGGAGCTGCCTTTGTGTGTAAACCTGGAGCTGAAGCCTGGAGAGGAGACTCAGCACTTCATCCCTTTGTTCGTGAAACACATGCAGAGAATAGTCGTCGGCTCCCGAAGCTTATTCACATTCAGCATTCACATGGAAATCCAGGTGGGCAAGAAGAACGCGACGGGTTTGGGTTGTGTGTGTGTGTGTGTGTGTGTGTGTGTGTGCGTTTGGAATGAACAACTCTGATGGGATGAAACTCGATGTCTGTGGATGAGCTTGATGTGTTTGGAGAAGTGTTAAAGCATTTTTTTTTTGAGGGTCAATGTGCACAAGGGAGACTTTTTTTTTCAGTACTGACCTATCAGACCAAAAGGGCGGTGGGCGTTCAGGGACAAGCTGCTGAAATGCACAGACCAGCCATAACATTAACACCACTGACAGGTGAATAACATTGACTCTCTAGTTATTTCAGTACAATGGCAGGGCGGGTGGGATATATTCGGCAGGAAGTGAACAGTCAGTTCTTGGAGGCGATGTGTAAAAAGCAGGAAAAATGGACAAGCGTAAGGATCTGAGTCACTTTGACGAGGGCCTTGCTGTGATGACTAGACGGCTGAGTTAGAAAATCCAGGTGTGCAGCAGTTAGTGCCTACCAACAGTGAACCAAGGAAGGACGACTGGTGAATCTACGTGGGCGCCCAAGGCTCAGTAATTCACATGGGGAGAGAAGATCAGCCTGTCCACAGAAGAGCTACTGTGGTAGAAAGTGACGCTGACTCTGATAGAAAGGGGTCAGAACACACAGTGCACCACAGTCAGAGTATCACACTCAGTATCAGGCAGGTGGTGTTAATGTTATGGCTGATCAGGGTGTATTTCATTTGATAGGCTGAAATATGTTTTATGCCACACGTAAATAAAGAGCTTCAGACGCACGAAGGCTTACAGTGAGCTGTAGGTGGTGCACAGCATGAAAACAGCAGACAGAACTCTGTACTGTAGGACCCAGGCCTTGATGTAGTTCAAGATGGGCTTAGACCAAATTTGGTTAGGCCGACCTGGACTGAGAATTTCGAACAGAAAATTTGGAAAAATTTGGACAAATAAACGAACAGTCTGATGTTTTTAAATATGGATCATTTTCCCACTGAGTGTCAAATAATAAAGAACATCTCAGTTCAGTCTGTGACACGGGCCTCAGTTCTGTTACTCTCTTGGTTAAACGTTTCCCAGTCTGTGTTAATGTGTATGTAGTCTATCCCTCTATCCCTCTATCCCTCTATCCCTCTATCCATCTATCTATCTATCTATCTATCTATCTATCTATCTATCTATCTATCTATCTATCTATCTATCTATCTATCTATCTCTCTGTCTATCCCTTTTCCCCTCTATCTATCCCTCTACCTATCCCTCCATCTACCCATCTATCTATCCCTCTATTTATCCCTTTATCTATCTCTCTGTCTATCCCTTTTCCCCTTTATCTATCCCTTTATCTACCGCTGTGTCTTTCCCTTTCCTCCCTCTATCTATCCATCTATCTATCCCTCTATCTATCCATCTATCTACCGCTGTGTCTTTCCCTTTCCTCCCTCTATCTATCCATCTATCTATCCCTCTATCTATCCATCTATCTATCCCTTTACCTATCCCTCCATCTATCCATCTATCTATCCCTCTATCTATCTCTTTGTCTATCCTTCTATCTATCCCTCTGTCTATCCCTCTATCTATCGCTGTGTCTATCCTTTTCCCCTTTATCTATCCCTCTGTCTATCCCTTTTTACCCTCTATCTATCCCTCTATCTATCCATCTATATATCCCTCTATCTATCTCTTTGTCTATCCTTCTATCTATCCCTCTGTCTATCCCTCTATCTATCCCTCTGTCTATCCCTTTTTACCCTCTATCTATCCTTCTATCTATCCCTCTATCTATCTCTCCATCTATTTATTCATTTTTTCCTTCTGCTTTGGCTCCTTCTTACTCTTCCCGAATTCCTGAGCAAAGTATTTCAATTCCTCCAAGAAAAAGAAAAATCAATCAGTGAGACACAGAAGCTCATCTCCAGTGTCTCGGGTGGTCCCGTTCCTCATGTGGGCCACTTTCCCTCTCTCCGATTTTCATCTTTCTGTCACTTCAAAGGACATATCTCTCTATCTTTATCAGTCGCACCCCCTTTGCAGTTCGCTGTCCCACTGTCTCCTTTCCTCCTGCCACCCTCCCGAGCCTCCGTCTGCTCTTGACAAGTGAAATAAGCGAGGCTGGCATCTCCCCATACTGTGCCGAGAACAGTGGGGTGATTTAAAGGGAGATCCCTGCTGTAGGCCGGGAATGCTGCTGTTGCTGCCTGAGTGATGGCTTTATTTCCCTGGGCTGATCAGAGACCCCACAGTGGCTGAGCTACGGGTCCGGTCTGCAGCCTTCGGCTCGGGCCGGGCGAAGCTACGGCTGTCTGCCTCTTTCCCTTGCTGTCCGCCTTCCGCTCTCCAGGGGAAACGCTGCAACACGGACCAGAGAAAGCAGCCTAAATTGGGGAAATGGGCCTTCAGGTTAGAAGAGCTGGTAGGGATCAAAACTTTGTCTCTGGCTGTTTTCGAACTCTGGGGAAAGACTGCTGGACTGATGACTCTGGATCTAGATGCAGATGTTCAATTTTTACCCAATATATTTTCCTTACGCTGCTTGTCCACGAACGTGGGCTCAGACCAGAGGGTTCGTCTACATGCTTCAGGATTAACGGCTGGGTGTGAAACCAGCACATTACTCTATTTCAGGCCACGTGTGCACATGTTCAAAATAACGAATGATTCTGCATGTGGTTCCCACAGGAAAACAGCTTTTGTAAATGATGTGTGACTGGTGCACTGTCAGTGCGATGATATTGTAATGAAATGATTCAGATTCAAAAAACGTTATTGATCTCAGAGAAAACTGTAGAGGGGAAAAGGGAAAGACAGAGGGATAGATAGAGGGATAGATAGAGGGATAGATAGAGGGATAGATAGAGGGGAAAAGGGAAAGACAGAGGGATAGATAGAGGGATAGATAGAGGGGAAAAGGGAAAGACAGAGGGATAGATAGAGGGATAGATAGAGGGATAGATAGAGGGATAGATTGAGGGGAAAAGGGATAGACAGAGGGAGATAGAGGGATAGATAGAGGGAAAATGGATAGACAGAGGGATAGACAGAGGGAGATAGAGGGATAGACAGAGGGATAGATAGAGGAGAAAAGGGATAGACAGAGGGATAGACAGAGGGATAGACAGAGGGATAGATAGAGGGGAAAAGGGATAGACAGAGGGATAGATAGAGGGATAGATAGAGGGAAAAGGGATAGACAGAGGGAGATAGAGGGATAGATAGAGGGAAAAGGGATAGACAGAGGGATAGACAGAAGGATAGATAGAGGGGAAAAGGGATAGACAGAGGGATAGACTGAGGGATAGATAGAGGGGAAAAGAGATAGACAGAGGGAGATAGAGGGAAAAATGGATAGACAGAGGAAGATAGAGGGGAAAATGGATAGACAGAGAGAGATAGAGGGAAAATGGATAGACAGAGAGAGATAGAGGGAAAATGGATAGACAAAGGGAGATAGAGGGAAAATGGATAGACAGAGGGAGATAGAGGGGAAAGGCATAGACAGAGGGGAAGAGAGATAGACAGAGGGAGAGACAGAGGGGAAGAGAGATAGACAGAGGGAGAGACAGAGGGGAAGAGAGATAGACAGAAGGAGAGACAGGGGAAGAGAGATAGACAGAGGGAGAGACAGAGGGGAAGAGAGATAGACAGAAGGAGAGACAGATGGATAGATTTTGTGCCATTCTGCTTTTGGCCAAGACCTCGTCTAAAGTCAGAGGCGGCTTATTAAACCATATGTAAGCAGCACATTTTAGTAACACGATGCCTGTGATGGACACAGATACAGGCCTGAAGTGCTCTACTGGCACTAGGCTTAGGTGGAACATCCGCCAGAGCTTGTGCTCCCCTGCCCTGGTGATTGCCCATTCTGAATAATTCTGTCCTCTGAATAATTAAGAGAGTGAGAACATTCCTGTGTCTTGTACTGGTGTGAACTCTCTCTGTATAAATCAGTTGCATCTTGCTTTGCATTGGATCATCAGGACAGAGCCCCCATGGTCACTGTTGTTCCCAGTGATGGTGAATGGAACCAGACATCTGTAGTGTCCAATGTAGTGTCCGTCTGTCATGGAAAGTTTCTGCACGAGTATTTCTGAGTATTTCTGAATGTGCTTCAGGGGCGAAGAGGTACATGCAGGGCGTCGTGAGGCAAAACAATATGAAGGAGATGATGTATCACTGGTTTCTTGGATAGAACATTTAAAAACATTGTAGCCATGGCGACCCTGGTTCCATTCACCACCAGTGTAAAGAGGCCAGTCCAGAAGTTTCTCTACAGCGATCCACGAAGCAAAGCCACCCTGATTTACCCGAACGAATGAGTTAAGCAGGAATTTCGGAAAACAGCAGCGAAACCCGCCTTAAAATGCACAACACGTATATTCGCCAAAATCGAATTCTAAACAGCCGTGCATCGGCTCCTCGTCAGGATGCAAAGCTTAACATGCTAAACGCTAAAACTACTGCCAGGCAGGTTGTCCGATTCATCAAAGCGGCTCAGTGTGTGTTCGGTCTCCTCGTAACCATAGAGATAAGTCATTTTTTTAGAAAAGAGAACATCTCCGAGTAAGAAACGTGTGCATGCCTGGACGCCTCCCTGGTCCTTGTGTGCTGTCGCGATTGTTGGGGAAGCTACTTTGAAAGCACCGCTTTTTGCAGGCTGCCAACTACATCCTACTGGAAGAAGATGAACTACGGCAAAGGGAGCCAAGGAGGAAATGTAGTTTGGCAAAATTAAGCTCGTTATATACAAAAAAAGCGGTTTAAAGTTAAACAACACGTGTGTGATTCAAAACTAGTGGCCTAGTGATTAAAGACTTTCCCTTGTGATCAGAGGGCTGCAAGTGCGGGCCTGGGTTTCACTGAGGCAGCCTTCAATGAACGTGACTGTTTGTCATTGTGAACACACTCAAGCACCACAACGAAACGTGACCTCTGCATTTAACCCATCACACGTGCACACGTGGAGCAGCGGGCAGCTACCAACAGCACAGGGTAGTGGGACAGTGGTGTCCAGGCCAAGGGCGATGTCCTAACCACTAGGCTCCACTGCCTTAAGGTTACACTGCTCTCTGGGAGCTGCTGGTAGCTGCCCGCTGCTCCATGCATGGACGGATTAAACGCAGAGGTCACGTTCTGCTGTGGTGCACTTTGCGATGAGTTTTCCGCACATAGAATCTAAGCCACTCAGTGACGTCTCAGCAAGCACTCGCCACGTTGCCATGGCTGAAATGAGAAGAACTTATCACTGCACCACTTCCATCGCTGCCTTTCTTTACACTTCTATACGCTGCGAGTTCATGCTGCTATTCAAGTCCATGCTATTACCAAGGCCTAATGTACCATCAGCAGGTGTACGGCTCATATATACTGCCATGTTTGGCCTGAAACATCTTTTAAAAATATCTCCGAGCATCATTATGGGTAATTACACTGGCAAATTGCCTGCTCACCTCTTTTACTTTGTTTTTCATACTTTTTACACACACTACAGTTACAATACGTGCATTTCTGTATTTGCACTGGGCTTTTAGGTCTAAGCACAATGTCCCCACAAATGCCTCTTCAATGGAGTTTACTGTGATGCTGGCGAGTGTCGACGTGTCCTCAAGGAGAAGTCAGAATTATTATTAATCTTTAAAAGTTTTATTTAACGGAGAGAGAGAGAGAGAGAGAGAGAGAGAGAGAGAGAGAGATAGAGAGAGAGAGAGAGAGAGAGAGAGAGAGAGAGA
>JBBPDA010000001.1:5738360-5750818 GCA_037974385.1 Arnoldichthys spilopterus
TTCGTTTCCTGGCTTTGATTAGTAAGAGGTGTACTCAGCTAAAGACCCTTTTGAAGCTGGCAGGACCAGAACTGAGAGGTGTGGAGGCTGAGATCAACGCATGTGGGTCGATCTTTGCTGTGCAGGCTCCAGGCATGACTGAATGGGGAGGAGCAGGACTAATTACTGGACTACTGGACCTGCTCCCAGAGATGGAAGTTGCTCCAAATCTCACAGATGTGGAGTGAAAGGGCCGTGTAATGAGAGGACTATGAGAGGATGGGTTGATTTTGGGGTCTGTGAGTGGGAAAAGAGTACATACAACCAAACGTCTGAGTAACTTTCCTGATACTAGGGATAAGCTGGAACTCGAGACAGTGTCAAGTCAGTCCGGAAAACTCTGTGCAAACCTCCTCTGGCGAAGAACATTGGAGATCTCCAGTGAAATGAACGTGACTATTTGTCATTGTGAACGCACTCAAGCATAACAAAATGTGACCTCTGCATTTAACCCATCACATGTGCATGTGTGGGGCAGCGGGGAGCTATCTACAGCATTCGGGGAGCAGGGTAGGGGGATAGTTCTTTGCTCAAGGGAACCTCAGTGGTGCCCAGGACAGGTGACAAGGGCCACCACTGCCCACCATGGTGCCGTTGGAGCTAATGCAGCTCATGTCTGGACGAGAAGGACTACTGTCTGTTTTGTCAGAGCATAGAAACTGTTTATCATTGCTTCATGAACTGCAACCGTTTCTTTACTGAGTCGCTCGTTGAAAACATTTAAACACGTATACATTTCACGTATACATTTGGGGGCTGGATGTGTTTGTTCAGCAGGTTCAGCGTTTACTGCTAAATGCTATAAATGTAAAGACGTTATTTGTTTGTCTATGGAGGATGATTTTTTTTTTTAGAATGGAACTGGTGTAGTGCTCCTTCCCCTGTGTTTTTGCAGACATGTATTCGTTGTGTAGGTTAATAGCTGGTAACATTCCTAAGGCTACAAGACACCAATGCAGGTCGAAATCACTGTTTTATTGTAAAACAGGAGAGCAGTTAAAACCAAAGGGGTGATCCGAAAGTCCACAATACCAATATCCAATACAAACGACCGCTCAGCAACTTTACACAATGGGACCAGTTGGCTTCGCGTCTCCATCTGGCTGACCCACAGCTTTTCAACCCATGACACCTGCCCCCAATTAGGGCTAGGTGTGGGTACCGGGGCTACCGGCTTTGGCCACCAGATGGAGACAATTCCCATGTTAGTTTTAAAGGGGCTTTGCCTCTTATCGTTACACCTACATTAAAATTTCTAAAGGTTCGTTCCAACAAGCTCTCGTCATTAAGGTAATTCTCATCATTTTCACCCCAGAAAGTTTGATAACAAGTGATGCCTATGGGAATAAACCTTTAAAAATGTCTATGTAGGTTAATGTCAATTGTCTTAAAAGGCTTAAGTAGATGCCATGTAACCGTATGAACGATACACTAAAGTAAAGTGTCTTCGTACACTTTTCGTAAAAAAGTTTTTGCAAAACATTCTCTCTCTCCCTCTGTTTCTCTCTCTCTCTGTCTCTCTCTCTCTCTGTCTCTCTCTCTCTGTCCCCTTCTTTCTTTTTCTTCTCCTTGCTTCCTCTGTCCTCCCTCCTTTAAGTCCTTTCCCTCGCCAAACCCCCAGTGAAGCTACACGTGTCTCTGAGTGTTTCTATGGAATGTTGATGATGTAAAATAGTGAATCTGAACTAAATCACTCGGGGAACTATTTTGTCTCACAACGCCCTGCACGTATCCCTCCATCATGAACGGGTTTAGTTTTAGGCCCAAAAGCTTCTCCAGAACAAGGCCTCAGGGATCAGACAATGTCATCCCCGTTTCATAGAGGAACTTTCTGTGAGGAGCTCTTAGAGGAACCAGATGTCTGGGTCCATTCACCACCACTGTGAACAGCTCTGACTGGGTACGTTTCTGTAAACCCACGCTGTTTATATCATACCCACTTAATTATGCAGACATTCTGAGGAAGCTACAACCATGAATAATATTTATATAAGCGATAAAAGTGAAGGCGATGGACCAAAAGAAGGAAAGGACTCATTGCGCTGATTTAAGGCACAGTGAACCCTTCGCTTAGTGAAAAATACTTGTAAAATGTTGAAAAAGTTTGATTGTAATCGCAGTGCACCAGATTACCCAGTCCAGGGTAGGGGAGGCTCTAGACTGGGAGTTAATAATGCATTTATACACTCATCCGATCCCATTTTGTGAGGTTTGGCCTGTGAAACTGGACCTCTTCAATTCTTTCTCAATTAACAGGATTTCTTCATTAAAATCAGCAATTAAAAGAAAATAAATTTCATCAAAATATTAATACGCTGAAAATGAGGCTACACATTCCTGCCTGGGTTGAAATGGAACCAAACAGCTCTTACAGCACTGTTATACCCCTAGGAGTAGTTAGGGCATACACCAATCAGCCATAACATTAACACCACCTGCCTAATACTGAGTGTGTCCCTCCTGCTGCTGGAGCAGCTCTGACTGTGCTGCACTGTGTGTTCTGACCCCTTTCTCTCAGAGCCAGCGTCACTTTCTACACCACAGTAGCTCTTCTGTGGGATCAGACCAGACAGGCTAGTCTTCACTCCCTACATGCATCAGTGAGCCTCGGGCCCCCATGACCCTGTTACTAATTCACCAGTCGTCCTAACTTTTGGTAGGTACTAACGATTGCACACCTGGAACACTCCACAAGGCCACCATCACAATAAGGCCCTTGTCTAAGTGGCTCAGATCTGGACGTGCAACCATTTTTCCAGCTTTCAGCACATCAACTTCAAGAGCTGACTGTTCACTTGTGGCCCAATATCTTTAAACCCCCCCCGACAGGTGCCACTGTAATGAAATAACTAGGCAGAATCAATGTTATTCACTTTATGTGTGATGCAGAAAAGGAGTGGGTGGCAATTATGCAAAAGTTCAGGTCCAGGGTGCCGGTATTTAGTGACCCGTCGCCGCTCTTGAGACTTTTTATCCAGAGATAATGACTTGATCTGTAATAAAGCTAACAATGTGGGTGGACATGCTGCCCCCTGAGTATCCCAGGCAGCCTTATAGATGAAGCAAGTCCTCAGTAAAATAGAAAAACCAGTTTTTTTCCTCCTACTATTGTTCATAAACAATGCAAACAAAAGCAGAGTTAAAAACAGCGAGGGCTCCGTCTTGAACAGTAAAGGACCCCTCCCCAGGACACCGTCGCAACCAGAGGGGATCTCGAAGATCACAAAAATAGACGCTGTCGTTAGGCGACGTGCTGGAGGAAATAACTTTCCTCACGGCGGGCGCATTGTTCACAGACTAAGCCATTGTCAGGGATGCCAAGTCCCAGTCCCGTGGCACACTGAACCGAATTCATCCTTTACAAACGCACTCAGCAATCAAGTCCGCACTCCAAATGCTTTTAGATGCTAAAATCCCACAACGCTCGCTGTACTTATTCATCCACTCTGCTCGTACAATCAGCCGCTGTTCTGTTTGTTTACCATAGGGGGTGGCGGTGCTGGGGAGGGGGGGGGGGGTTGCCTCCATTCATCATCATCAAATATGTTTTTTTGTTGCACAACTGTGCATTAATCACAGCAGAAAGAGGATAATTTAGCCGTAAAGAGGACCGTTTAAATACAAATTGAGGCCTGCTTCACTCCAAGAGCTGGCAGTGGAGTAGGACGGGATGGGAGATGTTTCTTCTGGTCACCACATGGAAGATGGACCCTGAATATTGCACAGTACTGTGTGGACAGTGTGTTTCTTTCTGCAGAAGAAACACAAGTGGACATAAGAGTCACTGCAGCAAAGCTGTAGAGCAGATCCAGATGATCTGCTGTGTGTAAACAGTGGCTGAGGTGCGTGTGAGCTGGTCTGAAGGACACGGGTTTGGCTCCAGATTTCTCTCCAGTCATTTCATGGGTGTGTGACGCTGCATCAGCAGCACCCGAAGGACTGATTGAAGCCAAAGGAGCTGTTTGATGGGAGATACAAGTAATACTGGCCTTCCACTATGAGAGGAGAGCTTTGGGAATGGTTAAGCCAACACACAAGCACACAAACACACACACACACCACTGTTTACTGGATTATTCTGGCCTGGTGCTCAAACAGGACTGTTTAAAGTGGTCTATCCTTGGTTTGTTAGTTTGATCCCTGGTGGTGCCAAGCCATGGCCAACATGGGGGTTCGAACCCAGGACCTTCTTGTTGTAAGTATATATATATATATATATATATACACATAGTGGTGCTTGAAAGATTGTAATTTTTCTATATTTTCATATGAATGTGACCATCTGCTTCTCACACAAGTCCTAAAGGAAGATGAAGAAAACCTAATTTAAAAAAAATAGCAAAAAAGTCATATTTGGTCATTTTTTATTACCCAGAGTCAAATTGTCTTTGAGAAAACGAAAGAGTCTTAGACCATGTCCACTGACTGTTTGAATTACGTCCTATTCATCATCTAAAGATGGTCCATTTCTTTTCACCTTGAAATGTTGCGCTGCCAACTTTTACCAAGCAACAAGATGACAGTTTGACCCGCAAGTTCCACACTGAAAGAGTGAGGACCCTGATGCAGGCTGCTGGAGTTTTAAGAGGTCCAGCTTCAGGAGAACTTGGTAAACACTTACTACCCAACATTCAAGGTCATTTTAGCACTTTCCACTGCATTTCTGCAGAAGTATGAGGACCCTTTTATTATAAATATATGTTTTATTATTTGCCCAGTACAGTCAGTTCACATAATAAACAGTAAGTGTGCATGAGAATGTGCTGTTGGTTTGCAGATGACTGGTGCTTAGAGTTTTTTAGCTATGCTCACCAGACTGAATGCTCATTACTCGAACTGGACAGCAGTGAGAGAATGCAGCAGCAAATGACTGCGCATGATAGCTGTGCAAACTGACAGATACACACAAGGGTCAGAAACAAAAGCTTCTTTTCATTTATTGCATTAAGACTGAAATCCTTGCTACAATGTCTCCATGACATACCCCCAAATAACCCCCAGAATAACAAACAGCGAAGACATGTCTAGTGTCTTTGACTTGCTCAATTAGTTTTGCAGCAGTACTGGAAGTCTCAGTCGCCCAAAATCTGCTATATTAGCTTTGTAGCTCCAGTGGAGAAACAGATACTTTTAATTAAAAAGGTAAAACTGTGTAAATCAGGTTTTTGCTGCAGTAATGATCTTATATTATTTACACATTTTAGTTGGAAACTATTGGGATAATTTTTTTTAATGCTCAATGGACAATTATCCAGCACATTTTTTTCTTTGATAGCTAAGTCAGCTCCCCCATTGGTTAGGCCTTCAGAAGCTGGAATGAAAACCAACTGTGTCTGATTAACCACTAACATAATTAGGCAAGGCAGTATTTTTATAGCACATTATCATACGCAGAGGTCATTCAGTGTGGTTTATAGTAATAAAATGATTGTAAAGAGAAAATTCAGCAATAAAATTAGGAATAAAATCAGATTACAGGAAAGAAGAGTAAAGACTTAAAATGTAAGACTATATTCTAACTTTTCTAATCTTTTTTCTGATCTTGTTTTTAAGCATGTTTTAGTCTATGTAACAATTTATTTATTTATTTATCTATTTTATTTGATTTATTTTCAAATTCTGTAGGCACTTTGAGATTTGCATAATGTAAAGTACATTATAAATAAAATGTATTATTATTATTATTATTACTATATAATTATTTAACCAATTATGTTCTTTTCAAAGTAGAAAGTATTGTTTTTTTTTACTTAGAGAGTAACTTTCTCATGCCAGCTCTTGCGTGTCTGCCTTTTGAAGGTGAAGTGATGTGCCATTCTGATGCATGTTGAGCACAAAACACACCTCTAAATAAAGAAGCAAGACAACATTTTTGTGCCTTGCACTGACACAAACTTACATTAACATTTATGGGCGTGTCCAAATCTGTTTTGACGGTGGAAAAACAGATTTGGACACGCCCATAAATGTTAATGGCACTTTGTCCTTTAAGCTGTGCAATAGGTCAGAATAGTTCATAGGCCTTCTGGAAGTTTATAGATCACTGACTGTGAAGAAGAGCAACAGTCTAACCAATGGGTCTGTGTCAGATGGTAAACAGCAGCAGACCGGGCATCACATCTTACTTCTAAAATCCCATGGGTGTGTTTTTCTTTACTTTTAGACTTTTACTCTTTAGACTAATATAAAGAACAGACCATTTCGGAAACCTTTCCACAAAAAAAACATGTTGACCCGGGGAAATAATGAAGAAAGACAAATTTTGAGCTGCCCATCAGAGAACCTCTCTCCAGTGCAAACTGTCATTTAAGCACAAGTGAGACATCCAAAATGAATGCAATTTTCGCATAAATTGTTATTCTGATGTACCAGTTGCATTGATATTGTATTACATTAGAAAAGAAGCATTTTCACTAGTGGTCCTAAATCTTTGGAAACCACTGTATCTGTATTAATGTTACTTTCAAAAAGCTTGTAGGCAGATAAAGGGGGATGCACCCTCCTTTTTGGCAAAATGTCAAAAGCAGCCACCTTGTTAACCTGCCTGACTGTTTGATAAATCGAAATGAAAGTGATGAACATTCAAGTGTGAACTTGAAACAAAGGAGTGTTTCACTCTCCTGCGTGACTCACAGGCCGTGTTGCTTTTTGTGAACCGTTGTTTACAAACAACAGTTTCAGTCCAGAGATGAACATCTGACTTTAACCCGTGAAAGATTCTGAAGTGTTTGACACATTATTTTATTCCAGGTTTATACCAAAAACATTTATGAGAAACTCTCCTAAAACGGCTGAAATGTTCATTAGCCTAACACTGGCTGATTTGCTGGTGTTGTTTTGATGCAGGTCACGTGTGCCTGACAGTTCTGCAGAATTACAGATTTTCCTTGTGTGTGTGATTCATGTATTCACGTTTGGAATGTAAAGCAGTATTAATAAATAAAAAAATCTCCAAATCACACACACTTTGGTTCACATTAAATATAGCCCTAATCTATATACTCTCAACCCCTGCGGTTGTAAATGTATACGTCTCTACAATTTGCTCATTAAAAAAATGCGTCAGAACCTTCATTGTCTCAGCAATATTGAAAACAAATTGACGTATGCGTTCCCATCGGGCCATCTCATGGGTTAAAACTAACTGTCTGCCTGCAACAAGATTATTTTTTAATTTTTCTATAAATAAACTGTTCCAGAAAGGTGTGTGAACTTCAGGGCTGGTAATAAAGTTGGCAATGCTAAAGAAAAAGGGATGGCACAAGGTCAATCAACGAAGCTCCCCCCACCCCCCATGGTGTGAACGATTGCACCTTTTAAAGGCATTATAGGGCAAAATTGGTGCTATTTGCAAACAGCCCAGAGCAGCAGTAGATTGAGATGAATTCTAACCTGAAGCTTCACCCCCTGCGAGAGACCCAGGAATCATAAAATTAAGAGAATTATAGTTTAACTTCCCAATTACTGAACTTAATGCACCTTGGAGGCAATTTTGATTTAACGCTTCATTTGGCACCAGCATGCCGGCCCACACAGTAATGTGATGAAACCTGACAGTCAATTTAGAAAGCATATTTTTGGAAATAGTTTTTTCTCTCCTAGTGTATTAGCCAAGTGTATTAGCCAATCCATTGCTAAATTCTAATTAAACTATCTACTTCAATGTGAAAACGGCTTGACAGGCTACTTCAGAAGATCGTGGATAATTTTCAGTGAATCAATATTCTGCACTAATTCAACCTGGCATCGTTTGTCAATTCTGAACGTTCTTTTGAATTCCGGTGACAACGTTTCTGCTGTCTCTTTAAATAACTTATTGTACTAAAGTGTTAGCAGGTTTGTTAGGAGAAGAAAATCATGTAAATATATGTGACGATGGCCAGTGGCCGCTCCTCGTGTCACCACTCAAACACCCAACCGCCTTTGGGCCAAAAGAGCTTCACTGCCACCTCTTTTCCAGGTGGGTACCTTTTTGACTAGGTATCTTTCTGGCTTTGCTAGCCAGTTAATGATTTAGATGCTGATGCATTTCACCTACAATTTGAAACAGCTGATTATTTTTTGATGCATGTGCCTTTACTTCCACACTCTACATCAAAACAGTAGTGAATTTCTTGCAGTGAAATCAGCAGCTCAAACTTTACTAACAGGGAGCCATGCCGGTACCAGGTATTTGTCAGTCTGTAAATATTGGTTGTAGATTATGCGTAGGCACCATGTATATAGTAAAGGGCTAACAGAACACATGCTTTCTCCAGCTACAGCTTAACACGACATTACACAGCTTAACACACTCAGAGGAGTGCCAGTTTAGATAGGTCAGGTTACTCACCACACATGTCCCCATCAAACCATTATCTAGACAACATCTGCTCTTAACAAGACTTTCTGATGAACCAAGTGTTGATCAGTATACTGAATACTGGACAAATATTATTATTATTATTATTATTATTATACCCTCTTACTGGTTGAAGTTTAAGCCCCTCCCTCCTGCTGAGGAGCCCATATGAACAGCCCTGTCCTCCACTGAACTGACGGCTCCTGTACACGAGGAGCTGCTGCTGCTCATTTACACTGAGAATTATTATTATATATATATTTATTTATTTATTTATTTATTCTTTCCTCCTTTTCTTCTCTCTCGTTTGTTATTGTTCTCCGGTGTGGACCAGAGGAGGACGGGTTCCCCCTTCTGAGCCTCCGTTCCTCCCGAGGTTCCTTCCTACAGCTGAGGGAGTTTCTCCTGCTGACGTCGCCTTCGGCTCTTTGGGGCTCGGACCCGGTTTCTGTAAAGCTGCTTCGTGACGACGTCAGTTGTAAAAAGCGCTATAGACATAAACGTGACTTGACTTGACTATTGCAGAAATAAAGGATCAGAAACAGCAGCGTTATGCTAACTAAACCAAGGTGGGACTTAACTGAAAAACAGCCAAGAAATCTTCGACAGATTCTCCTGTGTTAACATGGTAATCTACATGTGACGAAGTGCTATAATACTCATACTACTCAATATGTTCTTCAATAATAATAAATGATATTACATTAACAGTCTGAGAACACTGCATTCTCGTGCTTGAGTTCATCACTTTCTGTGTCCAGACTGAATGATCCTCTTTGAGCAGTCCAGCGCTCAACACAACACGGCAGTCTTCTCATGTCACCCTTAATGCCTATACGTCCTTCGATTAGCTGTGGACAGACATGCCAACGGACCTGTTCTCATCCTCCCTCCGGCCTCCACACGTGACTTCTCCAGAACAATCAGTGCTCAGAAAGAAAGTCAACATGATGTTCCATGTTCAGCCCAAACACACCGATAAACCTCATTATGAGCCGGTATACGAACAGCTTTGTCGGGAGGCGAGTTTAAATGATTAAAAACCTTCATTTCCAAGACAAATCTGCGCGGAGCATATGTGCATTCGAAAAGTTACGCACACCGAGGCCACAACAACAGGGAAAACGGACACAAATTGATGGCCACAGTGGGCCGGAGGAGACATGCAATAATGAAAACATTGATTATCAGCACTGGCTTTTCCAAGCTAAAATTGTGATATATTTGGCGAGTCAGGTCATAGATTACAGAGCTGTGTTGGTAATCACTGCACATTCCACACCGTGAAAAACCATCTCAACTGGCCATTTCATGAACAGGCCCATTTCAACCTCGTTTAGAAGAGAGTGCCTGTACACACTTAAAAGCAGGTTAATTGGGGAAATAAGTACACTCTAAGGAAACCCCATGGTTTTCAATACATTTTAGCGAGAAGAAATTTCACCCTGTTTAATACAGCGCTTACAGATAAACACGATGTACTGGAACAAAACCACAAGGACAAGTAGCATCTTCAGTCATTTATTCTACTTTCTCCAGATGTCATTCCCGTCTCTCGATGAAGTAAGCACACTGATGACCTCAGAAGCTAGTAATCTGAAATGTGGCTGAAATAATATCTGAACTCATACATGAATTGTTTCATTCTTTATTTCCCAAACAGTAGTTTAATTGGGTTCAAAAAATGTCTCTTCTTTTTCTTAGCATTTGGTAGATTTGCTATTGTTCTTAGGATCATTATTCTAGTGAAAGATCCACCTCTGCTTTAACAAATGACCAAGATTCAAGAGGTTTATTTGTCACTCAGTTCCTGAGCCCAGTTATGAAGCTCCTTTCTTGAAAAGCTATGTTAGGTTTACGCCAAACATGCACTATTATTTTGGTCTATTTGTAAGCGTTGCTCTACTGTTCATTTTGAAGAACCTCCCATGGACGTTCACACCAACAGCTGTAAGAGTTACCTGACAATTGAACGACGAAAGTTTAGGGTTCTTGGAGACGTCCTTTTGCAACAATGGTCTGCTCTCAAGCTGAACTTGCTGGGGCAGCCAGTCCTGGACAAATTGGCAGATGTTTGAAATCTACACTACCTGTAGATGAGTTTTCTTACAGTGGAATGATTTATTTCAAAGATTTGCCAGATTCAGAGTGCAACCTTTTTTAAAAGCCATCGAGAGTTCTGTAGATCTTGGCATGATGAAACCACACACTTCAATAGCAAAGAGAACACCAGACCATAGATGCTTCATTTCAATAAGACAGGTTCCTCTTGCAGGAGGTTCTAATCTATGGCTCCCTTGATCTTAATTGTATAGATTTGAAGGTGAGATACATGTATGGGTGTACTTACTTTTTCTATGTAACTTGTCTGTTTATTGTTCATTTAAATCGTGAAAACGATATAAAATGTATAATCATCTTTATCTGATGATGCTGTATTAAAAAGGGCAGAATGTTGGCTTGTTCAAATATGCTGAAAAATAATTTTGGCTTATACTTATTTTGAACTTTTTCCCTTTTTACAACACCTGAAAAAGCACTTAACACTGTAAAAATCTAGTGACATACAAACCACTACTATGGGCCATAGACAATAGGCAATCAGTCAATCAATAAATATATGTTTCAAAGGAAAATCCGAATCTTGGCGCTGATGCCAATGGCCTCTTTGTTAGTGGTGGATGCCGAAAGCACATTCCCGGCTGTCTTCTGCAAACTGAAGGCTTTCATCTGCCTTAATCCATCAATAATTAATCAAGCCTTCTTTGTATTTATGGTAATTACGTCTCAACAGTCCATATCCTGCCCCATGTCTGGTCAAATGGTGCAATATTTTCTTACAACTTGAAAAAGTCAACATACTGTAGACTGCAATAAAAATTTTTAGAAACTTTTGTGACAACTTCTTTAGCACCACTTTTAAAACACAGAACAACAGAAATTAATTAAAATAACAAACAACAAAATTATTTAAAATATATATATATATATATATATATTTTTTTTTTTTCATATATACTTATATACCATTTGGAGATACAACAGCAATAATGTGTAAACTCTGGAACTGTGAGCAAATGTAAATGAGTAAATGTAACATTTATTAATCTAGCTGTTAGCATACATGCTAATAACACTAGTTAACTAGCTGGCATAACAAAATATCTACAAAGTTACATATTCTAAAAAATTCTAAAAATAGATAAAAACATCACCATACTGTTCTAGCTTGCAGTGTGGAGCAGTGTGTGTGTGTGTGTGTGTGTGTGGGGGGGGGGGAGTGGCTTTTATTAGCCTTTAATTAGCCTGATGTTGCTAATGAAATATGAAAGCAAATGGCAAAGTATTACCATGCTAACTGGTGCTACTGGCTTACATTCACTGTAACCAGTATTAGCAGGTATGGGTGCTAGATGCTCTTTAGCATGCCAAAAGCACACAGAGAGCAAAAATCAGTGATGCTATGACAAAAACACTGAAGGTCAGCATAGAGGAGGGCTTTCGCAGTGAAGGGGAGAAGAATTCTCCACAGCGAGATTAGCAGCAGGAACAGGGGAGATGGTCCCTGCATGCCCATTAACAGATTAGCATCAGCACCCTGTCCCACAGTGTTATCCCACAAATTGCCATTGCTTCTGCAATCAGAAAGTAGGCCGCTGGAGTGCTGGGGGATGGCAGCACACGCAGACAGCACAGTAACAGCATGCAAGAGTAAATGACTGTGGTTGGAGAAAAGGAGCGACTGGAGGGAAAAGGAGGAGGGGTAAGCCTGAACAAACATTTGGCAGCATTGTAAAGCCACAGTGTAGGTCTGCAGTAGTCAGTATGGTGGGGGCTTCCAGCACTTTCTTTCACATGAGGACCCTATTGATTTAGGATTGTTGGGACAGAAATTAGCAAAAGCCTGTTTTTAATCAAAAAAGTTCTGTAACTGCTAGCATCCATGCTAATAGCAACTATATATATATATATCATATGTGTCCAACGATCAACCAGAACATTAACACCACTGACAGGTAAAGTCAATAACAATGAGTCTCTCTCTCTCTCTCTCTCTCTCTCTCTTTTTCTCCGAGAA
>JBBPDA010000001.1:5787959-5798194 GCA_037974385.1 Arnoldichthys spilopterus
GACAGATTCAGAGACATGCAGAAAGACAGACAGATAGACAGACAGACAGATT
This sequence comes from Arnoldichthys spilopterus, assembly GCA_037974385.1. Classification (NCBI taxonomy): domain Eukaryota; kingdom Metazoa; phylum Chordata; class Actinopteri; order Characiformes; family Lepidarchidae; genus Arnoldichthys; species Arnoldichthys spilopterus. The sequence continues at coordinate 5,788,012 of JBBPDA010000001.1, forward strand.
CAGAGACATGCAGAAAGACAGACAGATAGACAGACAGACAGATTCAGAGACATGCAGAAAGACAGACAGATAGACAGACAGACAGATTCAGAGACATGCAGAAAGACAGACAGATAGACAGACAGACAGATTCAGAGACATGCAGAAAGACAGACAGGTCAACAGATGAAGCAACACAAAGGATTGAAGTGACAGGAGTCATGGGGCCCACACTGAGCTCAGTTCACACCTGAACACAGGGCTGTAATTACTTATGACACGACCTGAGAAAACCCTTAATTAGATGTAAACTCATCTCTGAAAAACACATTCTGACCATATGTGGAGGAGGAGAGAACTATCAAAAGAAGGCAAAAGCGTGATTTCTGCAGACTGCAGCCTGGCATGGTGATCAGTAGTAAATTTATGTCCCTCTTGGCAAGTTTCCCAGATAGTAAGTAAAACATGACCTTCTCCGTGAGATGGGCCTCCAATCTGAGGAGGATTTATCATTGTGTGGGTGTTCACAGGGACCGGCGGCTACAGTCGAACGTCTCCAGATCCAAAACCCTTTTCTTAATGCATCCAGCCAGGAGTGTTTACCGCTTGTAGACGCAGGACTGCACGTGTGCTCTCTGCCCACTATAGAACACACCCGACAGGAACAGGGCGTGGCAACTTTACTGTCACATCTGTCAGAACTGACCGACTTCTTTAACCTTGTTAGTTTATTTCCTCACATATAACAAAGACAAACTTCTGCTTTTAGATGATGTCATCATGCACCAGGGGGCAGGACAACCAGTTGACCAATAATATCAGTTTCACCTCTCCTCACATTGTACAGAGGGAGAACGCGCCACACACAGGCAAACACAATGCTTTGCTTAACTAGTGCGTGATTAAGAGCCGCTGTCAGACCAGAGGAACTCCTTCATAGTTCTCAGGACTGTTGGAGGAAGTTTCCCCTTGTGTTGAGCGTCTGCACTGCGGGAAACAAGAGATTACAGTTTTTACAGCTGTGTTTTTAGAAACTTTTCAGCTCCTGCTTTAGGGTCAGTACTTTCTCCTAGTAAAGGAACCAAGAGTGACAAAAGTGTACTGTGATTGGTCCAGACACAAGTGTACTGTGATTGGTCCAGACGCAAGTGTACAGTGATTGGTTCAGACGAAAGTGTACTGTGATTGGTTCAGACGAAAGTGTACAGTGATTGGTCCAGACGAAAGTGTACAGTGATTGGTTCAGACGAAAGTGTACTGTGATTGGTCCAGACGCAAGTGTACAGTGATTGGTCCAGACGCAAGTGTACAGTGATTGGTTCAGACGAAAGTGTACAGTTATTGGTCCAAACGCAAGTGTACTGTGATTGGTTTAGATGAAAGTGTACTATGATTGGTCCAGACAAACTTGTACTATGATTGGTCCAGACGAAAGTGTACTGTGATTGGTCCAGACAAACTTGTACTATGATTGGTCCAGATGAAAGTGTACTGTGATTGGTCCAGACTAAAGTGTACTGTGATTGGTCCAGACAAACTTGTGCTATGATTGGTCCAGATGAAAGTGTACTGTGATTGGTCCAGACTTGTGGAGGGTTCCAGGTGTGTAGTAGTTAGTACCTATCAGAATTGACCCAAAGAAGGACAACTGGTGAACTGGTGACAGGGTCATGGGCACCCAAGGACTAATGTGTGTGGGGAGTGAAGGCTAACCTGTCTGGTCTGATCCCACAGAAGAGCTACTGTGGTGTAGAAAGTGATGCTGACTCTGAGAGAAAGGGGTCAGAACACACAGTGCAGCACAGTCAGAGCTGCTCCAGCAGCAGGAGGGACACACTCAGCGTTAGGCAGGTGGTGCTAATGTTATGGCTGATCTATTTACGGGCCCTTTAAATTGCCAATAAGATGCATCTCTGCATAAGTGATATAACAACTGACTCATAGTGGCACCCCCCCCCCCACACCTGCCATGGGTTCACTTCAGTCAAACAGTGCCATCAGAAAAGAAAAACCGACAGCATAATTATATTTAGCTGAAAGAACGCAAACCTCAGAGGTTAACTCGACTGTGTGTATAGACTCCAGGCCATGTTTTTCTGGCTCACTCACTTTATGTTGCATAAATGCTCTTCCTCTCTGTAGCACACATTAAGAGAAGAATGCTTTTGGCTTGAACAGAGGCCGCTTTAAAGAGTGCACAGGGTTCTGTTAAACATCCACAGAGTTTAGGCCTGTAAGTAGATGGGGGCAGGGGCTCAAGCATTTTACAGCATTCCAGACATATTCGTTTACACAGGAAGGCAAATATCCCCTTAGGAATCTCACAACTACCTTAAAAGTGTGCTTTAATTAAACCCTGCCCTCTAAGGTCAAAGATCAGCTACCAGGGGCATGACTGAAGGCTGCCAACACTGGGGAGCTAGCCCAACAAACTGCCCTGGATGGGGTGGGAGTGGTTTGAGGGGATGTTGCCTTCTGATAATAAAGAGAACGGATGGGACATCAATGTCGTTTTGACTCCTAACAACACAAAGCAGTACAATTGCTGGTGAAACGAAACCTTGTATCTCCATTTTTGTAAACACCACTATGTGGCTGGACCGGGACTTGAACCTGCGACCTTCAGGTCCCAAGGGCAATGTCCTAACCACTAGGTCTCCACTTCCCACATTACGCCAGGCCTCCACTGCCACCACTGCCGTTGTCACCTTGCCTGCTTCCCATAGTGCGAGGAAAGTGACGCCCCCAGCTGTTCACATATCACACATGTAAACGTAATTCTTCAGACAAGCCAACGACTTCCATTGCCCCAGTGGGCTGCACACCTCTCCCTGGGGGCAGCTAGGGGGTTTGGTGACATTTTGCATTGTGTCAGCTTGAGATTTGTCTGTCGACTGGACCATAAGGCCTTCACAGTAGGCTGGCATGTTAAAAAAATAGTTTTAACATGTTTAAAATTAATAATATTTATAATTTTCATATTATTGCCAAACTACTGGCCGAGACAAACCCTTCCCAAGGTGAAGACGCTGAGGGTTCTCTTCAGGAGCCTATCACAGATGATCTGACTCATGTCTGTGATTGGCTAGGGTTGCGACTGGCCAATTAACTCTACCGGCATATTTTTCCATGGCGTATGCCGCCCCCTGTCTCGACGGCTGTGATCCTGACACAAAGGGAGAGTCATTTTTCTGCTGCAGTGCGATTCGCTGGTGTCTTGCTTCATCAAAAGCGGAGCAGATATCCAGACGTTTGCAGCCATCTTTGCCGCTAATGTACCGCGAAATCCACAATCAACACGTACCCAGATGACCACATTTGTCCTAATTAGAGAGCTCAAAGATAATATTCAAGAGATGCTAATAATGCTAGAATCGCAGACTGTGCTAATGAACGCTTAGCTGCTTGTAATTGCTGTTACAGTTCTGAAACAAAGAGAAACTTCAGTCTGGTTCAAACACACAGTAGCAAAAGATGCTTTTAATGCTAATGAAGGGCATTGTCCAACTGTGAGAGTGCTGCATTCAGAAGACATCATTTCGGGGCAGTGGAGGCCTAGTGGTTAGGACGCTGCCTTTGGGACCAGAAGGTCACAGGTTCTAGTCCCTGAAGTACCTAAAAGGTTTAGCACAAACAACCATCATTTTATAGAAGTGGAGGCAAAAAGTGTTAGAACCCTCCTCAGTCTGCCACACACATCAAGTTCAAGAGATAACAGCAACGAGAAGTCGCATCATTACAGAAGAGTCGATTTGATAGTAGATTTAGTATTTAATGGGGTAAAGCTTAAAAGGTCTACACCTGTGCTGTGAAGGCCCACATCCTTCTCAGAAAAGTCGTGGAGAAGCTTAAGCAGGCTAATGAGGTTCTCAGCACTAAACATCAAAACGTTTCATCGCTCACATCTGAACCCTCACACAAACCTCATCTGAGACAAGTGGGTGGGTGTGTATACCTTGGTGAAAATCCCCAAGCTTCGCACCGCAGACTCATCAACAACACCGCCTTGTGATTCGACCTGACTATGTGCCATGTTCTCGTGCTAGCCCTGTAACCGTGGGAGATTCTCAAAGAACATGTCTACACTGGAAAGTCTACGAAGACGAATCTCTGACTCCCACCAGATACATTGGCCAGTCACCAGCAGGCCGCAGTCCGTGAGAGCGCAGGACACTAGTCGAAGGAAAGAGGCCAGAGACATTCGTCTCAGCTCACCAAAATCCATTACCCTGAGCATGGCTGCGTCACGGTGGATGGAACAGACCTTACTGATCCACCTCCAGCTCTCTCTGTAGAACAGACAATCCATATTGTCCACGTGTGCTGATACATTGGGCAGTGGAGGCCTAGTGGTTAGGACCTTGTCCTCGGGAACTGAAGGTCGCAAGTTCGAGTCCCTAGGCACCACTGAGGTTCCCTTGAGTAAGGTACCGTCCCGCTAAACTGCTCCCCGGGCACCGTTGGTAGCTGCCCACTGCTCCACGTGTGCACGTGTGATGGGTTAAATACAGAGGTCACGTTCCTTTACCCACATTTCTTATGATTGTGCAAACAGGTCATGTTGGTCATCCATTTTTATCTCCTGTTTTGTGCCAGGGTCACATCATTTCTTGCACGACTTTTCATATGTTGTGTAGAGCAGACGGACCGGTGACGCCCTGATACTACTCTGTTCACAATATACGACTGTCTGACCTGTGATCTGGAGTCTCGAGGCTGTGTAGTGTCAACAGCGCAGCGATCCGACCACTTTCAGAATCACGTAGTGATTATCATATGTGTTTTATTTTCCTTTAAATTGGGACATACATATATTAAAGCCTAGCTCTAATCGCTGCAGTGTAGGTTTGACAATATACCTGATATAGCTCCGTTGGCACGTTGAGTTCGACTTTAGACGCAACATGCTAGTAGCTAAAGTAACGGGACGATTCCTCGAAAAGACGTCCATTTTTGTCGAATCTGCGAAGAGAAAACTAAGCCTTAATAATTCATTCTTCCATTAGGATGCGGCCTCCGTCACTGGGCACAAAGAGCTAAACTTTTAATCTTTGGAACAAGTGTTAGCACACTGTTACGGATTTAGCGCGAGTCAGTGTCACGCTGTTAACCAGCACGATCCTCGCTCATTCTAATCTAAGCTACATATTAAAACCCGCAGGGAGAGATTAGGCCAGACCTATGATGGGAAAACTTCACCGTTATCCCCGTTCTCAGCACTCACAGCAAAGGAAAGCACAACTAACCAGACGCCATTAGCATATTAACGTTTTTCCTCACCGCCACATTTCCAAGCCACAGTCTATTAAACCAAGCACTCAAGCAGGGGTTCCTGGTAATTGGCGTTCCTCTCAGTACACAGATAAACGTCCTGAAGGTTAACCTGACGGGAGGGTGCGACAGGATGGCGGAGAGAAACTCTGGCAGATGCTGAGGGCCGCGGTGGTCCTCCGAGCCTTAACCCAGATGCTCAGGTCTATGGAGTGGTCCTCCGAGCCTTAACCCAGATGACTGTTGGACGCTTTCTTTCTCCAGGCCGCCGAGTCGGTGTTATTCATAAGCGTCAGCCCTCTGAGGTGCCCTCTATAGATCTCCAAGCCTATGAATGCTGTTAAACTGAACCGCCCTTAACCTTGGCGGATAGCTACAGACTCCCACTGCGCTTTCACATCAAAACGGGAAAGTGTTGCATCCTGTGCTAATGCTCAACTGCATCCAGCCTTAAAGCTCTGTACATCCCACGCTAATGCTCATGTTTGACAAGGCTGCTATACGCAGCAGGCCGAAAATGCTTAAAGTATACTGCTAATCCTAGCTGTTCCCAAGTTAAGGCTTCTTTACATTTGATTTCTTCTATGTTTTAATTTTTTATTCTCTTTTTAAGTGGTCCCGTTTCGTTGTGGTGCTTGAGTGTGTTCACAATGACAAAGAGTCACTTTCACTTCACCAATATCATCACAGCGTTCTTCATCCTCTCAGAAAACGAGCTGTTTCACCATTTTCACTGTGTATTTCTCCAAGTTGAGCCGAAAGTTGACTTTGGTCCAACAAAGGCTTCGGTCAAGTCCCAAACCACACACTTGTGCACTTCAGAAACATTACTGAATGCATTTCTAATGGTGTTGGGTTCTCGTCTCCACTCCACATGTGCCCTTTGCAGATCATGTTTTCTTCTTCCACAGTCTGGAACACCCCACAAGAAATGCAGTTTGGCAGAGAGGCTCTGGCTGTCTAGCCTGGACAGTTTGACCATTGTCAGAGTCACTCAGATCCTGCTTCTAACACATCAACGTCAAGAACTGACTGTTCACTTACTGGCTAATACCTCCCGCCCCTATGACAGGTGCCGTTGCAGTGAAATAAGCAGAAAGTCGACGTTTCTCACTTTAACTGTCAGTGGTGTTAGTGTGTCTGACTGGTGTACGTGTGCAATGCACAAGCCCACGCGTTACTCACGGCAACCATGTGGCAGTGGCACTACGATGAAGGTACTGACTGAAATGCGATATGTGCATAAAGTAAACAGATGGTGCCAGTGTCACTTTCCATGCTTTGAAATACCAAGTGGTTAAAAACGCTGATGCTAATGCCCTCTGCTTCCTATGCTAATGCCCACTCTGATGCTCTTAGCGCAATGTGTGCAGAAAGCACTGCATCGCTGTAAACAGTGGCTGTGCAGTTGCATCATTCCAGGCAAGAAGGGGTCATTCCACCGTCCGCTTCGCAGCGTTTTCTCAGTAACGGCTTCAGCCGAGGCCGGCGGTGGCGTCATCTCTGTCAAAAGCATTTCAGCATTCATGAATTCATGGCATGGGGCAAAATAAACAGCGAACGGGCGCTGCTAATGAACCCAGCTCGCATAATGGAGCGTCAATTTGTCGACTTCCCGGCTACTTCCGCATAGGTCAGCGAGACAAGGTCAGCGCATGTATTACCGCACAAGGGCCAGGGAGCAGCTATCAGTCGCTGGCGACGGAGAGGGCAGGAACGAGCCGGTGACACCGTGAGACAAAACACGCCACCAAATGCCAGCGAAATGCCACGGCTCGTGACGGAAACCGCGAAGATGATGCGGCCGCGCAGAGCGAGTGGGCGAAACAAAGAAAGCCAGGCCCGCGCCGTCACCGGCTTCCTTGCTTGTTTTGTTTGAAGGAGACAATGGGCATTTCCTGCGCTTTCCTCAGCACGCGCGTCTGGATCGGCTCCGTTTTATCGGCCCGTTAAAACTTTGATGCCTTTGTACTTCGGATTTTAAAGCTTAGCTCTTTTTTTTTTTTTTTTTTTTTTTTTTTTTTTGGGGGGGGGGGGTGGGGGGGGGGGGGTTGGCTGAACCTCTGCAAAGTTAATTACTATTGAGTGAAGTGGCTCTAATTGGAAAAACCGCTGCGTTATCTGCGGCTCTGAAAGTCACAGGCTGCCCAGCGTCTCTGCCAGACAGCATGACTGCCAAGCCTCATACCTACGCTACGCGCGCCCACTCGAGTCACCGAGAAGAGCAAAAACCACGGTTACGGTTTAAAAAAAACAAGGGCGGCCTCGGACACTCAGAGGGGCTGAAGCGTGCCCTCGCTCCCCATGTCCGTCTGAAATCTCTCCATTTGTGGTGTGACCGCTGAAATGGCAGGATGTGGACTCCAGTCATGGCCAGTCAAAAGCATCTTATCGCCCGAGTCCATCTCCACACAGGTGCTATTGGACGAGACTGGAGTGAAGAGCTGACCACTGAAATATACCTCAGCTTACTGAGCTACGGGGTTTATTCTCGCTGACTGACCCTTTTCCACGCTGGACAAAAATAGCCCAGCGAGCAAACCCAGCTTCCAAATCGAGTCGGCATGTGTAATATGTCTCTCTGTGAGACTGTGGCAGGAACATCGTACGTCTTATCTAGATATACACAGATCAGCCATAACATTAAGACCACTGACAGGTAAATAACGCTGAGCGTCTAGTCATTTCATTACGACAGCAGCAGGTGAACAGTCAGTTCTTGAAATGTAGGTGCTGGAAGCAGGAATAATGGGCAAGTGAGCCGCTTTGACAAGGGCATTATCGTGTTGGCTAGCCTCTGTAAGAAAGCAGGTGACCCAAGGAATGACGACTGGTGAATCAGCGACGGGGTCATGGGCACCCAAGACTGCATTGTTGCAGATTCCGTTCACTCCTCGCAGTTTTTGGCAGGCCGCTCTCCCAACACTGTGTTCATGGCAACGTCCCAGCAAAAAAAAGATGTTTTATCTGAACATCTACTCTTATCCTTGTACCGCCGTAGCAATGCTAATCTCCCACTTGTGGGACTAATAAAGGTTTATCTTATCTATTGGGATAGCGAAACCAAAATGATGGCAGCTTCCAAAGCTTTCCCCAACCCTCATTTCAACCAATTTCAGCAGTGATGCAAACAGCCAGAGGACGTCATGCTTTCAGGCCTGCTGGCAAGCAAGGCCACGTCAGTGTGGCTCCAGTTCGGGTACGGCTCACTTGGTTTGCAATGGAGAAATGTGTCTTTGCGGAATGGTCAGTGGGAAAGGGCCATAAAGCGTCTGTCTTGAGGCCACCAGGTGACACATCACCAAAGTGCGAAGGGGACATGCTATGCTAGCTTTGACTAGTGCCAACTGGTGGGTGATACGCCCATATCAAGGCCTTTTTTCAAACTGCAGGCACTGAGATGCAATCTGTAAGGGTTCTAGTTGGATTTGCACTAACTAATCATATGTAGCCTAGTGTAGGGATTGCTGGGGCAGCCAGTTGTTATATTCCCAGTTGGGGACTGGTTATTGCTATGTGAGGTGGCCAGGAATAATTAATTGTTTAATGCACTGTGATCTTTATTTTTACCCATTATAGTACTATACTATACTATACGCTAATATTATACATTATTATATTATTAGACCAATTATTTAGCCAATGAATGGGTCACACTAGCCATCTTGCAGCAACTGCCAACCCTGAGAAACAAGACTGGAGCCCCCACTATGTCTGAACCACCCTGGTCAAAATGATCTTGTGTCCCCACCCCCATTATCTTTGGCCCACCAAACCCCTTCAAACACTCTGGTTTTGAATCTAAATGGAATGATGACGTTAAGATAATCAGGCGGAGTTAGGTGGTACGAGCTTTGTATGCAACCATGTCAGCTAGGACGGAAATTTTCCGAATTCTCTCTCTCCTTACATTTTGTAATGTAACACTTTAATTACTTAAGCTATCTCATTAAAATTTAACACAGCTACAGAGGACACATGCGGGATGAACACACTAAAAGTTGAAAGAGATCCATCATGTATTGGCAGATTTATTAAAAAGTGAAGAGATTTGGTCTAAGGCGAATTTCTTTTTTTCATGGACAACATCCAAATTAAACACCAGATAAAAAATAGTTAGACACTTATTTTCAAAAGCTAAGTAGACTTGCTCTATGATACATCTGTCTTGATCGGTTTTCAATTTGAATGATGTTTCCATGACCTTCTACTCTGCAGTTATTAAGCTTTAAAGACAACTACACAAAAAAAGGGCGGAAATTACCAATCCACCCCCCCATGCAGAAAAGGGTTCACGATGATTGGTCCTGAGGTCTATAGAAAGACAGATCTCCTGGAAGAAAACCTGCTGCCTAACGAAGATAGAAGGCCGCCCCTCATGAGGTAATTACTGCCGATGTCCCAATCTGGTGAATGTTTCTTGTTTCAGCAACATTCTTACGAGCCCCAGCTTTATAGACTTTGATCTATAAATTGTATTTACCATAAAACTCTGCACCCTGGCCTCCCTTACTTCTGTTCGCCAGCAGTGATCAGAGGACTGTGACCTTTCACTGCTTTGTACTTGGATTTTGGGCAAGATGGATACGCTGCAATAACAAAGCTGCAATGGTTCTGGCTTTACGGTTCTCTCGGCTTCTGCCGAAATTGGACTTGGTTGTAACAGGTCTTATAGCGTTTAAGTGGCCACTGACCTTCAAAACATCTGTCAAGGGAAGGAGATGCATCCATGGCCTCTTGCTTGTGTATTCTACGTGGTCTCAGGTACCTGTGTGTGAAATTTTAATTATTATTATGATTTTTTTGGTGAAAACCAAAATTGCATAATGACAAGGGGAAAAGCCGGCTTTTTAAGTTATGCTCAATTCAAAAAATAGCGCCACCTACTGTCTAATTAAATTAAATTAACCAGGTTAGGGGGACATAGGGGCTA
>JBBPDA010000001.1:5821724-5834132 GCA_037974385.1 Arnoldichthys spilopterus
TGATGGGTTAAATGCAGAGGTCACGTTTCGTTGTGGTGCTTGAGTGTGTTCACAATGACAAATAGTCACTTTCACTATCACTATTCACTATCACTTAGATAAAGAGAGCTGAAAAGTGTGTGTGTGTGTGTGTGTGTGTGTGTGTGTGTGTGTGTGTATGGTAACAAATCCCCTCATGATGATCAAAACACGAACCAAGACAACATCTTGATTTTGATATGGGACTCAAGTCGTACCACACTGCCGGAGACTACTGTAGCATCACTGCAGGCTGGTAGGCATGTGCACTATGTACGAAACTAAAGAAGCAAACGAAGAGAGGCGGGTCTGTGACCGAAGGGTCACTGGTTCATTTCCCGGAACCAGCAGGAACAATGTGGGAGGCCAGAATGAAAGAGCAGTGCCTTCTCCTCCCTCTACACCCACAACTTGCTAGACTGAGTGTGATCCACCACCCAAAACCACCCAGTCTAGGGTGCCTCTCTGCTCAGAACACGATGACGAGACAGAGGGTGGATCAACAAACAGGCTACTAACTGTACATCAGCAAGTGAAGTGTTTCTGATAAATTGGCCAGCGAGTGGACAAATGAAGGGAAAATGAAGAGCAATGTGCAACTTGTTGCCTGCTATGTATCTCCGTCTTCATTATTATTGAGAGTTAAATTGCAACCATCATATCACACTGTGAGCTATAGCAGAAGCTCATGGTTCAGGAGGAAATTCTTTTCAAGGCCATTCTGGCAAATAGCTCCGTCCTCCAACGCAATTTCAGCAGTCGCAGTTGACTGAGAACAGAATCAAGGCAAAGTATAGAACTAGGCCGTCTAACATAAGGACTATTTGCTCCCAACAACAATATCTCAGATTGATGCCAGAGTTAGACATACACCATTAGAAGTGAAGCCCCATGCAGTGGTGTGAGAAGGGGGGGGGGGCAGTTCCTCAGTTTGAGTGAAGCAACAGAACAGTCACTGAGCTTTACACTGCAACAGCTGCTGCTTTTAAAACGCAAGCCTCTGATTGATGTTTAGGCAGCGCAGCTTGTTTCCAGCCCAACAGAAGGATCACTTTGCTCGGGCTTTCAGACCCAGTGATTTTTGTAAAGAGATATTTGGATTTATTGAAAAAAATGTTAAAAAGACACAGAGTTATCAACATTGTTCTGAATTGTGTCAAGATTCCTTCATTTGTCCTTCATCCTTATGTATCTGCATACCTTAAAACATTAAAAACTGAATATATATATATATATAGGTAAAATGAATATATACACACGCACACACACACACACACACACACACACACAGTTCCATGCAAAATCTTAGAGTAAATGGTTACTAAAAGCTGTTTATTTGGGCACTAAAAGTTTTTTTTTTTGTTTTAAATACATCACTGTAGCCACACCCATTCAGCCTATATCACTTTAGCTAAACCCATTCAGTCTATCCAGTCTACATCCCTTTAGCCACGCCCATTCAGTCTATCCAGTCTACATCACTTTAGCCACACCCATTCAGCCTACCCAATCTACATAACTTTAGCCACACCCAACTGGCCTATCCAGTCTACATCCCTTTAGCCACACCCATTCAGCTTATCCAGTCTACATCACTTTAGCTAAACCCATTCAGCTTATCCAGTCTACATCACTTTAGCCACACCTATCAGCCTACCCAATCTACATAACTTTAGCCACACCCAACTAGCCTATCCAGTCTACATCCCTTTAGCCACACCCATTCAGCTTATCCAGTCTACATCACTTTAGCTAAACCCATTTAGCTTATCCAGTCTACATCACTTTAGCCACACCTATCAGCCTACCCAATCTACATAACTTTAGCCACACCCAACTGGCCTATCCAGTCTACATCACTTTAGCCACACCCACCCATCCGATCCAATCTACATCACTTTAGCCAGACCCTTTCAGCTTATCCAGTCTACATCACTTTAGCTAAACTAATTCAGTCTATTTAGTCTACAGCACTTTAGCCACACCCATTCAGCTTATCCAGTCTACAGCACTTTAGCCACACCCATTCAGCTTATCCAGTCTACAGCACTTTAGCCACACCCATTCAGCCGATCCAGTCTACATCACTTTAGCCACACCCATTCTGTTGAACTAATATGCAGTGTTGTTCCTGCAGAACATGAAACTATAGGAGTGGAAGTTTCTGGAGTGGAAGTAACCCCCCTCCCCCAAAATTCCTGAGGATCTAGTCCCACTCTAACAGTTTGTTCACATTTAATCCCACACTGCTTTCTGAAAGAGGCACAATACAGTAAGCCAATCAGAGCTTGTTTAGAGGGGTTTAAAGGGCTTATTTACACATCAGTCTAATAAGCACAATTACAAAACAGCCTGAGAGGCTGGAACATGGTTATGGCCATAAAAAATATGCTTTTGGTACATAAAACCACACACACCGTACGTGGACAAAGGGAAAATACGGATCTTGGCCTTTTACCACAGATAATCTCCACAGCATTGTCAATAATGACATTATCAGCACAGGAGGCCTATTTGGCATTAGAACAAAGCACAGATGGTCCAGATAGATGGTTTGGCCTTTATGAGGACCACAAACAAATGTATGGGTTTAGATGCAATATGATAAAAAACAAAAGAACATGAGCCGCAGCCATGAGCACAAAAACCCCCTAAACGCAACAGTATCTTTTACCATCTGAGCCGAAAGCACAGTGAAGACAAAATAATAATGAAAACTGTAGGCTCCACTTTTGATGAGGGCACCGTCCTGCTAAAGTATTCCCCTCTATCTTCCTTCTTCATCTCTGGGATGATGGACTTGGTATGTTTTTTTTTTCCTCGCAAAGGGCAAGTCGGCTGATACTGAGTTTATCAGTTCCATACCGGCTCAGTTTCCTCTGCTGCACCAGATCAGTAGTGGCAGTCTATCTTCTCTCTGAAACACTGATGGATTGATTACTACTTTCTCTGTGACAGCTCAAGAAAAAAGACAAACACACACACACACACACACACACACACACCAGAGGCCCACTCCATTTAAAAACACAGCCCAGGCTGAAGGTTTGCAGTGTTACTCAAGTTACTCTGGTCCAGCTACCAGAGTCCACTCATTTTCAATGATGACGCCGTTTAAGGCAGACTAAGGAAAGGGGTGGGGGGGGCAATATCATGACTGTCGAGTTGCACTGACTGTGCTGCATGACGGACAGGAGTCACACAACACCACGTTCACTTTACAGCAGAAATGAGTGAATAATTCAGCAGCAACGCCATGGGAACGACGGCAGAGACTTCACAACCGGACTGGGCCACAGAGAGAGCCAAAGAGCCCTGGGTAGACGGTAACACTGTGGAAGCTGGAGATCAGCTCTGCAAGCTACACTTAGCCTAGCGCTCTGCTTATGGATACATACCGCGTCACCAGTGAAAACGCAAGTTTTAAGGTAACAACGAATACTTTCCCTAATCACAGATTACTTCCAATATGCAGCGACCGCTCGTTTAGTGACACATGATTTAGTTCCGTGACTCGGAGATGCAACTTTAAGGATTAAACTCATCGTAAATACACCCAAACTCTGGCGCGCGCCCATGAATTTGAGAAAAGTAGAACACCCTCCCTCCCCCAGTACCTCTGCTTTTCATGAAAGGGTCCAAAATGGGGGGGCTACAATTCTGCCAACTTTGTGTGCAGTGGAGGCCTAGTGGTGAGGACGCTGCCTTTGGGACCTGAAGGTCGTAGGTTCGTGTCCCTGGGCACCACTGAGGTACCCTTGAGTAAGGTACTGTCCCACTACACTGCTCCCCGGGCGCTGTTGGTAGCTGTCCGCTGCTCCACGTGTGCACGTGTGATGGGTTAAATGCAGAGGTCACAATTTGTTGTGGTGCTTGAGCGTGTTCACGACAAAAAGTCACTTTCACTTCGGTCGTATCATATTAATTCAAGTCAAAGCAACGTATTTATTGTCACTGATCACACACAAAGTGCACCGCAAAGTGAAACGTGACCTCTGCATTTAACCCATCACACGTGCACACGTGGAGCCAGGTGCTAACCCCTCGGCCACCGCTGCCTAGACCGAAACGAAAGTCAACAAAACGGACCACGGGCGATCAAGGATCACGCGGTTCCAACTGGAACCCAATCTGCAAAGCACACACAAGAAACGCAAGCGTGTGTGGTAAACATGGCCTCCAGCAGCGCAGGACGGGAACCCGGATTCATTTGCAGTGTATTAGCACAGATCACAACATATTGTTGTTGGCATGAACGGGGCACTACTGCGTCAGCGCTCATTGTTGTTAATCGCGTGTGACAGCTGTATGTGTGGTATGAGGGTTTTTGTCTCCAGCTGGTGACAGCTGTTCGGAGCCAAATCAGAAGCAGCCCTGAACCCCCCAGCATGAGTCCAGTGAGGGGTTGGCGGGGTGTCCGTGCAGATGTGGGGGTTCCACCGTCTGTCTCACTGTGACCCACGCTGTCTGCAGGATTTTCTCGGCTTCCCTGCATGAATAGCTTTGGCTGCTGAAAAACAAGTGATGCACGGAGTTAACTTCAATTTCCAGATGTGTACATCACTTCACACAGGAGACGAAAAACACTGGCAACTTTATGAACCTTAAATGGGCAAAGATTTATTGATCTTTTCATCACTAAAGCTCTAAAACATGAAAAAAGTTACAAGGCTTCAGGGTCAACTAGGGTTGGGAACTGGCACAGGGGCGTTGGTGCCATCACAGTATTTGTGCCACAATACAATATCAATGCGATTCTTCAACTCCAAAGCAAACAGCATGTTACATATAGGAGTCTCTGCAGCCGTCTCGACAACTCTTGCGCCATCTTGTGGACTTCAGAAACAATGCCATCAGAGTACCGTACGCAACAAAAAAAAACGTCAATCTATAGGTTATTGAATATTATATAAATAAAGATTATTCTCTGCACCACTGTATCAAAACCAAGCTCAAGAATATTGTGATACTACACTGTTTCGATATTTTCTCCCACCTCTAGCAACTGCACATCAACAAAATTACTGCCAAAAGTAAATCAATCAAAGACAAAAATGAATGTAATAGATTTTATTCTTTCCGCTTATTTAAATCCCCTAAAAGTCTTTGGCTTTCTTTATAGAAAGATGCTGATTGTCCATCAGACACGAACTAAAATACACAGATCAGCCATTACATTAACACCACTGACAGGTAAAGTGAGTAACATTGACTCTGCAGTTATTTCACTGCAGTAGCACCCGTCAGCGGGGTGGGATACATTAGGCAGCAAGTGAACAGTCAGCCCTTAAAGCCGATGTGTTGGAAGCAGAAAAGGATCTAAGCCACACCTTATTGTGATGGTGAGACAATAGTCAGAGCATCTCTGTCTTTTTGATTATTGATTCAAGGAAGAACAACTGGCATCAGGGTCACGGGCATCCAAGAAGTGAAGAAGTGAAGGAGTGAAGAAGTGAAGGAGTGAAGGAGTGAAGCCTAGCCTGTCTGGTGTGAATCCAGGGAAGAGATACTGTGCTGATTCTGACAGAAAAAGAGTCCGAACACACAGTGCACCACAGCCAGAGCTGGGGACCTACTCAAAATTAGACATGGAGTGTTAATGTTCTGGCTAATCAATGTATACTCTCCCTTAAATTCTGCCGTATTTGAAAAGTAAACATGCCATGGCTGCTGATGACTTGGTGGAACAATGAAGAAACTGAAAAAAAATAGGGACAAGTCTAATAACTCCACTGGAAACTATGGCCCATCCAATATGGCAGCCTTTCGATAACATACACAACTGATTTTGTAGGTATCGGTGAAAATATTGCTGATAAAGAGCCAATAATTAGGGTCTGAACCCGTGATCTCTTGATAATAAGGCCTGAACTGGTGAATCTGACCACAGAACCCCAGGTCTAAAATAACGAAGGCATGTGAAATGCAGTCAAACCTTATTTTTAGCATGAGAATAAGGTCATGTTCATAAGAGTGCTTATGAACTGGGTTGTTGTGGGTGTATTTGTGGACAGGATCAATGTGACTGGGAAACTTTTTCATACGTAAAAGCATGTAAAATGCTGCTGGCTGCTGAAGCAAATCAAGACGCTTGATAGCAATGATTGGGTTCTCCTGTATTCTGCTGGGAATCCAACTGAAGCCATTCTGCAGTGTCTCCTACTGGCTGATGCATGGTACACCACACAAAAAACGTGTTGAGCTGTGTTTTTCAATAATTAATGTAATCATCACACACCATCAGATGTTGATTTTCTTTTTAATCAATGGCACATATGGTGGATTAAAAAAGTCTCGTTTTTACGAAGGGAGCTAGGTTATGCTAAGCTACTGCATACTGAATTTGCTTTAAATAGAGTTTTCACAGTATATAAATATCTAAGTGCACTAATGCACCCGAAAGGCTTAGATGGGACAGTGCTGCTCCCGTTAGTGATTTTCATGTCGTGCAGGAGCAGGTCCGTTTCTGATCTGGTTTGCCAGGTAAACACACCTTAATAACAGCAATGCGCCATAGCTCATGCACCCCTGCCTTTTAAAGGTGAGGTGTTGTGCCATACTGATTGGTTTATTGCATGTTAAGGCCTAAACATGCCTCTGGATAATAGAGAGAGTTTTGACATTTTGTGCCTTGTGCTGGCGAAAAAATTTGGCCTTGATGTCGTCAAAATCGCAAAAGGTGCAGGACTATTTTTTGGGGATAGTGCAATTTTGGGAGCAAGCATTTTAATACTACACTTCATATGAGCGAAGGCAACACCGTATCATGAAAACCCCTAAATTATTATTAAAATAAATTGGAACCAAACCTGAATCGGGCGCTTCTGCTCAATAAACACGAAGCAAAACGCTGCAGAAAATAAAGCAGTCTCCCAAGACCCCAGGGCAATTAAGGACATCTTGCTTCAAATGAAAGTGCTCTTCACACTGAGGCTTCATGTGCCAGAGCCTCTGATGAGTCACTGACCTTAATCGGAGGCTTACATTTAGTTTCAGACTTAATGACAGGAAAGCTGAAGAACAACAGGCATGAGCTCATGAGCAAAAAGATGCAGCTGAGGAAAAACAAATGGTCCTTGGCTGTGGAAATGAGCTTGAATGCTGACAATATATCTAATATGTGTCAATATGAGATAATGTTGTTACATTATAAGATTATTTAACCTGTTTGTAGAATATTTGGTCTGTTGTTAGGGATTTTATCAGATGATGTTGCAGACTGGCAGATTATTTTAATAAATAATGCTTAAAACAAACTAAAATTATTTGCCAAAGAAAATCATTCCGTTACACCAAGTACAATTAATCAAGCAGGTAATGCGGCCTGGAAAACAGTGAAATAAACCACTTGTGATGACAAATGTTAGTAATGTGAATTATTATACATTTTAAATTGTTTTCCTGGGCTGGATTTATGCTTACAATGGTGCTGGAAAGTTTGTCCACCTTTGGAACCTGGTGTGACAAAATTTCATCTTCAGGAATGGCTCCAACTATGGCATGTTGGTGGGTTTCCTCACATGAACTGTTCACTTCAAGTCCTTTCACAATATTTCTATTGGGTTAAGGTCAGGACTTTGGTTTGGCCATTCCAGAACACTGACTTTATTCTTCTTTAACTATTCGTTGGTAAAAATGAATTATGTGCGTAGGGCTGCATATCTCACTTTCTCTGTTCAGTTTCAGCTCACAGAGACGTCCTGTCATTTTTCTTCAATTTTCATTTCGCTAGTATAACTCAGAATTCATGGGTTCCTCAATAATGAAAAGCTGTTCTGGTCCAGATGTAACAAAACAGGCCCAAACCATGATACTACCACCATCATGTTTCACATACGGAATATTCTTATGCTGAAATTTTTTGGCAAACAGCACACTTCCCATTTAAACCAACAAGTTGGATTTTGGTTTAATCTGTCCATAAGTGAAGTGAAAGTGACTGTCATTGTGAACACACTCAAGCACCACAATGAAATGTGGCCTCTGCATTTAACCCATCACATGTGCACACGTGGAGCAGCGGGCAGCTACCAACAGCGCCCGGGGAGCAGTGTAGTGAGCCGGTACCTTACTCAAGGGAACCTCAGTAGTGCCCAGGGACTCAAACCTGTCCTAACCACTAGGCCTCCACTGCCCATGACACATTCAATTAGATATACTACTGAAGTTGAGTAGAAATGTCCTTAATGTGAGTAATGGTGGACTGATTATTACCAATAGCCAGTGTCGGAGGTGCTTATAACTTACCCTGGGTTCCTTTGTGCACTTTTTTACTATGAAATACTTTGAGTGGTCATTGTTGGTCAAGTTCTCGTGGAGAGGGTGATCCATGTGCATAATCTGTCTGACTGTCAATTAGTCCAAAGCCTTTAAAGATGGTTTTTTAACTTTTCCTAGCCTGAGGAGCACCAACAGCCCTTTCTCTGAGGTCCTCAGAAATCTCAAGTTAAGTCAAGTTCATTTTAATTCTATAGGGCTTTTTACAACTGACAACGTCAAAAAGCAGCTTTACAGAAACCGGGTCCGAGCCCCTAATGAGCCAAAGGCGAGAAAAGCTGTAGGAAAAAACCTTGGGAGGAACCGAGGCTCAGGGGGAACCCGTCCTCCTCTGGTCGACACCAGAGAACAATAACAAACAACAGAAATGGAAAACAAATATGACAATAATTATAATTTCGGGTTAGAGTGGAAACCGTCTCCGAAATCTCCTTTGTTTGTGTCATGATACGCTTCCAAAAAAGGTTGTGAAGATTACATTTTGATTGTTTTAAAATAAAACAGGGCACACACTCATCCCGTTGACTGGAAACACCCGACTCTAATTTCACCTTTTATATTTTGTGGCTGTCAGTTCGTGCATGAGCGTGAAGGATCCCTTAGAGCCTAATAACAGTCTCTTGCCTTGCACCAGTTATCAAAACTCTCCAAAACTAAGACCATGGTCAGTCAATTCTTCTCAAAGGCTGCTATATTGGGCGGATTCTGTCTCATCTTCATACTCGTCCATAAAAGTCTTCACTGGGATCACAGTGAAGCGAAAGGCGGCACTGAACGGTGGGATTTATTACATTCAAATGTTTTCCATTTCATTTCCACATGAATAAAATATATTCCACCAGCACAATTATTGCCAACAGTAAGAAAACTGAAATGCAAAATTGTGTTGGTTTAATATAGTGGCCACTTTATTAAAAACCCACCTGTTGTACCTCCCCCTCACTGGCCACTTTATTAGAAACAGTACAGAGTATATACGGGTATGCAGATACAAACCGTGTCCCATTTGTACTGGAACAATTTATCATGTGTCAGTTACTGTGTGTGGCCTTGGAGTGTATCAGGTGGAGCAGTGCTGTTTGGAGTTTGAACAGTTAAAGAGTGGCTAACACCCAAAAATATCCCATCAGGAGCAGCTCGGTGTTCAGAAACGCGAGCTAGAAAAAGATGAATAAAACTGTCTATGCACGAAGAGATGGACTACAGCATTGGACTGTATACCAGCAAGGTGAAGCAAACGAGAGGGAGCTCTGATAAAGTGGCCCATGCAATTTTTAAGTTCATTTTTTAGGAAAATGCCTAAGGTTTTACATTTCACTGAGGCTACTTACTGCACCTTAAGGCTGGCGGTTTGCATGTATGGGGTCATTTATTGTACGCATCTCTATCATAGCTCATTTAGAATAGCATGTAGTGAAAAATTCTCACAGCATTCGGCAATCGAGCATTAAGCAAACCTTGGGGAGCAAACAGACCCAGTTAGGATTCCTTCATAAAATGATAAAGTTCACTGTATCCTGTAACTGCTGGTGAAATTCAGCAAGAGGAGCAGAAGGCCCCACATGACTGAGTGTGTATTACTCTGGTGATGATGCATGAACCGCATGTCATACACGGGCTGCTGTGAGCAGATTGCTTTAAAGCGGTAGTTAGGTAATAAATCAAATTTACGAACGATCCCCCAGACGTAGTCAACCGGGCATTACTACTTCAGTGTTAGAAGTGTGTACACGTCTGCACTGAAGCTACAAGGCTAATGCAAACTGTACTTTGCCAATTAGCATTAGGGGTGTAAATCACAAGTTCCATCGTGATTCAACCGGATTATGATCGGATACATTTTCAATGCCTTCAAATTTGCAGCAGTGGGATTTATACTGGGGTCTGCGGTCAGTATGAAATATGATAACATTCCACACAATCTGCTACATTTCCATCAACTCACACATCCAAACAAATTATAATGTGTGTGAACATTTTATTCATGAAGGTCAAATGCTGCAGTGTCATCATGAGCAAAAGCAGCACAAATCAGTACAAAACAATCCTAACAGTAAAATGAAGTAAAGTTGACTATGGAGCGAACACACAGATTTTTGTGTATCTTGGGCAATGCATCGATACAGACCGATTCATCATTACACATGTAATCACCATAGTTTTACCTTGGCACAGCTATCTTTGCAGAGAGGTGTGAACTGTTTTCACAGGAGGAGGTTCTCCTTTAATCCCTCATTGCTCGCTAGCAGCTCAACACAGCCTCCCACCATTCCTTCACTGAGAGCCAACAGCCCATTGGCTGTAGCTTGCCCAGATGTAGACTGGCCCAGATATTTAGCAGGCTGGAAATCTGGTCAGAGTTGGTGACTAGTCATTGTAGTCTCCAAACACAACGAATGTTGAAAGCTGTTCAAATGCGAAACAAACAATTTTTTCCTGTTTCTAACGCACTGTTGAGAGAAGCAGCTGTAACAAGATCATCAGTGTTATTCTCTTCACCTGCCGGTGGTTTTAATGTTGTGGCTGATCTTTGTAAGTTAAAAGCTGCTGTTACATACCAGCCCAAAACTAAAAAAAAAAAAAAAAACAGGCTTCCAACGCCACACGTCCAGGCTGTTCGACTTTGATTTCCCACAGATCTGTGTCTGCAACCCACATTGTGATGTGGTCTTCGCTCGAGCTTGAGAGAACAAGCTGATGGTTACGGTCTTGGGATTTGAAGAAGTAACATTCATCTCATCTTCCAGCTCCTACACACTCGCCCGCCTGCACCACCACCACCACCCCCCCCCCCAAAACACCCACCACCCCTGTGTTTACACCTCTGAAAGCAACACAAATAGACTGCTGTCTCCAACACCAAGAAAGAGACATTAAATAACAGGTGCTCATAAACAAGCCAGTGGCAAAGACGCTGCTTTCACGTTCGCCACCTCTCCCTCACTCTCTTTCTCAAGCTAGACGTTTAATTATCACTACTACGCACACTGACGGAGCTCCTCCGCTGAAAATATAAGGCGAAAAACATCGAAAGATGATTTTGTACTATTTTTAGGGCGACTGCATCACAGCTATTGTTCTCAAACTTTCTTCTGCTTTTGATTCTGTCCAAATTTCCTGACCACTTCTCCTCATAGCTGCTGAGATGCTGACACACTTCCAGCTTTAACTCTGAGAGGTACAGAGAGAGGTTCTAAAATGGTCTTTATGCCTGTGCTATGTAAAACCAAACAACTATCCCAGCTGGGCCTTGAGGGGAAAATAAAATGCATCAAAAATTGAAAACCAGTGGAGTCCAATGTGTGACCAGGAGCCCGTTATTTGGAATAAAAATCTCAGGGTTAAGAGCTTCTACAGGCCACATGGATGTTATGTTTGCTGAAACGTTGTGGGCTCCATTACTGCGACCGGTTATTGTCTTGCCAGGCACTATAAAGGCCAATCCAGTCCAACCAAGTGTCCGCAATTGCTCAGTTAAAGAGCCCAGAGTGAAACAGAGCGGAGAAGTTCAACAGTGCAGAAAGTCTGACGTTGAGAAATTACGCTGAGATGAAGCAGTGCTATAGAGTGCAAGAGGCCACTGGCACCACAAATCTGATAACATCGGCCTTAAGGGGGGCTCAAACGTCGCTCTGTAGGGGGTGGCCAATATGCTGAATCAACACAGTGCAAAGGCCACAGTAATCTCCAGCACAGCAGAACACACAAGCCTCCCTCCTCAGGCTCAGGGGCGCTGCAGTGGC
The DNA here is from genome assembly GCA_037974385.1 of Arnoldichthys spilopterus. Lineage (NCBI taxonomy): Eukaryota > Metazoa > Chordata > Actinopteri > Characiformes > Lepidarchidae > Arnoldichthys > Arnoldichthys spilopterus. Next base: position 5,833,763 of record JBBPDA010000001.1, read on the forward strand.
AAAGGCAGACGAGGCTTAAAGAGAAAGAGACTGACGTAAAAAATAATAAACATTAAAAACAAACTAATAATACTTTTATAAAGGGGGGCTGATAGGAACACAGAGCTCAGGACCCCCTTTGCTTTAAGGTTCTAACCAGTAAGAGAGAGATCTATGCTGGAAATCAAGCACAAACAAACAAACCATCAACAAATGAATAAATGAATAATGGGTGGAGCGTTGTCGCCTCACAGTGAGAAGGTCCTGGGTTCTATCCCCGGCTTGGCCATGGGGGCCTTTCTGTGTGGAGTGTTTGAGCTCTCCCCGTGTTGGTGTGTGTTTCCTCCGGGTTCTCCGGTTTCCTCCCACAGTCCAAAGGCTGCAGTAGGTT
>JBBPDA010000001.1:5900005-5916242 GCA_037974385.1 Arnoldichthys spilopterus
TGTTGGAGAGTTTGGAGTCTGCTTGATAGATTGATTCTGTGGACAGGTGTCTTTTATACAGGTGACTAGTTAAGACAAGTCTCTTTACTGAGGGTGACAAATTGAGTAGGAGTGTCTAACCACTCTGTGGGAGCCAGAACTCTTAATGGTTGGTATGGGTTCAAATAATTATTTCACTCAATGAAATGGAAATCAGTTTCTATCTTTTATTTAAAGTTATTGTTTCAATTTTTCTTTTAATGTGCTGTCACTGTTCAAATAAACCTCCATTAAAATGATACTGTTCTGAGACTTTTCATTTCTTTGTCATTGGACAAACTTCATCAGCGAGGGGTCAAATAATTATTTCCTCCACTGCACAAACCATTCTGCACTGTGTGGTCCCTCAGTTGTAAAAAGGTATTTATAGTTGATCCAAACTTAAAGTACTTGACAGAAAAATTGGCAAAAAAATTTTCTTTGAACTGGAAAAGAATTTCACTCTGAACATTTCTCCTCTGTACTTCACCCTCATGTCCATTAGATGTCAGGCTGTCTCTATCTTGGTTGAAATTACTGGGGAATATTATGCTGTTAGGAAAACCAAGTGCTGGCCAGTCATAAATTCCTGTTTTGGCAGAGAAAGCAACACTTTTCAGGGTTGGTTTCTCATCCCTTTGGAAAAAGCAGACTAGTTGTGTCTCTGTAATCAGGTTGAAATCTTTTCATGTGGCCAAACACAATAGCTACAGCCCACGTTTCTCGTTGACCTTATGACAGCTGGTAGCCATTCAGGGCTCTAATTGCAGGTTCAACGTCAGTGCAAGCACAGGGAAGAATTAGAGGTTTTACTTCATGTTCAATTAGCAATGCACCCACAGTAAACAGCTTATCTTAAAACAGAAAAACGCCCCCAGGTCTCACACTCACAGGCCACTTTGTACAAATGATTTTTATTTCCAGTAATAGAAGGTTCCAGCTCAGCTCATTTACATTGATTGAATCATATATGTTTATATATATTTACACTCACACACACACACACACACACACACAATTCATGTCCAATGAATAGCTACACTCCTTTATATTTCAGTTAATCTGAATGGTCAGGTTAGCGGCTAATAATGCCACCATAAACAACAAAATGAACAAAAGCAGGGCATAATTTCCCAGACCGAATACCAGGGCTTCCCAACTTCAGTCCTGGAGGGCTGACATCTAGCACATTCTAGTGATTTCCTTGCTTAAGCGCACCTGGTTCACCTCACCTGTTCATTGCCAGGTTCAGTGAGTGTGTCTGAGGAGGGGAGCAACCAAACTACGCAGAAAAACGGCCCTCCAGGCCTGGAATTAGGTAACCCTGGCAAATACAGAAACAAAATACAAACATTTTAGACGCACAGCAATTTCTGTGAAATAAAAACAATTTCTGTTCTGTTCCCAACAAACAGAGTCTCTTCTGGGAGCTTTAGCTTCAGTCCATATCGCAGTCTCTTAGAGAGATGTTGTGAACTAGTTGCTCTTTAAAAAAAAGCCAAGGAACAGGAGCAAAAAAGGAACATAGGCTTTGGGACAGAAGCACAGCACACTGTAGGTTGTGCCTTCTTTGGACAGGTTGTGATTTTGTTTGGCCAGAGTTGCTCAATGGAAGCTCTGACTTCTTGTCCCACCAAGCTGCTCTTTTCATTTGGCTTGGTAACACAGGGATTGTCTCCAAATGAGAAAGTTTGGCCAATGCAAACAACTAACATAAATTACACATGGAGCATTATGGCTTTCTGATTACAAAACAACAAGAAGAAAACACACAATGTTTAACAAATGCACAGCATTTTTCTTTATGAAATAGCACTCTGGATGCTATGATAAAAAATTCAGTAAACCAGTGGTCATCGACATTCCTTACTGGACATCTACCTCTTTGCCAAGCTCAACTTTAGCCCAAAAATGAAATCCTACAGTTTGTAGGGCCCTTATGATGTAAAACTGATTCTTGTTTTCAGGGACTATATGGAGGGTATCCTGCAAGAATGGCCCACTTTGAATTTAAAGTTTCACCAAAAACAAAACACATTTACGTGCATCCACCTATTTGGCCTAAAACAGTTTGCCCAATCTGCTCACTCTGAAGTTATAAGGAGTATTTCAGCTCAGACAAGAATAAAAGCAGTATATCAGAGTTCTTTTCTGTTCTTAAAGGCATAGTAACAGAAACAGAATATTTCTAGGGTTACAGAGAGGTTGGGAAATGGTCATGTAGAAATAAACAATACAAGAAAAATGAGAACTATACATAACCTATATAGAGAGAGACCCTTTAAAGAAATGAATGGGATATCATAATGCTTTTTTCTGCTGAATGGTGACATGTTTCTGAGTGAAACATTGTCTCTAAGCTTGCTAATCATTTTCTTTTCATTATAGGTGGGTGTGGTGGGGATGGATGGGGGGGGGGGGTAAAATATGATATTATTGTATAATACTATAGTTTGTCCTTGCCAACTGGTGCACAATGATGTAATCAAAATTTAGGGGATGGTTTAGAGGTGGGAGATGTGAAAGTGACTTCGTTGTCATTGTGAACACACTCTGTCACACACAGTGTGCACCACAACGAAATGCGACCTCTGCATTTATTCCATCACACGTGCATACGTGGAGCATCAGGCAGCTTGTTCAAGGGTACTTGAGTGGTGCCCGGGCCAGAACTTGAACCTGCAACCTTCTATTCACAAGGGCAAGGTGCTAGCCACTAGGTCACCACTGCTCAATACATCACCTTTGTTAACTTTCTATCACATAGTTTGTAGTGTGGACGCAGGGGGGTGAAAAAATAAATGACCTACAGACTAATGACCCTGATGATTTGTGAGTACTAGTGTGAACACACCTGTGGCCTGATGCATCCAGCTCAATAATGGCATGTGCGTTATTCACAACACCATAAACAACAGTAGCTGATGAATGACCAGCACAGTCCTGTTCCAATCAGCTCCCAGCTGTTAATGATTAGTGTGAGAGAGTGAAAAAGCTAATACTGGAGCTAATACTGGCTTACATAGCAACAAACTGAGTATGTATCCTGTCAATAACAACAAGTTTCAGATCTGATTTAAAATTCTGTAATTTGTTTTTCCTCACTGCTGGAGTTCAGCTCTAAAAAAGCCAGGATGTGGTCACATTATAGAGTAGATGGATTTGTACCACTTTAACCTAGTAATGTGAAAACAGCCTAAACCTAAAAGCCTACATTAATGCATTATTTATCCTGAAAAAATGTTTGATATAAAGTGACACCTGAGCACTTCTTTGCACATGGGTGTTTGGTTTCTTCTAAATAGTGGAGGGTTACCCAACTCTGGCCCCGGAGAACTGCCACCCTGCAAGGATTTAGCTTTGCTGAATGTTGCATCTGAACTATCTAGGGTGGGAAATCTGTAGTAGCGCACTTGGGCATCCTTGGACTAGTGCAACTGATTCACAGGCAGTTCACAAACTATTTCTAGCACTTAATACTTGCCAAGGACTCTTGTTAATATAGCCAATAAATATAAAATTGTAACTGTAGAAAAAATACACTTCTTCTAATTACCAATTTTCAAATACGGATAAAGATTCTTCCAGCCCTACCATTGAGGCAGCTAATGTCTCGAAATGTATTAGTCCTATTTCATGTGAATGGAATAGTGTTAAGGTGTTATATGCACTAAAAACCTGGAGATAACTAGCTAAATGTAAATATATTTACATAGTATAGCTAGATATATTGAAAGCCATTTAAATTTTCATTTTAGTGCTGAAAACACACCAATAAAACCTAAACTAAATGACAATGCTGCTACCTATGAAAGAATTAGGGCCCATCCCAATGCTTAAATCCAAATTAAACCCACTACATGGATCAAAATGTTGTAAGAAAGTAGATGTCCAGGAGTTGGGTAGGTGACCACTGCAGTAAACTGATCAATAAATCAACAAAAAGATAGAGATGAAAAATAGAATAGACGTGAATCCAGCTCAACTTCAGATGGAGAGATTCTGCTGAAGACGCTGGTTCTTCATTTCCTGTACAGGGAAATCATGCTGCGGCGTGTGTGTGCTGGACTTGGCTACATTGTGGACTTCACCAGATTCCTCCTGAACCGGACTGGCACAGGGCTCTTCACCTCCGCCGCTGCCCAGAGATGTCTGACTGACGTACACCATGATGACATCACCGGTGAAATTCATCACCTGGCCAGTGGAGATGAAGGTGGTGTTGTTGTTTCCTGTCACCTGACCTATCAAAGATGAGACATTGGGGATTGAAATCTTAAACATCTACAACATCTTGTTCGTGACAGACCATGATACGGTGCATAACAGAGTAAAAAATGTCACCTCAGTTATTGCATTCACAATGTCACTGAAGCAATAGCTAATGGCACCATCTATAAGAAAATATTTGCTAAATATGAGTGAGTGAGTGAGTGAGTGAGTAAGGGAGGGAGTGGGTGAACCAGGTCCATGAGGCATTACATCAAAAAATATAATCAACCAGTGGTGGGAAGAAATAAATGAATAGAGTGTACTATTATAAACTTTCAACACAATATTATTATATTGATACAATAGCCAAAAGTATTAATTTGTTTATATTTTTAAAAAATGTATTAATATACTTTTATTTTGCCATATACTTCTACTCTTATAACATTTGCTTTTGTCCAGAAGATGGCATTCTTCTCTTTCCTCACAGCAGAAACTGGAAAGTTGCCAAAGAGACTTCTATAGGATACACATCTGCTTTTAAGTCAAATAATCTTAATAACATTGTATCATAGCCCAAACACCACTCCAGCTCATCCCAAATGTATTGACTGGAGCAACATCACCCCATAGAACAAAGTTCCACTACCCCACAGCCCAGGGATGGGCTCTAGGTGAGGCTTGGTGACCCTAGATTCATGTGTGGTTACCGGGAATTCTGGGATATTATATTAGCTGTGTATACAAATTTAAATGCCTGTCACTGTAGACAGAATTCCTTTATTAGAAGGGATGTCTGGCTACTATTAGACGCACTGAACGCACTGAACTCTTTGCACTGTTTGCACTCTTTGCACTGTCTGCACTCTTTGCACTGTTTCTGTAAATAAGTATTCATTCACAAAGTATTCATTGTGTTTCTACATTGTTTACTGTTCTGTTCTTACTATTACTACTCTGTACTTGAGAGACACCACCTGCCGGCCAATAAACACGATTCTGATTCTGATTCTGAAGTATGGACTAGAACACATAGATGCAGTGTCCAAAAGTTCATAAATAGATTTTAGTTAGAAATTCCTTTCCTGGAGTCAAACTGTTTGAAAACAAGACAAATAATGTGGTGAGCAGGATTTGCATATTGTGCTTTATGTCACCAGCAGCCACATCTTTGCGCTGATATGTACCAACCAGTAGCAGGCCATGTTGTTCAGAGGAGGAGGAAAACTGCATGTAGATGCACTTTTCCACTGAACATAACTTAGCTCAAACTCTTCATAAATCTTTACAAACTTGCAACAGTAGCTCAAATCTGGGTGCAGCAATGCTAAGTCAGTGCTTACTGGGCATAAAATGTGGTTATTCATGGTTCATCCGGTTGAAAAAAAGGAGAAAAAAAAGAACTTAACCATTTCCTTCCGCCAAACGTTTCAACAGACGTTTTAAGAAGTGTATATCTGAGGTGAACCATTTACTCCATATTCCCAGCAAAACGCCACAGGCAGACTGGCAGTGAATCACATTTCACACATCTTTTAGTCATTAAAGTGTGATTTATGACGCGCCAGACGCCCGCTGTCCTCACTGGCAAGAGGTGTTTTTTTGTGCTGTTTACGGGAATGTCAATTACTCGAGTGCCAGTGTTTTCTTAATGATTTTCACTAAATTGGATGCACTACATAAATAACACAACACACATACAAACGAGAACTGTCCTAAAATGACAGGCTAGGCAGTCTGTCGTTCAGTTTACAGTAAGCATCTGCATTCTCCCCACTTTAGAACATACCGGAGACACAAGGTCATGAACCATAGACTGCACCCGCTGCATATGGGCCTGAACTGCATACGGGCCGTATTAGTAAATGTTGTGGGAAATGGCTGTTTATCATCTCGTTAGTTAGTTCCACCATCTGCTGCGCGATCAAACCCCCGAGACTGCAGCAATCGCCCCTGCTGGGCAGCATTACTCAATAAGCTAAACTCGACAGCGCATCTTGTTTCGATTAAAAAAGGGCTATTTTAAAACGCAGACCAATCCGGGATAAACACCCTGCATGGCTTCTCTCTGTCCCCTCCAGGTAGAAGTGGCACATCACTGCAGTTGTAGTCACTGGCCTTAAAATATCTCAGATACACACAGATCTCTTCAGAGGACAGACTTACAGCACAAGCCTTGATGCTCAACAGTGATTTTTTGCTCAGAGCTGATCTTTCTTCCTTGATAGTTTGGGTTTAAATGACTCATTGTCTGTCCTGTCAATACTGTTAACATATTCTAAACGGACCCACAGGCCCACAGTTTGTTAAGCTAAAGCAGCTGCTGGATGATGAGCACAGGCTAATAGAGAAAATATTCAGTAACAAAACTACCACATATGAGCATTACAGAGCTTCTTATGGGGATTCACTTTACAATTACCATATCACTACCAACTGAGCTAGCTTCTAATATTATTGATTTATTTAAGATTCAAGCAGTCTATACAGTGTGACTGAAATTTGCAACTTTACAGTAGAAGATTTTTCTTTACTTCTAATATAAGTTAATGGAAGAACATTTTAGAACAAGTGATTGTGGAGCATTTCTATTGGTCTGTTCATCATAAAAGTTTTATCAAATGTAAAGACCAGCTGCTGTGTTGATGTAAAAAAGAAAAAAAGAAAAATGAAGATGCATGGTTTTCCCTGGACAGAATAAAAACAGAAATATGTAATTATTTATTATTATGTTTTCATTCATTGATTTATTTAATTACTTAATTTGTATTCCTTTATCTATATTTATAGTTATAACAAAAATTATGTCCAGCACAGACACATGTAACACTGTTAACTTCCATTGTTTTTATGTCTGGTTTTGTTTACTTTGTATTAAACTAAGGATTAAACTATGTTGAATATGCAACATATGTTTTTCTTTAGCACAAACTGGAGAATGGCTGAACTAGGGATTCTGGGGATTCTTCTTAAGCTAGAGATAGTATAAAATCTTTTAATGTGCTTTGACCATCTATGGGTATCAAGTTAGCTACCTTGTTAGCAACTAACTCGGGCAGTTTCTTCATTCTCAGCTCCTAAGTTGCCTTAAAACACAGTTTTACATTGGTCAGCCAAAAATGTGAACTGCAAAAGTCTAGTGTGACTGAATGTAGCCTCAGGTCTGTGAGGCTAGAATGTCTTAATTGGCCTTCTTACCACAAGTGAGAGCAGCGTCTGAGCACTGGCTCTGGACCTCTAGGTCAGCTTCTGGGTCAGACAGATTGTTGTCGGTGATAAGCGAGAGGCCTCCGTTGTTGCTGTCGCTGAACGCTGATTTGAGTGGTATGGTGGACTCGATGCTACAACAGCGTGGCTCATTCTCCTTGTACAGACTGCCTTCACTATGAAAACCTCTGACCTCTGACATGGTTTCTTTACCTGCTGGGCAGCTGTAGTCCATGTAGAGCTCCTGAGAGCCTTGCAGGCAGCCAGGTAAGCTGTCCGTGTAGCAGTTCCCACACACTGGCGGCTCTTTCAGGGTCACAGCATCAACAACACTTGCATCTTTGGCTTCAGTAGCCTCCCCTAGGCCGCAGGAACAGCAGCCGGCCAGACCAGTGGCCACCAGCTGACTGCAGTCCTCATTTTCCCCCACTTCTATTGGCTCTTTCATGGAGGGCAAGCAGCTACAGGAGCTACCAGACAGTGGAGAAGCTGGGCCACTCTCAGAAACTTCACTAGAGGTGCCAGATGATCCATCTGCCCTATCTCGAACTGGCTCAGTACAGCGACTTGCTTGGTCCTGGTTGGAGCCTGAGGTGCTGTTATCATTAAGCTCTGTATTTGAACACATGCTCAGGTATTCTTGAGGGTTGTCATCTTGCTGGATGAGGTGTGAGGTGATCTCATACGGAGAGCAGTTCTGTAACCCGTTGCTGTGGTATGGAGGCGTGAGTGTCTCCTAGAAAAAAAGAGATTCTGTAGTTCTGCATTAAGGCTAAAGAGGGAGGACTTTTTACATTTCTTCATAACTAGAAAATGAAAATGTAAGTAAAGTTTGTAAGAGTGATTTAATGTAGTTAAATTGTCCATTTTAGAGAAACACACAGTCAGAACTATTCTCAGTGGTGGTGAATGGAACCAGACGTCTGATGAGTTTTGTGCCCTATAGCTCCCTCATGAAAAGAAATGCTTATGAATACACTTATGATGCCTGTGATATTGGTTTAAAATAGTTTTAAGTAGGTTTTGTCATAAAACATATTTTTACCAGCTTGAGGGGTGTAACGAGTCAAAAGACATGTCTGGATTCAGGTGTGAATTTGGAATTGTAAATAAATGTCTATATTTGCTTATGACCCCTGGTTCCACTCATCACCACCACGGTCATTACTGTAAAGAGCAGAATGTACAATACAATGAAGCTTTTCCTATTAAACCACTCAATTAATTTGTTTATGTCTCAATTATGCAGAAAAATTAATAGTAAGCAAGTTATCACTGTAGTCTATAGCACTAACTACTCTAGATTACTTTCTGTAAATTAGCTGCAGTTCTCCTATTAGATCTAGGCCCATGTTTCATGTTCTTACCCTTAAAACTACAGATACTAATTTGTTTCATAGCAAAGGCTGAATATTGTCTAGATGTTATCAATCAATATAAAATTCTAAACATATTTCTACTCAACATCAGCTATGGCACTTGTGCCAGAAGCTTGTTTCAAGCTTCAAGATGTTTTTGAGCAGTGACATTTCATCTGATATCTTAGATAATGTTTACGGTAAGATTCCCGTTTTTGATTACTTAACAGCCTGGCATGGTTTAAAACAAGGCAAGCAGTTTGCATGTAAATTGGTGAAAATAAGCATCACAGATACAGAGAAAAACCAGAGAAGCAAGCATTAGACACCAAAAAATTAAACTAGACTAAACCAGTGTTTCCCAAAATGTGGCAATATTTACATTTATTTAAAAAAGGGAAATAAAAAAAAAGCCACGGGGTTACCTGTTATTCTTCATTTATCTGAAATCTAGGGTTTTTGATGCAGTATGTATCTTATTCACTGATCAACCATAAGATTAACACCATTGACAGATAAAAAGAACTATATTGACTATTTAGGGGTGGGATATATTAAGCAGCAAGCGAACAGTCAGTTCCTGAAACAAGGCTCACTGATGTGGGGAGAGAAGGCTAGCCCATCTGGTTGAATTACCATAGAAGAGCTAGTGTGGCTAAAATAGTGAATGCTGACTCTGATAGAAAGGGGTCAAATCACACATTGCACCACAGTCAGAGCTGTTATGGCACCACAAGGGACCTACCCAATATTTGGCAGGTGGTTTTAATGTTGGCTAATCAATGTATATCATCATTGGCAAGGAATCGCAATTGACGGAATGATCAAATATTATGTCTAGGCTCCAAGAGGTTAACGTTTTTTAAGAAATGTGTGTTGGAGGACTGTGCTTACCTGTTGTATTCGGCTCCGTTTAATGTTCTGGATGCAGGCTTGTAGATTAACTGCAAAAAAAAAAAAATATATATATATATATAAATCCTTCATCACCAGCACAGAAGGCAATTAAAAAACAGTTTAAAGCAGACGGATAAACTTCTGTACCAGATTTACCTGAGAGGAGGTTCAGCTTGTCCTTATAGCATAAAAGTATAATCACAAATATCACGATTATCACCCAGGGCACCACCACCATGGCCCAGAAAGTGGAGTGATCTAAAAGGTCAAGATAGCAAAGATATTTAAGCACAACAAAGTTATTAATACAACACGCACATGAACAATTTACAGATTCTAATAGGCCTATCCATGCTTTAGCTACGAAAGCATCCTGTTGCTAATACCTAACAAAGCACAACTTTATGAGAAACTGTAGCATACGATACATACATACATTAAATTCATTAATTACTTTAAAAAGCTAAATTATCTTAATTAAACACTCAATTAACTAATTAACTAAGCTAAACAGAAAACTGACTGGCTGATTTTTCAGAATCTACAAACTTTAGTGGTTGCAAAGTTATTTAAAGTGGTTTGATGTGAGAATATTGTATTGACAAAATTTTGGCCTAAAACAGTTCAGGGTAGAAGGGTTAGTACATGAAAAGTCCGCAAAGACGTATTCTATTAACTGTCACTATTTTACCTTTGTCAGCAATACCTGTTTTTGTGCTCCTTTTATATGTAAATTTTTATATTGTTTTATTTTTTACATTAATTCTTTATTTTATCATGTTCTTACTGCTGAGTACACTGGTTTTTGTCATCCAACACATGCCATTGTACTTTTGACTCAGTGTTAACACACATATGATCAATAAACTAAGCTTGAACATGAATAACGTATAGTTTTACTGGTGGGTCTGAAATGAAATAAAGTGGCTAGATGTGCCCTGCAGACATTCTGACCCCTGATTTCTTTTCACTGTTAAGAAATATGAGATGGTAAGTTTCTCTAGACCAGAGCAACTCACATCAAGCCATTCTAAACAACATTGTTTACATGTCAACCACTGTCTTGCAGAGAAATCATGAAAAATCAATGGGAACATCAGAAAGTCAATAAGCTACTCAGTAGGCCGAACAATTAATCATTTTTATATCAAAAATCAGAAAAATAATCACATTTAAAGTGCATCTGAAATACCTTAAGAAGTCACAATTAGATTTTCCCAAAAATGTTTAGATCCCAATAAAGTAATGATAATTTAAATGATGATTTAAATTCAAGATGTGTTCTACAGTTTCTCTTTAGCTTGACTTGGATTCAACATAAAGTTTGTTCAAACAGAACATTTCATGAAGGGCATTCCTGCAGCTAGATGACATGCTCATAAATACAGATGCACTGATGTGGGATTGTAGGCTGATGTCGATATCTAATATTTTCCATGTACAGAGCTGCTGATGCTGATACTGGTGCCAATACCAAAAACATAAAAAATGCAGAAACTGAGTTGACAATTACCTGCTTAGAAATATGTATATTGCACATAACATATATATTTCTACGCTTAATGAAGTTAATGAGGAAAAATTATAAAATTTAGCACAACACCACCTAAACATCCTGCTTTTCCAGCATGCTCTTTTGCCATAAATACAACATATTAAATATTTAAAATAACAGTCAAATTGAAACATCCGTCTAAAGCTAATATTTATTTTCTGCAAATACCAATATGGTTGTGATATTATTGTGCATCTCTATTCTTAAGCATTTCATAACAACTTTATAAAAGCTTATTCCAACAAATTTCAGTTGTCATAAAGGCTGCTTTATGACATTCTGATGTCATGTCATCTTAGCAAGTGTTTTACAACTGAACAATAAATAGCAACAGCTTATTGAACTTTCATATTGCATTATGAATGCTGCCCTTGAGTAAAGTGTCACCACCATTTCTTGTACCAGGACAGCTCAGAAGAACATAAACATGCTTGATGGCATACCAAAGGGCGGTCCACACACCACATCTGTTTTAATGCTGCCCGGCCTCTCCTCGGTCTTGCCAACGGCTTTGCAGCTGAAAAAGAATCAAGCCTATCAGTATGGGACACTTCAGCTGTCCGGACACTTCTGTTTTGATCAGTCTCGATCTTCTCCGCAAACGGTTACCACAAATATGGCCAGCTAAGGAACTTTCCAGGGGAAGTGGTGGAGAAATTAGTCATAATACCACAGTGCGGTAAGACTGCGGGGGCTTTTAAAAACGACTTTGTGCGCCTATGACCTGAGAGCAATGCCAGACAAACAGCACTCGTGAGAATGAGTTACTGGGATTGCGCAAATTGAGCTCTAAGAAAGCAAACTGTGCATGCATGTGTGAGTGTGTGTGTGTGTGTGTGTACTTATGTTTTTGTGTAAAATAACATTTGTTGCCCAAGCTCCCAATTATTGTAACGGCTGAACAAACTGGACAAAATATTTTGCTACTTTGTTTTTTAATACACTTTCAGTGCATATGTCGACTTAAATGACTGCATGGCATGAAGAATAAAACTTTTTCATAAGCATACAATTATTCAGGCACCATATTCAGACATACAGCTAGTCAAGTTCTATATATTAATGCTGCATAACTGCACAGCAAAATATGAGATAATAAATATGAATAAAGTGAAAACCTTCCTCAGGGTTCTGAGGTACCCCTGATCAAGTTCATCAGAGGTACTGTCAATAATTGTCCCTTTCCAGGTGTCATGCAAGATTTATCTTAGAGTAATGATACGGAAGGTAAGAGAAAAGCCAGCAGTTACTTGAAAAGAAATAAAGGATGATCTGAAAGCAGAAGGAAGAGCACTAAACAATGAACTTCACTGCTGCCATCTCCGGCACCTACACCTCACACAAAACTACTCTGTTAAAAAAGAAAGTACTGAGATCTGCATCTTTGCAAACAAGCATTAAGATAAATAAGAACTCTTTTAAAACTAATTTTGGTCTGGTCACAGAAAACAAAGATGCATCTCTTTGGCAATAATTCAGATTTTCTTATGTTCATAGAACAGGGTTGCATGTGTGATTTCAAGTACACCACACCCACAGTGATGAATGAAGGGGACTGCATTACCAATTAAGACTGCATTTTTGCAGGCAGCACTGGGGCATCAAATGCCATTGTAAGGAAATATGAATGGAATGATAAAACAGGAAATATTAGAGAAAATTTTAATCTCATCATACAAGAAAAGGGGAGATGTTGGAATGTTGCAACAATAAAACAACCCGAAACATATAAGCAAAATAACTCGAGACTTTGGGAACTCGGGATTCTGAATATGGTGATGGCGCTCACATGGTCCAGCCTACCTCCTTAATCAAATCTGAAAATTTACGGAGGATTTAGAAATCCTCATGACCTATTTGCCTGGCTCTTGAATAAAAACATTAAAAAAACTGACATACAGTTTTACATACTCTTCTGATTTAAAAACTGATATTATAAAACATACAATTTTCATAAGACTGTGTAAATGTCAAATACTGAAAATAGAGCTGAGGTTAAAAAGTCCGCATACACTCTATGTTATAATCTTCTTTCCTGTGCAGAACTACTACACCCAGCACAAACCAAGGGAAGTCACCAATTTTGCTGATTTTTCAGCTGAGTCATGTATATTCATATTTATCTAGAAAGAAAGGGACAGTTGAAGAAAAGGAACTGAAGATGGTTTGCCAAGAGGAATAAGTTAAGACTGTTTCATAAAGCCAATTATTTTCCCACCATTGACTTCTCAAGGCTATAATTTCCAACAATGGCTTTGCAACAAAGAACTAATGCTACTACTTTGTGGTATCTGAATACTTTTTCCTTTTTAAAATATATATTTGCTCTTGTTTATGAAAACAGTGTATTTATGCACTGTAATATATATAGATATAATCGATATATCCGTAATATATATATATATAGCACATAATAAAATGGATCAGTGTGTGGAATTGTAACTTCATATGACCAGTGTAGACACACACACTCCCACTGCGCTGGGGGCAGATTTTTGTGAGTTGAAGCAGACAATGACAATGACTCTGTATGTGTGGTCAATGAGATGTTAGGAAAGATGGAGTTAAAGTTTGGCCTGTGACATTCTAACTAAAGTTATTTACATTTTTTTTAATCTTGATTCATCAAAACACCCACAGAAACGTTATAGCTTTATAGGTTTATAGCACACAATTTAAAAATGTGATTAGACTAGAGGGCTTATCTCCATATTGCAGCCTACTGCAATGGGGGGTATGCATTAACATCACTGAGTGGCAAAACATGCTGCAACAGAGCTGTTTTTAGTAGGGAAACTGCAGAAACTAGGAGCAAAAAAAACCAACAATCTGCTTAAATTAAAGGCAGTTGGGCTCCATAGTGATCCTTACAACCTACTGTTTATTTTACTCACGGTTTCTCATTTTCCCTACTAAAGAGAGTGATTTCTGTGAATTACAGAAAACCATTTGGCTCTCTTTTCTTTAACTTTGGTCAGTCTGGAAAAAGATTGCACCTATTTCTTTTTTTTAAATTAAACTTTTACTATTTTATTAATATTCTTTATGTGTGCAAATTCTGAGTAGGTTCCAAGTCCAAGAATTCAAGCATTCAACTTGAACACTAACACTGCCAGAGAAAATGTTTCTGCCACTCAATGGGTGTAACCACAATGACCTTTGTCTACTGTGATGACACATGCATACCCTCTATATTATACCACAAAGGTCAGTACAACGAAAATGACCCGCAAATGATTTATACTGCCCTGAGCAGCCTTCTGTATTTTCTTCCCTAGTAGCTATTTCCACTTACTCTGTCCATTTCTTGCAGGCTTCTGCCAAGTTTGAATCCGAGAAATATCCATGAGGGCACTCTTTACAGAACTGTCTGTCAGGCTCTTGAATAAAAAAAGAAAACGGGAACATTAAGTAAAAAAAGCTTTTTCATATACCCTTGTCATCTGAAAACCGATATCATAAAACATATAATTTTCATAAAGCTGTACATTTGTTACTTTGACTGAGCCTTAACAACAGCACGCAAATGTCAAGATGCTGAAAATAGAGCAGAGGTTAAAGAGTCTGCATACACACTATGTTATAATCTTCTTTCCTGTGCAGAACTACTACGCCCAGCACAAACCAGGGGAAGTCACTAATTTTACAGTTTTTAGTTATGAGTCGTGTATAGTTATATTTATCTAGATGGAAAAGGACATAAACACACTTATTTGAACCAACACATCAAGCCCTTTGCCTGCTTCTATGTGAACCAACATGAACAGGCTATTTTTGCGCTTTTAAGGACATCAGGCTGACATGTACTGAACAAACTGTTGAGCCCAAGCTGAAATGCAAAACAATACTCATAGCCTTGTTTAAGGGCAGGTGCTCATAATGTTATGGCTGATCAGTATATTTGTATATGTATATATAAAGAGAGAGACAATGTATTCAGTTAGTGCTAGCCTTACCGCCTGTGAGTCCTTGGCCTGCGGGGCACGATGGGATCTGGATACAAAACTCACAGTTTAGGGGAGAACACTGAAAGCCCTCTTTACACAGACAGGGCTCAGGCATAGTATTGCTACTGGGAGTGCGACGATAAAACCCTTTCCCTGGAGGAGAGAGAGAGAGCGAGAGAGCAACAATTGTTACACACAATCAAGAGACGTTTCTTCCTTCTTCCTATATCCTTTGACCATTTAAACTGTAAGCTTGTTATTCTTAAGATTTAAGACTTATTCAACTACTACTAATGATTATTTGGTGCCTATATAACTTTGTACATTCTGTAGTTGTGAAAGTGCTGATTCGCATACAGTCCATTCCCTTCCCACTCCCTAAATCACAGTTTTAATGAATCCACTTCACACTTGGGTTTAATATACGTAATACTGAATATACATGTTGATATTATCTACCCGACATGAGCATGAGCATTTTGAGATGTGAAAAGACTGCTGAGTGTAATATAGAGAGATGACTGACCCTCATCACAGAACTTCTGTGGAATGCACTTGCGGGCAGTGGTGTTTTCAGACTGGTACTCGTTCGTTCCACACTCCCGACACTTGGTGTCACTGATGTCTGTGCATTCTGCAAACAGGTAATGTCCTGTGTTCAGGAGAAAGAGTTGCATTAGTTTTATTTCTCAAAATTCAAAATGCTGTATCACGAAACTGTTGTATTTCCTGTAAGGGGGATTGCTACTGACACATTTCAGTCACAAAGACCACTTAAAATTTTACAGCAGTCATATCACACACCACAATGACATAATCTAGTTATTATTATTATTTAATATTCTTTTGACAAAGGTTTTTACTTTCAGATCTTAAATGCAAAAGTCAAGCTATTCATGAACTCATATCTCCCTTTTCTTTTTTTACATCCATCCATCCATTTCTTCCGTTTCCGGGTCACGGGGTAGCTGGAGCCAATCCCAGCTGACTGCGGGCCTAAGGCAGGGTACACCCAGGACAGGAGGCCAACCCATCGCAGGGCA
>JBBPDA010000001.1:5932280-5971108 GCA_037974385.1 Arnoldichthys spilopterus
TTCCTCTGTCCTGGAAGTCGCTTTGGATAAAAGCGTCAGCCAAATGATTAAATGTAAAATGTAAATGTAAATGTAAAGCCTTAAACTGCAATCATAAGTGTCTTAAAAAGTCTTATTTTAACTTGAGTTAACTGAAGCCTACAGAAACCCGTAGTACTCATGTTTCACCACTGGTGCATGTACGACTGGCTTTGACAAATGGTTGCAAAATCCCACTCAGCCTAAAGAGAAACTGCGCAGACCTTTAACTGTAGAGAATCTACATATTACAGGTTCCTGTTAAAAATGATACACTATCAAACTGGACAAAAATGAAAGTGGCACGATGATAACATTAAACCAAATCTGTCCTGAAAGTGTCCCCCTTTCCCACGTATACAAAAAAACCCCCTTTGAATTAATAATACACTGCACATGTAAACTGAGGATTTTTGTCAGCATTCAGTTGCTATGAAATAATCCAGTTGACAGTGATCCCTCACCCTTGTGCCTCTCCGATGCCCCGGTTTTCCACCTTCAGCTCACACTCCTTAATCATGGAGCTGAGAATAACCTGCCAGGGAGACAAGATCAGAGCAGAAGAGTAAAATTAGAGCCCTGCCGGGAACTCTGACACCATGTGCTCTGGACATCAGCTGGGTATTAGTAGACAAAAGTGAATAAATAAAGTAACTGGGTGGCACGATGCAAATTGCTGGCAGTTAAGACGGGAAGCCGTAATATTTTAGGATCAGACTGAAATCTCATGATGCTGAGAGTTTTTAACTTTCTAACAGACAAAATGACACACACAGTCTTAAAACCTCCCACTAACTTATTTGAAATAAATATGTTCCTCCAGGCACATGCAGATAGGCTAGAGAAACCGGACAAGCTCATAGTGAGTCATTCATATTAAAGGATAATGTAATGTGTTAGGTAATCAAACCCTCATCAAATACCATGCTTTGTTGGTTTTGGATGTGAAAAACAGTACACAGAGAACTAACTTTGGCACATTTTTATGCCCAATCCACTGTTCATTTGCCCAGTTTATCATATTGGAGAAAAAAAAACATTAAACATGGCCTGTGCAGAAGTTCCAAGTTACAATTTTACATTTTAGCCCAATATGTTAAACACTAAATTGTTCCTAGTGTGCATGTGTGTGTGTTCTATGATGGACTGGTGACCTCTTGCCCTATAAGCACTGGGATAGGCTCCAGTACAAAAAGCTCAGAAAGTCAATGGAAGTAAATGAATTTGCTCCCTGTAGAGAATGTGTACTTATTTCACTTGGAAAATCAACAAAACAAGATTTAATCAGGAATATTCAAAGAAAAAAAACTTTGGAGCAGTCATTTCTGGATAAACAGAATTTCAACTTGGTGACATATCGAATTTACACAATTGTCCTAGTGTCCCAATTTACACAGACAATTCAGACGACTGCTGCTGCTGTTTTTGGCTATTCTACATACTTTCATCCATTTTACAGATGCAATCATCTGCTTAAGACTTTTTTGAGGTTACTTTCAATTCTATATGGTTTGAGGCAAACTATGTTTGGGGTAAGGTTAAAAAGGCATAAACATGATTTTCACCAAACTAAACAATCATTTTAATGTGTCTGAAAATAAATTGGACTAAGTGAGGAGCCTCCAGTGAATGTGGTGGATTGGTGGCAGCTGAAGTTGTGCTTAATTCAGAACTTACCTCATGTTCTGGAGACAAATGCTCCATGTCTGTTCTCAGGCACCTCAGACCAGGAAGAAAATGATTGACCATAATCTCTTCAGATATAACTGAGGCATTAGAGTTAAGAAAAGGGTGAAAGATACTGGAAAGGTTTGTTTGAAAATGATCACAACAAAAGCCTAAAGGTTGATGTGATCTTCCTGGTGAAACCTCTCCTTCATCTGCAGCAGGGCTACAGTGATTAGTTCACGAAGTTGATTCGTCCCTGACAACAAATACATCCAGGCTATTTTTATACTGTCGCTCATGCTCGGTCACTGAACAGCGGAACAGGCTTGGAGGAAAAGGTAAAATAATATTTAGAATTTGATTCAGTACGACAGTGGTATCCTGATACAGCAAAAATGTGTTATCAATGTAAACCTCATTTCCAGAAAAGCTGGGATATTTTGCAAAATAAAATAAAAACACAGCTGTGATTTGTTTCTCTTAAACCTTTATTTTACTGGAAAAAATACCCAGAAAAGACATTCGATGTTTCCACTGAACAACTTGTATGTTAACTATATATTTGGTATAAAGTTGGGACAGAGGCATGTTTACTGTGTTGCATCACGTTTCTTTTTAATTACACTGTTTAATCATTTGGGATCCGAGGAGACTAAATGTTGCAGTTTTGCACATACATTTTTTTTTTCTGATACGAGCTGCTCAGCAGTCCGCAATCATAATCCCTTCAACCTTAACCAGTTCACCTGTTTATTGCAGAATATTTTTAAATGGCCCATCTTGAATATTCTATAAACTTTTCACACTTATTTTGCCCTGTCACATCAAATTACATCAAATTCAAAATCTGTTCATGTTTACAAAATACATACAAGTTGGTTCAGCCAAAATAGTAAATGCAATTTCGTTGTACTTTTGTCAGTTAAATAAAGGTTCAAGAGAATTTAAAATCACAGATATTTTTTGTTGCATTTTAGAAAATCTTCTCTGAAAATGATATAATGGTGTTTCCATTGTTGTATAATTGTTTCCATTTTCAATTGCTCAGTTTAACCTAACTTGTCCCATTCTAATACCAACATGATAGTTATGGGCAGTGTATATATTCTTAAGTATGTACAAGAAATTTATACTCCACTCACACATGCGTACTATCGCTAGGTTGGACAAGCTTTACAGAAAAATGGCAAAAAATCCATTCAGCATAATAAGACACTGAAGCAATCTTTATATAGTATTAAATGCTACACTAATGAGCTGCACTACTCTTAGGGTGCTTCTCCCAATGCTTGCATTGCCATTGTCTTCATATGGAGAGAACTCCTCTGTTCTGATCTCAGTGGTGTGTGATTTCACACCAGGCTTTATAATGAGCTGCTCACACTTCAGGTTGATTGAATTTTAAACCCAATAGCCACTGACCTTTCCGAGCGCCACTAATGATTTTACAGGGCATGTGCCATGACCCTGGTGCTGATGTAAATAATAATATGCAAGACACACTGGAGTAGCTCATACTGTGTGTTGGGCTCTTAGGAGCTGTAAGACATCCCAACGCTTTTCATGTGTGAGTAAGGGTTCAAGAATCAAATTTTGGAATCGAGTCTTGACCTCGGACCTGAAAACTGCACAAACCTCAAAGCATTTGTATCAGTGCACACCTAATTAAAAACACTCTAAATTGCATACTGACAAAATCTGAGGGTGCCACAATTTCACAATTTCCCTTAACCATAACAGTGGCTGTGAATGGGCGGATTTGTGGGTGAAGCATGGATGAGTCATATCTGTTATCTGAGCTAACAGACACTACCATTGCAGGGACCCCCATCTAGACAGCCACGCCAATTATCCTGTCATGGACTCCAGGCCCTGGATTGCTGTGGTATTGCCATGATTCAAACTAGAAGTCGAAAACAATAGAATGAAACCTTGAAAGAGCTGTGCCACACAGAAGCCCCTGGGACTGATGGTGCTCTAAAACGGCCGGGAGAGTAAGGGAGGATCCAATCCACCACCGCAAAACTAAATTTAAGCATCTGACCCTATGTTTCCCACTACCATTAGTGTCGGAGAGAAACGAGAGAAAAATTGTACACAGGCAAACAGACAGACAGACAGTGAGACTGACAGACTGAAGAATAAATGTTGAGAAAAGGGAGAACACAAAAAAAAAACACAAAGCAGAGACACTAGGAAGAAAAAAAGAATTAAGGAAAAAAAGAAACACACAAAAAAAAAACACCCACACAGAGGCATGTGTGCTGGGAATCTAAACCAGGGGGCCGTTCCTCAGGCTTCTCTGCCCAGCCCAACATCAGAGTGCGGTCGGCGGAGCCTTCCACCATCCACCCTGCAATTTACCGTCCAGAAATGGCTGAGGTTTATTTTCTTTTGTTCCCTGCCAGCAGGATACGTAAACATTTTCAAAACGACACAGCTTTCGGAAGACAAGAGAAAAAAAGCGAGAGAACAAGAGATGTCGTGTCAGCCATGAAGCCTCCAGTCCATTTAAAATAGCGGAGAACAAGTTTTTTGATTTTGTCCCTGTCCCAATAAACATGGTAACCTTTCAGAGTAATGAAGAACAGTTTTAGCTCACCACTTATATATAACATCAGTGTGAATCGGAGGAGCTAAAATGCTGCAGGCTAAAAAGTCAGAATATATATAGAAATGAGCCATAACATTAGAAACACTGACAGGTAATGTAAACATGTTTGATGTTACGTACATTACACAAACGTTATTTAACTGCAGTGGGACCTGTCAGGGATTTGGGATACATTAGGCACCAAGTGAACGTTCAGTTCTTAAAACTGAGGTGCTGGAAACAGGAAATAAGGGTGAGTTTAAGGATCTGAACCACATTGATGAGGGCCTTATTGCGATGGCGAGTCAGAGCATCTCCAAAACGGCAGGTCCTGTGGAGTATTCCAGGTGTGTTAGTACCTACTGAAAGTGATCCAAGGAAGGACAACTGGTGAATTGGCATCAGGGTCATGGGCACCCAAGGTTCACTAATGCATGTGGGGAGTGAAGGCTAGTCCATCTGGTCTGATCCCACAGAAGAGCTACTCTGGTTTAAAAAGTAAATGCTCATAGATAGAAAGGGGTCAGAATGTTAATGTTATGGCTCTTTGATGAATATTAATGCAGTTTTTTTGTCACAGCAAGACTACATCACTAAATCAGTATCTGTAAATCTGTATTTTAAACAATTTTGGGCCATTTCTATTGGCCCATTCATCATTAAATGTTCAGAAAATGTAAAGAGCAGCTTGTGTTTTTAAACGATGCAGAAAAATGTTTTTTGTTACTTGGTTTTGATGTGACAGTGATGCTATGTGGTTAGAGTCTCACATAAAACCATGCAGAGCTGCACAGCCATGCGCCACACTTGCACTGTGTCATAAAGGATAGCACATCTGTAACAGTTTTTGTGGAAATTAGTGAGGAAAAAAAAGAGAGAAAAAAAAAAAATCACATCTGATCCCTGACACGGACCCTGAAGATACTTTGGTTGGTGGTTACAGAGAGGTTCCTAAACATGCTTTCCTTTTGAGCTTACAAAATAAAGATTTAGATCTTCAAACTGCTTTTATTGAGAGCTGCACAGATGTTTAAACAAACAGCTTCAAGTGATTCAAGTAGCCTAAGTTGCAGCTGCATGCCAGTATCATGGTATACAATGGAATGAGAATGCATGAGAATGGTTAAATGTCTATGGTTATCTGCTTATATGGTATATTTGATGCTGATCATGCTGTGAACATTTGCTTAAAATCAGACCTGAAAAGCAAATGCCACCAAATGGAATTTCACCCACACATACGCATCTCCTTTCCTTCTTGATCGGATTCGCCAACTGGTGCCACACCCAGTTTGCAAAAGATCTGGACACAACGTCCTGTGTACATGTATTATTCCTGCACAGTGGCCTGCTATGGCAAAATCGTTGCAACAACAGTAAAAAATAAAAATTATAAATTGATCAGGACAAAAACAAATACTGAACTATAAGGGAAGGGACCTTAAATGAGATCCATAGTTGCTGTTGTTAGGCTAGACTGTCGATCCAAAATCATGAACAGTTATAAAAGAGTTTTCTATGCCCATGGTTGCATGTTAATGTGAATGGATGGTAAAGGATACAGCAGCAGGACAGAGCACTGTAGGCCTCGAACAGCTGACTGGCTATGTCCATGCGCTTGTTCTCTGCCGTCTGCATGTTGTTGCCCAGAGCCAGCTTGTGCAAATGAGGAAGGACGACTGTGGACAGATAGATGGGCAAGCATCAGTGACTTTCAGTACAATGAATATGAATAAAAGCCATTGGTTACTATGTGAAGCATCTTCAGTAGAGGTCTGATACCTGAGTCTGACAGATCCCAACAAAATACTATGTTTTGGTTTGATTTTTCACATGCAACATCCGACAAGGGCCTGATTTTTTTTCTGTAGTAAAATTTTCGTCCCTCTCTCGCCCCACACTCTCTTTTGTTCTATATTTTCTCTCTTTCCCCTCTTTTCTGTGTTTGGAATAGCCCCAGAGTTACAAAAATGGGTGTAGAGGAGTGTGTTGGGTCAGTGGAAGGGTCACAGCGAACCTTTCATCTTGTTTGTTTAGCTCAACAGTAGCAGCAGCTGTGAGAGAAACTTTAGCACAGTGAGGCTAACTGTTGGAGAGTGGATGCTGTTCTCTGGCTGCAAGATAAGCCCCATAAGAATATACTGATCACAAAGACTTTTAGTATATTAGAGATGTGTGAAATTCCAGTTTATCCCAGCAGGATATTTTTAGTCACTTAAATCAAGCATTGAGTAAATAGAACCAGTTGGAACGGTTTAGGTCGGGTCTTGAAGCCGTGTCTTGGGTTCCAGCTTTTATTTAATCCTGGAGCAGACCTCTAATCTTAAAAGTGCACATTTGCCATATGGCTCACCCCAATTGAAAGCAGAACGGAACTGTATGTTGTGCTTGTGAGAGAGAGAATTTTGTGTACTGCTACAGACCGTACACACAGCAGCATTTTACTATACTCACTAGCGAAGTTGTGATAAAAGTTGGAACATGTCCCGGTACTTACATTCATCTCTAAACCTGGGCTCAGCGTTGGGCCCAACTCTACCAAATGTCTTTATAATCTCCATGTGCAATGAATGCTGGTCCTGATACTGGGGGTCTTCCAGAAAAGAGGCCAGCTGCATTTTTACTCTTTCCAGCAACTGAAAACAGACACACAAAAATATGTTGCCATGAAAAAGTATTAGATATTTTATTGTTTGCACATCTGTCACACAGAATTGTTTCAGATGTCCAAAAACAGTAAACACAAAATCTAGTTTTTAAACATACTTTATTCCTCAATCAACCAATTCACAATATTTCACTGATAACTGAGATCTATTAGGCTAGATACAAACAAGGCTGATGACTGACACTTAAATAGAGTCCTTCGAATGAGGTTAAGAGGCTAAAAGTTCTTTATAAGTTGCATTTTTCTGATCATACAAGGTTATTGAAACAGATCAGTATGGAAAGGGCTAAAATGCCATTTCTAAGTCTTGGGGACTCCAGTGAGCCACAGTGAGAGCCTTTATCTACAAACAGAAAATTCGGAACAGCGGTGTTCCCAGAAGTGGATGGTCTACCAAAATTTCTTCAAGAGGATAATGACATCCTTGAAGTTCCAGACAATGGCAGTATCTGTGATTACAATGACATAAGTCTAAATTTTGCTAGCTAGCTAACTGATACATGGATCATGTAACTGTTACAAACTGGAGCAGGGACAGAAAATACTGTTTCTGTTCAGAATGAACTGAAGAAGCTAAAAATATATACACTGCATGTATATATACACACATCAGCCATAACATTAACACCACCTGCCTTATATTGTGTAGGCCCACCTCATGGAGCTGAAACAGCTCTGACTGTGGTGCACTGTGTTCTGATACCTTTCTATCAGAGTCAGCGTTCACTTTTAAAACCACAGTAGCTCTTCTGTGAGAGCCTTCACTCCCCACATGCATCAGTGAGTGTTGGGTGATCATGACCCAGTTGCTGATTCAGCAGCTGTCCTTCCTTTAATCACATTTGGTAGATACTACTGCATACATGGAACACTCCATAAGACCCAAGTAATGATAAGTGACTCAGATCCTTACGTCACCTGTCGGTAGTGTTAATGTTGAGTGGTTTATATAGTTGTATGCTAAAGTTATGTGTTCTTTTATAGCAAACACAAAACACAAAATTGGGTGTTATTTGCAGAAAAATGCCATATTTAAGTTTGCTTCCTGTAGAGAATGTGACAAAAGCAAATAAATTTGGGCTTTCTTGCATATAACCTTATCTCATATTCAGAAATGTGTTCGTGAACAGAAGAAAGCCATAACCTACCTCTCTTTGTGTTACAGTCTCCATTATGGTGCCAAATGCAGGAATAGTGGATATCCTTACTGAACTGAAAGCAAAAAGCGAGTCAGCAAACGTTTAAAAGCCACCCCCCCCATAAAGACATTCAACCAACCAAACACAAACAATGACCACTTGAATGAAATATGTGATAAGCAAGGATGGTTAATGTAAGATGATCATGCCAATGGCAGTAAACCACAACACTATTACAACAACATCCAAAAATCAAACAAACAAAATAAAAACACCCAAAAAAACTGAATAAGAAAGAGATCCAACCAAGAGAATGCGGAGACAGGATATTGGAGTTAAAATGTCTCATGGCTGGGTTTAACTCACAATTCGGGACCACTGCACAAGGTAATAAGGGCTGGGGCTACCCGCTTGTCAATTAAGGCTTCGCTCATGCCTCGAAGGATCAGCTGCAAACCAGTCAGATGCAAAAGAGAGACGGGTGGGTCAAAAAACACACACACACACATACGGCCCAGGACCTAGCGGGGCAGGACTTGGGGAGAGAGGGGCAAAAAGAGAGGGAATTCTGGCCTGCGGCTCCATTGGATGAGTGTGGCAGAAAAACAAGCCAGGAGCCACAGGGATGAATGGATGGATGGACGGACAAACAGATGGGTGTCTGAAACATGCAGCTGCTTCAAGCCTGTAGTGGTTAGTGGCAATCGTGCTTTGCTGAAGGACGTTAGTACCAGGCACGTGTGTCACATTCAAAACAACAAAGCGTGGTCCTTCACACTTTGGTCTTACCAGGAAAGCCCATATAGACAGATTTCAAGGTCGTTAAACTGTATATTTAGAAATGCAGGTGAGGGCAACATACATTTAATTAACTTACACTGGGGTGGGGCAAAAATGTCTAAAACATCTGAGGCAAATTATTCAAAACGTGAATTATTTACACTGGAGATGGACATAAAGTGGAGCTCCTGGTTTAAAATGATATGCTACTGTGTTATGTTATCTATTTAGAACTAGTCAGCTTAGCCAGCATGATAAGATTAGCTTTAATTATAGATTATGATTATGATCATCTTGATTTTTTCCCCCGATTTATAGTGCTCGCCAGTTCCGTGCACCAGCTAGGACTTCCCCAATCACACAATACCAACAACACTGGGACTGTAAAGGCGAGCATGTGCATCCTCCTGATAGAGACTCTCTTTTTAGCCTGTTTCACTGGACAGCTTCATGCAACTGGATGAGAGTGTAGACTGCCAGTTCAGTTACATCAGCTAAAAGTACTGGGGGAGGGGAGAGGAAGGCCCAGCCTATCCACCCAGAAAGAGCAAAGCTAATGGTGTTCTCAACACAATGAGAAGTTGAGAATATTTGTTGTTTTTCAGGAAATGTTTCCTTTAAAATTAGCTGCTTCCAGTATAACCTACTTAAAATGCAAAGATCATCAATTGTCATGAAGTGTTGCCTTTTTTAAATTTCTGTAATGACATGCAGCCTGGTCTGGAAAATGTTTGATTTATTTGATTTTTATTTAAAAATTAACATTATAAAACTGTGGTGTAATACTAATTTCTCATCACACTGAAAATTATTTTGGCCAATGTTCTGTGAAGCTTACACAGCAAATTTAAGGGGAAACATAAGTGAATTAGGAAAGCTGAGGCCATATCACAGAAAGAAGAACATAAAATTGCGCTCGGGAGGTCCCGGGGAGAGTCTAAAGGTGGGCTTTCTGGGCAAAACCATAGTGAGAAGGGCGTGTGTGAGTGAAGGAGGCAGGAGGAGACTTACATTTCAGGATCACTGGAGAGAGTGATAAGTGCCGGAACAACTCTCTGAGCTACAAGAGTTTCATTCACCCCCTTCACCAACAGCTGATTGGTCAGAGCAGGGGTGATGTCACACAGGATGCATGGAAGGAGCGAGCAGAGAGTCATGGAGAACACCACAGGGGAGAGAGAGAGAGAGAGAGAGGGAGAATGAGAGAGAGAGGAAGAGAGAGATGGAGAAAATGAGAGAGAGAAAGAAGGGGGGGAAGAGAAAAAGAAGACAAAAAGAAAAACAACGGTAACAAAATAACCACAGCGCCGACACACACAACGTAAGAGTCACACGACAACAGAAGCGACGGAGAAAAGCCGACCACAGACTAATGGAAAAATTTGGTGGGAAAAAATAATCCAAATCAAGGTCCAAATCAAAGGAACTGGAAGGGCCAGGCAACTGTCACTATGCTACGGTGAATGGACTCCTCTTTACTTCTTGATTACAGTGATTTACACAGGGGGAAGGGGGGGGGGTGGAATGAGGGGCTTTCGCTAAACCATTCTGAATGACAGCAAGCGTGCAGCAGTGCAAAGACATACAGATGCTTTAGGCTACAAACACTTATGCGTACACTGCTATACATTCGGTGGAGTTACACTGTGTAAAAAAAAGGAAATGCAGGAGGGGCGCTACAGGGGGTTTGGGGTAGGGGTGGGCTTTGTCAACATGAACATCAACACCATAACTAAGCGATCATTCAAACAGACTAAAACAGTGCACTGTCAAATCAGTCATTTAAAGGAATAATTAGAAAAACGCACACAATTTCCCCCCCAAGGCTCAGCCAAGCAGCATTCCATCAGCTCAATTTGCTTCTTTAGTTTTTCCACTGAAGTTTCACTGAAGCTAATGTGGTCAACAGAGCTGAACGATTTGGAGAGAATGTGTATTGGCAATTTTTTTAAACCAGTAGTTCAATTGCAATGTGATTTTAAATGTGATCACTTTTAACTGACCTTTTTTTAAATACCAAGGTCCTTTTTTACCCCCAAAAAATCATTTTCTCTTTATCTGTGAGGCATTAATGTTATGTGTAATGTGCCAAGTGCCAAGCTCTTCCTGATGACATTTCAGGATTATCCAGTATGAGCCATAATGGATAATACAGATTACATTTAAACGGCAAAAACTGAGATATGAAAAATGCACTCTTTCAATTTAATATTTCTAAATGATTGGGGCAGTGGTGATGTAGCGGTTAGGGAGTTGCCCCTGTGACCCTGGTCGCTACCCATGTCAGCTGCCACATTCCGGTCACATTTCGTTGTGTTGCACTGTCTGCTGTGCTGTGGTAAGTTCACAATGACTTGTAATGTATTTCACTATACACTATGTACTGCAAATCCTTTCTGCAACAAGCTGCAATTTATTTCTCCCAAATATTATTAAAATCCACTAAAAGTATTAAGGAAAATAGTGCATGACTCAATGACACGAGCGGAACAAGGTCTTGCGCCATCTTGTGGACTTCAGAAGCAATGTGATTGTAATTTATATAAACGTAGCATAAGCTATATAGATACTATGTCTATGTTTAGCATGTCTTCCACTGTCAGAAACCACAGACTTTTGTCTATTTGAGATTCCTATTTTGACACAGTATGAAGTGAGTGTGTTATGAATTATGATTGCAGCACAATTCTACTTTGCGGTAAATACACTGACATGACTTGGTCGCTACATTAGCCTCACAGCTCCAGTGCAAAACCTAAGAAGCAAATGTCCGATACCAAACTGCATACAGGCTCAGGGGGAAAACTGGTGTAATTTTTTTTAACAACTATTCCTTTAAAATAAATCATTTTCAGCATAGCCTATATAAATATAATATAGAATAATGCAAAAAGCATCTAGCTTTACTGATTTACAAGCATGCTGTGATGCATGTTGGATTGTCTTAGATGAAATACGGACTGACCTCGAACATGCGTGCGGCAGTGCAGCGGACGAGAGCCGATGTGTGTACCACCCCGTACCACAGCACGGTCAACAGCAGTTCGTGGTATGCCGGGTTAGCCCTGGGCACAGACAAAGAGAGAGAGGACATCAATGTATGTGCATCAAAAGCTGTTGGTTTTTGCCTTAAATGAATTAGAATTAGGATCAACACTAAACAAGGTGCCAAGCGTGTCCAGGCTTTTCACTGGAAGTGAAAGGAAGAAACATTACATTTTGAACTTGGATTCCAAACTGCACATATTAGGCGCTTTAAATCCAAACAGTTCGACCCCCCAAGTGCCCACTATGGAGCTCCTCTGAGAACTACACACCTTCAGGGGTGTTTTTTCTGTTTGCAGTCACACCGCCAGTAGGACAGTGACGTTAGCCAGCTGATGGCTGGTATAGCGACAGCATAGGAGAAGATGGAGGACCCCATGATTGGAGTGCTTAAACACATTAAAACCATGCTGCATTTCCTCTGTCATATATCAGCTCAATAAAGCCTGGTCCTCAATGTCTGTGTATTTGTCAGTGTTTTTTCACAGCTGTTTAGAGATAAGAACTGTTGTTTACATGGCAAACGCAACGTTTTAAAATGCTGGTTGAAATCACGCTGCTTTCACTCATGGTTCCTTAAGTGTGAGAAAGTACTGTCCCTGAAGTAGGGGCTAAAAAACAAAACGTCATTCTAAGAGCTATAATCGTTCTTAAGTTTCTGCAGTGCAACACAAAAAGGGGGAAACTCCTCCAACAGTTCTGAAAGCTTTAAAAGAGCTCCTCTGGTCAGAAACTGAATAGTAGACTGCACAGCTCAGACTGCTACACTGCGTAATGATGTCTGTGTCTCATCACTGAATCAGCTCAAGAATGCAAAAATAAATTGGAGTTGGCTTTTAAGAGAAATGTGCAGGGATTCCAAGAACAGAAGCTCAGGAGACACTATTTTGAGCCAATCATTGAGATAAGACTAAAAAGCAGTCCGTTGTAGATAAGCAAGCGAATGTTGATGCACAGCAGCATCATGGTTATGACTGGTGTGTGTTTTGCTGAATGAGCAGAGCCGTACCCTAGCTCCACAAACGAAGCTTTGAGACTGTCGAGAGGAGCATGGGAAAGAGATAGAGTGGTCATAACGTCCTCCAGGAAGCCCACCAATAACTTGCGGTCTTCCTCCTGCTAAATATAATAAACATTTAGAGAGAGAGAGAAAGAGAAAAAGTGAGATGGATACAGAAAGGCTGTAGGTTGGAGACACTTTTATGCAATTAGTTGCAGTCTGCAAGCAGCATGAAATATCATTTCAGAGCTATTGGCGAGATTGGTAAATAACATTTTTTTCTTATGCAATATCAACCTCAGGGCCGTGCAGAGACCTTTAGACGGGCAGGTGCTCAAATGAAGGCCGGGGGGTAAACAGACCACTAGCCTTGCCAAAAAGGGCACTGCGGCCAAAGGGAGGGCCACCTAAAACCCCTCCCCATGCTAGGGCTGTTCTTTGTAAAGAGAAATAGTTCATATATATGGAATGGAAAAACACTACATTCTCGATCTTGCCTGAGGAAAGGCACCCCCACCCCCACCCCACTTCTTTTTTCGCTATTACGAGGCATTGCAATGGAAATGGACCAGCTCCTGACGACAACTTGAGGTGTGAAAGTTTGTTCTAAAGATGGCAAATCGCACTCTATAGTCATTTGAAAAGCAGTAGAAATGCTGGCGTTTCAGTTCCCTGAAAATGCTTTGTCTTTTCTAGAGCCTTTTTAAAATATTCTAGATGAAAGAGTTCTGCCATTAACATTTTACGGTACTATACCGAACCCTTTCTGCTAAGAGAAGCACAATGGGGCTCTGACCTGGTTGTAGCATGTTAGCACTCCAGTTGCATAGATGGGCACCGTGGCCTTGGTCAAAATGCCATTGCCAGCAGTGGCATCTAGAAGAAAAAAAATACACAAAATATTAAAATTCCAGGCAGTATGTGGTTTCTCAGCTACAATGCTCCACATTATGATCCTACTACAAAAGTCTGGGAAAGAATTCCTTATGGAACAGCATGTCAGTTCAAAAAGCTGACTTTAAACAAGAAAAGTGTCAACTGACTGTATTTAAGCAGAAAAACGCATTGAGACACGATCAACAGGGAAAGGATCTCCTTGGCAGAAAATGTAACCGCACGGGTTTAAAGAAAAAAACACTAAACTAAACATTCTCAGGGAGTAAGAGAAAAACCTCACTTACAATGAAATGCAGAAATACCAGTTTAACATAGTCCAGCAGTGTCTGGGTCAGAAGAGTAAGACGAATATTCACTAGAGACCAAACGTTTGGAAGCAGCACGGACACTGCTTTTTTTCCAGGCACATTATGTTTATTAACAGACCTGATGGCTTTGCTTTTTATTATGTGAGTGCAGTAAGTGCTGAGTCGGGCTCCTGAGAGTTTTATTGCAGATCTAATCAAATCCACATGATTCCCCCATTCAGAAGCTCATGAAGGTTCTTCAGCTCAATCAGATGTGTGGCATTAGGAGTGTGGAATGAATTAAGAACTGCTCATTGTGAGGCATTGTTATGAACAATTAGTGTGTAGATGGCTTTTTAAAAAAAATAAGGTAGAGCAAACCAATAACAAATGCAAATCAAGAGAAAATTCAGTGAAACAGTGTAATATTCTGCAAAAAATTTACTGAACACTCCCTCAACTTTTGGCTTGTACTGAATAACTCAAACCCTTATCGTCAGGGCTGCAATAAATATTTGATATTTTAATAGTTAAAAGGTTTAAAGATGCCATCTGAATAACCAACACTCTTTCCACCTAAAAAAACAGCTCTGCATAACAGACTCATTGAAGGTAGCTATGGCTTGCAAGATTATCTGATAATGGGATTTAACGGCAGATCAATTTGTTTCTTATTGTTCCACGCATGCGTAGTTCATTCTGAGGACGCTGAGGACATGACCTCACCACTTTTGTCGGGGGCTAATTCATCAGCACTACTTTTTTAAGACTGGAAAACATTGGTTCTACCATTGTCCCCTGGTCAATGATTAACTTGACCAAGCGTAGTCCCTAGCACTGTTTCAAATCAGCATGCTGGTCTGGATTGCTAGATTGTATGATACTAGTTGCATTTAGGCCTAAGACTATCACTGTTTTTCACTAAACTCTTACATTAAACACAAGTAACTGTAGACCTATGAATCGTAAGCCATGCAGTTTCTTAACAAGCACTTTTTTCTTTAATATGGAGAGGATAAAACTCATCACCGGGTTTAACTAAGCTGTGTTTTTACCTTTGTTGCATTTAATTAGGAATATGTTTATGTTCACAAAGAGGCAGACGCAGACATATCTACCAGAAGAAAGATCAATAGGTCCTTGAGTAACCCAAAATATAATCACAGTGACCACTGTTCAATGAGTTGTTTTAGTTATTTAATTATGATGACTTTTTTCATTTAAAATGTCACTTGCATCTTGTGTGAATGTGTCATGATGAATGGACCAGTGTAAACAGGACAAATTTACTGGAAATAAATGATTATAATGTCAAACATGTTTTACAACCGTTTAAATCTGTAAATCTGGTTGATGTAAAAAATAATTCTTTTATGTTAGAAAAACTGAACTGAGCTGCAGAAGATGGAGACAGCTGAAGAAGATATGAGAATTAAGTTATAATAAAATTAATGTCCAGAACTGCATAACTTATGATCGTACATAAAATAACAAAAATGTTTAACATTGACAGAGGCTACAAACAATGCACCTCAGAGTTAAGAATGATTTAACCTTTTATGAAGTTACCATTTTAGAAATATGAGGTTTTGTTATGTCAGTGTAACCTTATATATCACATAACGTGTGTATTTTTCTTCTACTGACAGTAAGAGTGTTATTCTTGGTTAACTGAACTCCCTCTTACCCACGTTCTCCTCGGATAACCGCAGGATTTCTTGGAACTGAGGCTTCACCTTCAGAGAGAAGACACAGAGAAGGTCCAGCTGAAACCCACGGAGTTCAAACCAGAAACACAAACTCCTGGTGTCGGAAGCCAAACCAAGCAATAAATCGCACCAGGCACTAAATATATGTCACCCCCCTCTGACCCGACCTACCTTGGTGTTGGTGAACGTTTTCCCGAACGTTCGACACAGCCTCCAGAAGAATCTGGAGAATTCGTGCACGCAGGTGGTGGAGGCGACGTTAATGCGGCCGACGATTTCTATGAGCTGAGGAAGGCTTGGGGGGGTGAGCGGGTGAGAGAGAAAGAGAGAGACTGACCTACAGCAGGCTTCAGCAGAGGACCACACAAATCAAACACATCATCGGCTAAACAAACAATGCAGAGACGGCAAATCAGGACCAAGTTAAACAAGAGCCTCTGGGAGGAAATGGGGAATGAGATGAAAATGTGGAGGAAAAAAGCTTTGAACTTCAGGTTCCACATGAGTTTCTTTAGGAGTTTGATTCTCTCTTTTATTTACAGTGAAAGATGGGCAAATAGTTTAATGTAGACCATTACCAGACATGGCACAGTGGTACTGATATCAGCAGAGAATGATGAATGGGATATTAAGCAATGTGAAAAAAACAATGAATCCCATTCTTGCCTGTAGCAAATCTATCCTGAAATAGCACACTCCCGCTGTCCTGAGTGATGTCAAGTTGTAGCATGATTGTCTTGAATATTTTTAGATGTTCTTCTTAAGTGAAACTACAGACAGATTATCCTGCAGATTAAAAATTTTAAAGAAGAAAAACTTTTTGGTAAAAGAATGTCTAGTTTGTTCATTACAATGGCAAAAGTCAGTTCTTGAAGTTGTTTTGCTGGAAGTAGAAAAACTGGGCAAGCGTAAGGATCTGAGCCACTTTGATAAGGCTCTCATTGTGATGGCTAGTCATCGTCTCTGCAGGTCTTGTGGAGTGTTCCAGATGTGCAGTAATTAGTACCTACCAAAGTGATCCAAGAAAGAACAACTGGTGAGTCGGCAACATGGTCACAGGAACCCAAGACTCAATGATGCATAAGTGAGTGCTAGTCCATCTGGTCCGATCCCAGGGAAAAGTGGTTTATAAAGTGAATGCTGACTGAACACAGACTGCACAGACATGTTCTGGCAGCATGACGGGGACCTACTTAATATTAGGCAGTTGGTTATGGCTGGTTGTTGCATAACCCACTAATTACCAAATCTATAAGCATGGTCAAAAGTAGGTCTAAGCTTCTACTGGTTTTGTTATGTGATTTATTTTTGTCCATTTTTAACAGACATTGCAGGTCTTGTTCTGGCAATATAACGTCGTGAAGGCCCTGAAGGCCAACTGCCAACTGGAACCAGTGCCAATGCTCATATGGTGAAAGGCAGAGAAACACCCTGGCTGGGTCACCAGTCCATTACGGAACTAACATACAAACCCCCTTACACACAGTCACACCTAGGGGGCAATTTAACATCTCCAGTCCACCTGACGTATGTGTTTGAACTAAAGCGTAAACCTACACAGACACAGGGAGAACATACAGAGCCCAAACAAAAAGAACCTGGGCCATACTGCTAACCACTGCACCACCATGTCACCCTGGCGTAAATAAGATTCCATTAACAAAGCTGTATTACTATGGCACAATGCTAATTGGTGGCAAAATGTGGTACACACATTTTCAATTTCGACCCAATTCTACATTCTGAGGTTGAAAAATATTTCCAAATGTTTTCAAATATGAAGATTAGTTTAAGTACCATGTGCCTCATATGCTGCCCACCTAGCCATAAACCTTTAACTTTAACTAATGCCACATTTAAACTGAAACTTTCTTTATCTGTCATTTTTATCCGGTGTCGACCAGAGGAGGACGGGTTCCTCTTCTGAGCCTTGGTTTTTCCCAAGGTTTCTTCACTCAGCTTAGGAAATTTTTCCTTCCCGCTGTCGCCTCTGGCTTGCTCATTAGGGGCTTGGACCCGGATTCTGCAAAGCTGCTTAGTGACGATGTCATTTGTAAAAAGTGCTATAGAAATAAATTTGAATTGAATTTAATAATATTTTCAGTATCAAACAAAAACACAAAACTCTGACTGGACACACTCCAGCATCTACTGTTGCTCACAGACAGTGGATTCCAAGAAAGGTGGTCAAGAGATGCTCAGAAGAGTGCAAAAGGTGCACCTGCGCTATAATTTCCATATATAGTTTTCATCATTTATTTTTTTTTCGATAATATGATGGAACCGATTACACCGTCGGGGGTAAGACAAAAAGTGTGAAACAGCTTATTCTGCTTAGCGCTGAACTCTGTGAGACTACAACACACAGAAAATGAGTAAAAGTGAGAGAATGAGAGAAAGAGAGCAAGCAGGACACTTACAGCTGGTTGACCACCCACAGCAGGCTCTCCCAGCCTGTGGTGCCCTCGTGCTGGAGCTGGTGTTCATAAAGCTGCAGCAGAACGGCCAGCTGCTCCCGGCTGCCTACGATGGTGGCCACGTCCTGCAGTGGCGAAGCAGGCCGCGGGAACCGGGTCACTGTAGGGTCACATACACACACACTTCTGTTAGGCCAGGAATAGAACCCAAAAAAAAATGTAAGAAAAAAAACACAACCGCGCAAATCATTCAACATGACTGCAGCATGTAAATGAAAGGGCACTTTGATAGCGCAGACGAAACCACAAGGCAAAGCCAGAGCCCTGCTGTTACTGTAAGCCAGCAATAAGCAGCCAAAGTTTAGAATGTGGCTG
The DNA here is from genome assembly GCA_037974385.1 of Arnoldichthys spilopterus. Classification (NCBI taxonomy): domain Eukaryota; kingdom Metazoa; phylum Chordata; class Actinopteri; order Characiformes; family Lepidarchidae; genus Arnoldichthys; species Arnoldichthys spilopterus. The sequence goes on from JBBPDA010000001.1 coordinate 5,950,877, forward strand.
AGTTTAGAATGTGGAGGCACTCGAGAGTGAAAGTGCATGCGTGTGCGTGTGTATGTGTTGACTCTGGCCGCTCCTTACCCTCGATGGGCGTAATGTCGCTCTGTAGCTTCGCTCGGCTGGTGAAAGGCGCATTCTGCAGCACCAGTGCGAACAGTGGGGGGATCAGAGACTGCAGCGCCGAGAGGAACGTGTGGAGCTTATGCTCATCCAAACTATGTTCTCCCTGCTATAGAGAGAGTAAGAGAGCGCGAGAGAGGGAGAGAGTGAGAGAGAGAGAGAGAGAGAGAGAGAGAGAGAGAGATCTACTATATACTGTTCTTTTGCAACCGTATTGAATGTAATCCTGTAATTTACACAGTCAGTTAACACATCTTCCTTGCTTGGTCCCTCAAACCATGTTGTAGCCTAGAGCCCAGCTGCTCTGACAGAACTGTGACTTTTAAAGTAACACCTTCAGCACCTTGGGCAAACAGCGCTGGATAGTGCTCGTGACAAACCTATGGATAAATCAATAAACAACAAACTAACAAAAGCAACAGTCCAGTTCCCCTCAAGAGTCTCCACTGAATCCACAAGTTGGATGAAGGAGAGCAAGAGGCTACAATCATGGAACAGCTGAATCACTGACTGTATATTCGCGCTGGGCGATATGGCCTATACATAATGCCATGAGATTTATAAGTTATATTGTGCTATACAATACATATCTGAAATCTCCTAAAGAACTTTTGACATGAAGATCCAGTCTAAAATGTTGGTTACATTCATTCTAATACGACTGAACTAAATCTTTCCTCTTTGTTTCAAAAAATGAGGAAAAAACTGAAAATGATGGGTTTATAACTTTGTAATAACAATGTTAAACGCAAAATAACTATGATAATAAAACACCTCATATTTACACACCTAAATGCAATATAGTACAATTCACACTTCTGACATAAGTGGTTTCTCGTTTCCATTACGGACAAAAGGCTTTCTTTCTTTCTTTCTTTTTTTTGTTTAAATAGTCAGTCATTCTCACAGGCCCATACACACCTGGCCTGGAAGCCATAGCTCCCACAGGTATGTGAGCAAAAGTTATACCTGCAGTAGTTTCTCTATGCGGCTAAGCAGTGAGGGAATGAGCTGAGCTTGCAGGTTCCCCAGCTCTACAGTCCACGCGGCAAAAGCAGGAATAAACACCTGATGGGTCGCAACAACAACTCTTTCAGACAGATCCCCTAGAGACAGCAGCATCAGCTCAAAACCCTGCAAAAAACACAAAGCACACACACACCAATTACACACGGCTATGTAATAGAGCGCTGGTTCTTAATTTGTCTTTGCTCAGAATTCAAATGTCTGCTTTTACACAAAACTGCCTTTTACCAGCTGTCTTTTACACTGTGTGTGTGCGCGCTTATTTATTTATTTAGTTATTTATGACTGCACATACCCCCGATCAAATCTGATCAAGCATCTGTGGGATGTGCAACTGTTCCCATTCATTAAGGCATGAAATTATTGTTTTGCGATCAAATTAAATCAAATTTATGTTGCAATTAAACAAGAATTCTGTGTTTTTAGAAGATAAGATCATGCTTAATATGAGCAGAAACATGAACTAACAGCCTCAGGTTTGACGCAAGTTTTAGCTTTGATCTTCTAATCAGCTTCAAAGACTTCAGTAAAAGTTTGGAAATTCTTCGACACAGAATGCAGTGCCATATTTTTCATTGTAAACGAAGATAAAAAAAGTTACTAAGCAGCTGTTTGTTTTTTATTAAAGCTAATTCGTTCCTGACTGTAGGCGTATGTGGTACTGCACAGTGTACCAATGCCGTATGCAGGAAATACCAGCTGCTCCTCTACAAAATAAAAGCACACAACAAATGTTTTGTAAACTTCAGTAGGCCTATGTGCTACTGTTCAATGCCATAAGCAGGAAACATGAGATGCTGCAAAATAAAAGTGCATCATCAACGCTTTTGTAAATCTTAAAAAAAAAAACCCAACAAATTAAACATTTAATAATAATAATAATAATAATATTAAGGTTACATTTTGATAGCACCTTTCTCAAACTTTGCATTACATAGAAGGAAAATAAAATAAAAGCAAAGAAAAAAAGTAAATCAATAAACCTAGAAAGCAAAATTTATTCCTGTGGATTATTTATGAACAGACTCATTTCATAAAGAACAAATTCTAACATCACAAAGGCAATAATAAGTCAAACCTGGGAGTATTTGTCTGGATCATCAATGTAGCCCATGATGATGCCCAGGCTTTTGACCACAGCCTCTCGCACCATGTCAGCCTTGTCCTCCGCCAGCATCTGCTGCAGCATGGACAGCACCAGAGAGCTGCGAATCTCCTTCTGGCAGTGGCCGTGGCGCGCACACACACACAAACACACACACAAACACAAACACAAACACACACACAAACACAAACACAAACACACACACACAAACACACACACAAACACACACACAAACACACACACAAACACACATACACACATACACACAGAGAGAGAGAGAGAGAGAGAGAGAGAGAGATAGAGAGAGAGATAGAGAGAGAGATAGAGAGGTTAGAGAGAGAGATAGAGAGAGAGAGAGAGAGAGAGAGAGAGAGAGAGAATAATAAGAATAATAATGCTGCAGCAAATACAATATTTTGTTAAAGGGGTGTGGAAAATACAAAATGCAGCTACAAAATAAAATAAAAGGCATGTTTCTGTTCAGACCAAATGACCAAAAGCTGAAGACCAATCCTGACTGGTAAATTAGCTGAACGCAACTGTGAACTGTTAGATAAAGTTAGAATGTAGGTATACGCTCATTTTTGCTGAATTCTTTGGGAAAAAAGTGGCCTAAATGTACATGTGTGTAAATATAACCTTTTTCCATTTAGAGAGTCAACCAAATTTGCAATTTGACCGGTGGTGTTTAAACATATATCGAACAGCCTATTCACAAAGCTTTTACTAATTACTAGATGGTCAATGTTATTCACTTTTCTGGTCAGTGGTATTAATGTTGGCTGATCACTGTAAATAAACTTGCCTTGCCTTGCCTTACCTAACATGGACGTGGAAACAGGTAACCCTAACTCTAATGCAAGGCTTCCACAGGCTTTCAAATTTTGTACTGGGGCCTAGATGTGAACACAGCAATCATGTTTTTTATCCTGTTATTAAGCAAGTGTAGTTGAGGGGAGGTAGCCTGTAAATGTCTGATCCATGTCGGCTGCCTGAGCGATTGAGTACTTGTGTGCGCCACCGGCACAAGTCAAGAACAGGTTCTTGTGTGGTTCTCGTTTACATAAGGTTAAAAATATTCCTATTTTTATGGCCTATGGCTGCACCAAAACAACCAGAAGGGGAGTAATGTCAAATTTGCTGCAGTGGAAGCATACCATAACCTTAAACAAGCAGGTGCTTCTTCCACCCAGCATGGCATGCTTGTGGGGCTGCATAGATACTATTGTTCAGACTTCACATGACTTCCCATGACATCTCAAGCTCAGACAGCCTAACAATGCATCATTATGTGATTTGCCAGCTAGATGCTACTGTGACTGTATCAGTGAGTCTTACAGGCAGGTAGGGGGCCAGTGCTCCACATGATTCCGCCACCAGCAGCCTCCTCTCAGGGTACTTGTGGTTTATCTGGATGTATACACACACACACACACACACACACACACACACAAAGACAAAGACACAACATGGCAGAGTCAGTCCATGTCCTGACCACAGGATTGCTCTCCCCATTGTGTTTACCAGCCTCCTTCTCTTTGCTTTATGAAACAGCTCCTCATGAAACAGTTCCTTCCATTGCAAATGTCAGTGACGGGACTGAAAATTGCTGTTTTCTGCTCATTGTGGTGTTGCTAAGATAAACAGGTGTACACACACAATGAAATTATCCTACATGGCCGTTTAGAGCTAAAACCAAACTCATGGGTGCAGACTGAAGGGCGTTGGTTTAGTTATCGTTGAGGCTTTGATGGCAAAATGGGAAGTTACACATCTGAAATGAGTGTGCCTTGCATCTGTGTGTGTGTGTCTCTACTTTGGTTTTTCACATTTATAAGAATTACATGTTGGGGGGCAACTTGTGAGGTCCGTTTGTTGTTAGCATGGGTTTTGGGATCAAACTCATGGCTACAGGTAGGAGTTAGGACCTGGTGATGGTTAGGTTTAGGTTTAGGACAATTTTAATCCATCAGTTCTTACAAGCTATGTAATGGGGTTTTATAAAGATTAGGCACCCCAGTCAAATTATACGCTTTGTTACTTTTCTCTTCATCTTCAAGATTCATCATCTTCAGTTCGTCCCACTAGCTAGGACACCCCCAGTCACACAATATCACCAACACTGGAAGGGTAAAGGTGAGCATGTGCTTCCTCCAAGTCATGTGGAGCACCACCTTGATTTTTGATCTGCCACAACTGTAATGGCATTAGATAGCTCAATGTGCTGGGAGGACAGCATGGACTGCTAATTGTGTTGCTGGGTTAGCTATAAGACACCAGCAATGACTAGCATCGTGCTGGGTGATGGGAAGAGGGTTCCTACCCATCTAGAGAGAGCAACTCCTGTCCATGGATGACTACAGCACCAGCTGGGATCAAGTCTGCAATCTTATTATGGGCAAAGCCTAGACAGTTTTGCCAGTAGGAAGTCTTTAATCTGTTTAATGTATATTATACTATAATATGTAGAATGTCTTGTTTATTGTGTATTGTGAGTGTTGTATAGTTCTATCTGTATATTACATGCACATTGCTTACATAGTAAGTACCAGAGAATCACTAATGACGAAAACAAAACTTCTTGTGTGTGCGAACACAGTTGACCAATAAAGCAGATTCTTGATCTGAAGTATACATCCTTTTACAGAAAACACATTATTGTACATTTTAATGCACAATTTATTAAACATAAATGTGGCCAGTGTAACAGTTATGGCATGTTATGGCAACATTTTCAAACAATGCAGCATTTGAGCGTGTACTGTATACTGACTTTTACTTAGAAAATGAACCAAACGTGTAATCTAACCGGGGGTGTTCAAACTTCATACTGCATATGACTGTATATCTACAGTGAGGTCAGCATGTAATTAGACAGGACACATTGGATTTGAAATGCAAATGTTAGGCAGAAAACCTGCTTTGTTTTTTATTATAAGTTTTTCTTCAGCACATGTTCCTCATTCAAATCACTCTGGTCCAGGTCAATGTTGGTCTCATCATCTCTAAAAGTGTTCGGTTATGTGCTTTTTAGCAAACTGCAACCTGCCCTTCCTGGTCTTGAGGTTTACCAGTGGTTTGCATCTTGTAGTAAAAATCTCTGAGGTCAGGCTGGCATGTTCTCTTCATGACAGCCTTTGATACAGCTGTGGCTACATCCTGTATAGTGTTCTTGATCTGTTTAACAGTTTTTCCTTCATGACTGCAAGTATTCTTCACTTATCCACTACTGTGGTCCTCTGTGGTTTGACTTTTCAACCTCATGATGGCCTGCTTTACTGGCATTGACATTTCTTTGGTCCTCATAAGAAGAAACAACAGCAACAAACTCCAGATGTCAACTGTAGTCCTTGTGAATAAACTAATAATGCAAAAGAACACTGGTTGGTAAGGTTCCCTAAAACGGAAGGACTGCAAATCCCCCACAGTTCCCTCAGTCTGGACACACAAACCCAACACAGATGAGATTTTAAAGGGGTTACATTTTGTAATCTTATTTTTTAATAGTTTAATAATCAGTTATGAGGTCAAAACCATGAATTTAAAACAAGATTTTTCCCTGAAGCTTGTTTTTTTATATGGACCACATGGACTGAAGAGTGTTACCATAACACATCTAGCTGTTCTAAGAAGGAAAAATAGTTTTCCCCCTGTGGAATAGGCTCTTTAACTTTATCATTATACTTTCATAGCAATATGCCGGGACTGTAGAGCTAAAACAACAATTGCGTCACAGTGCAATCACTACTTACAGACTACAGAATACATGTGTGTGGTGTGAGAGTGAAAAAGCTGACCTGTTCCCAGCACTGTGGTAAGAGTTCCACCTCCACCCGTGTGGGACCCACATGACGAGCAAAAGCCACACAGCCCATAAGGATCATTTGTCTGAGGAAGACAAACAGCTGGGGGTGAGCGGACAGCCGCAGAAAGGAGGGCTGTTTTGAAAACATCACTGGATACCACTTGGAGTCAAGTGCACCCCTGTATAAGGGACTGCAGTGTGAAGTTCTGTAGCAGCCTTTTAAGACAACACAGCCGGTTTTCCCAAACCACCTTAGGAGTTTGAGGGCTGATCTAGAATCAGTTTTTGAGGCAATGACCATCCTAAGTAGAAACTGCCACAAGATCAGCCCTCTCCAGTCCTGGTGTTATCTGAAACGGCTGCCTGTTACATTTATGATTTTGATGACACAACCACACACTAAAAACAAGCCTTCTTTTGAGAAGTTTTGCAAACGTCACATTGTGTCCTCAACCACATCCACAAGTCTCTTTCAGCTTAATGAAGACTTGAAGGGTGGAGTAAAATCATAGTGGGGTCATTAGTCTTTAAGGTGAAGAAATGTACATACCTTCAACATTCCACAAGACCTGCCACTTTGGAGATGCTCTGACTCCTCTAACCATCATAAGAAGGCCATTGTTGGAGTTGCTCAGCTCTTTATGTTCATCTATTTTTCTGACTTCCAGCACATCAACTTCAAAAACTGACTGTTCACATGTTGCCTAATATATCCCACCCCCTGACAGATGCCACTATAATGAAATAACTAGATAGTCAATGGTGTTTAATTTACCTGTCAGTGGTGTTAATGTTATGGCTGATTGGTGCATAACCAGAGTTTTTAATTTGCGCAATCGAGCACCAAATATGTTGTTCTCAAGCGAGACTGCACTTCACTTCACTATTTAAATGAATGATGAATGATGAAAGTAAATTTTAACCAATTACTTCTAGAAGGAGGCACCATGTTAGGCCACACATGACATCATGACTGCCAATAAATTCTGACTAGGTGGCAGTGCTTGCATTTTGATTGGTTGACTGGTTCTTTAGTTTTGTTACAGCATGATTAGTCAACAAAAAAAAAAAAACACATTTAAGATAAGACCTAAATAATGCAACTTTATAAAAAGAAATAACATTATAATCCAATAAAGTTTAAGACACAATAGTATTTAAGACTATATAAGGCCTAACATTCTTATGACTGTATTCTGGACTCTAGACCCGCAAAAGCCGAATTTAAAAGCTCAATTTAACATATTGGTGGACAAAATATGAGAGAAAATGCTGCCTGTCCAAACGTTTTTAAATCTATTAAACTCAGCTAAGAAATAGGCACTTCAAACTGCTGCATGCAACTGTTTACTCAAAAAAGCCCACTGTGATGGTATGTTCCACTATCATGATATCATATTGCCCACACTGTGTGCACATGTATGTACGAGCACACACACGCACCTCTGCTCATCATCAGGTCTCTTGATGAGGTTGAAGAGAATGTGCAGCAGCTGGTCTCTCTCTTTGGGTTCAGGGTGAAGGCAGGCTGTACACAGGATGAGGGGGATGAGCTCCTGCAATACACACACACACACACACACACACACACACACACACACACACACACACACAGGTGTGAGGACAGAACAAACACTGGACACTCCCTCACACCCACAGATACCAGAGGAATTGAGAGGACAGTCTGGCAGGCAGGGTTTGAGGATTAAGGGACGTGAACTACACACAGGGCCCACATTCACCACAGAGGGGAAAATATACAGGTTGAAAAACCACAGCACCATCTATCACAACAACACAAGTTGGAAAGTGTGCGCGCGAGTGTGATTCCAGAGTGAAAATGGAGTATATTCTTCCCCTTTAGAGCACTCAAATATTAGCACAGCTTTGTGGCTCTATTTTTACAAGGTTTCTATACTTAGCCTGTAAAACGTTGAGAGACCCTCTGTGTTCTGAAATTCTACATTTCCCTTAAAGAAACAGTTCAGAGTTTATACGGTTTTCCACTTATCAAAGGACACCACTCTATTGACCAACAAAAGCCACGTCTAAAGTCAGTGGTGTATTAATAAACCATATTTAGGCGACATGTTTTAGTAACGTGTGGGTACACAGCGCTCGTTACTGACACAGATACACAACCTAAGTGCACAAATACTTGAACTTGAAAGGCTTAGGTGGAACAGTGCTGTTCCCGTAAATGATTTCCACTTTGCACGTAAGCTGGTCCTTTTTCTTGCCCAAAAACTAATCTAGTCTTTATTCCCAGTCACATAAATCCAGCCACCGTATCTTTCTGAACACCTCTCGCTTTCCTAGACTCCTGACCAGGGACGGCAGCGGGACCACCAAGAATCTAAGCCTAAACTTGTGATCTCCTCATGAAAACAGGGCATAATAAATAAATAAATAAATAAATAAGCAGACAAATAAATAAATATATATTTCTTTGGAGTCTGGTGATTGTTTACTGGCATTGTGTTACAGATCACTGCTGCGTAACAACAAAAGTTGCTTCACCACTCTCGTTATGTTTCAACAGTAGCACTGGATGATCTTAAGAGATGTTTTCCCTAAATAAACCTGCTTAGTCTTTATTTTATCTTTATTTGTAGTAAAAACATTTCCAACAAGCTAGGTCCCTGCAAACATTTTTGTGCAAAGTGTATAAAAGATCTAGTTTCATGTTACACATTTGGCAGTCTGCCCTTGATACAGGCTTCATGGCCAAGCTGCGGTTTGCTTTTGTTGCTGTAATTCTGTTTTGGAGTCACACAACAGCAGCAGAGATCCTGGTGTGGGAGAAATGCAGCATTATATTGTGTGTTTGATCCCCCCCCCCCCACATATGTCAAACTTAGCAAATAAACAAAACAAAAATATTAATATTTATATTAATTAATATTAAATGTGTTCCCTGTAGAAAGTATGCAGCTATTTTCATTTAGAGAATCAATTAAACATGTCATTTAAACATTTGCAAATTAACGTAGTTTAAACACATAATATTTTTCGCAGAAAATTACCTTCGTAATTTGTACATTTTGGCTCTGTGCCACAAAAATTGCACTACAGCCCTCCAAGTCAAGGAATTTGGTCCCTTGGCTCCATGGCTTGCACACTTAAAATACTTAAAATAATATGTAGATATTTTTGGGTCAATTAAGCTTACTTGGCACCTCGCAAAATACAAATAAGAGAGAAGCATTTATTTTCCTGACATTTATCCTCCATGACTAATGTCTTGGGTCTTAGGGACTCGCCTATTAAGGTGTGTTAAATCTTAATGCAAACGAAGATGTCAAAACAGCAGATTAGATAAGCAAATTGGGCGCGAAACCCCAGGCAGATTGACGCCTTGCCTGTTTGTTTGGACTGCCCTTCATCGCATTAACTCTGATGGAAGTCACCTGCCAAGAGTTTTCAAGCCCTGCTTCAAACACTGAAAGTCTAAACTTGAGCAAAGTTTCATACATTTATGAAAGGTGAACACTACAGCCATCAAGCACCTGCACGAACAAGGAGGAGGGAAGAGCAGTTAGGAAATATTTTATTTGGCCCTAAGCCACATGCTAAGGCATGTGCAAGAGTTTAAGTACTGCAGGTGTGTAGCAGGCACAGACAATGAGACATTAAAACCCACCTAAAAGCTCACAAATACAGGACATGGGCTGCAATGGTTCAGCAAGAGATAAAATGTACATAGCCCTATTTTGCACCAGTGAAATGCACAATACAAATTCCAAGCCAGAGCTAGTTTTAGTAATAGTAGTGGAAACACTGTTGGCAAAAATGCTTCGCATTTTTATTTTCCTTTTGTTTTTTATTGGTTTTCTTTTTTCTGGTAATACCACTGAATTCTCATGTCTGAACCATTATACAAAACTTAAGCACAGCCACTTTATCCCGAAGTCTGCTTTCTGTACATTCAAGTGGCTGTGCTTAAGTTTTGTATAATGGTTCAGACATGAGAATTCAGTGGTATTACCAGAAAAAAACCTTTCCTATGAAGAAAACCAATAAAAAACAAGCTCCGGCTTGGAATTGGTATGTTTGTCCTGTATGTACGTCCTAAAACTGCACTGTCCTGTACCTCTGTCCTGTTGTCTTTTTGCACTATGTATATATGCACTGTGGACCCTGAGCTTCATCTTTTCATCTCTTCATATACTTGTATATGGCTGAGATGACAATAAAGTTCACTTTGTCTTTGACTTATAACCTTGCCTCAAACTCAGTAAAGTTGTACAGTAATCTCTAGTCTTTTTAACACTGCATGGCAAATCTAATTACCATTTTAAATCTGACTTGAATGTTCAAGTGACCATATCTGATTTCAATGAACTGTAGCTCCATTTGCTTGTGTATTCACAGTGGTCGATGTAGTCACAATACATGTGTGAGTGCTTGGAAGAAACAAAGGGCATGTAGGAAAATGGTCACACAACAATCACAAAACATTGAGGACCAAGACCTATTCACATACACAATGCAAAAATATTGTGGCCATATGCAGCCCAGACAATGTGGTCTGAGCAATCAGATCTCAATGGGTCATCAATGCATCTTGGGTGCATTCCAATCTGTAGTTAGGCCATTTTCACAACAGCCATTCATGTATGTCCTGGGTGATCTGATCTCAATTGGACAGCTCTAAGTTGCATGTCCAGAGATCTGTGTAGATCACCTACAAATATGACTTGAATCTGAATGGGAAAGGGTGGATTTCATGTGTTTTTTGCCGTTCATACTGAAGAAAATCTGTCCTGCTAATTTGAGCTGCCTGAACAACAGACGAACGTTAGTTTCTGGCACTGTACAACACACTGTTATGTATAAACACATAGCTGCAAAATATTTTGTCTATTTTTATACATAGTATGTCAGAGTGTCAGACTGCTTAACTCAACGTAGTTTGGGGCAAATGTCTCACAGCTCTGATGCATAAATAAATACACAACTATTACTAAGGTGGCTAACAAAAATGGCGTAAATTGGATATTGGTTCCAACTATTACTATAACAAATAAAGAAAAATGCTAAAGCCCCTAATAATCCTAAACCCCCATTCCAAATGCAGACGAACAGATATATCATCGCTAAAGTGCCTTCATGTTTAGGTTGTTCCCTGACTGCAACCTTTTCGTCAAAAACCTATAATTACATGCAAATCCATGTAATTGCTTTAATATCAGTGTTGACTCAGTTGAGCAGAAATAAATCACCAGTTAAGCATCAAAACAGGAGAACCAGCTGATGGTACCATGACAGCTCACCACACACATGCACATCACTCACTGCCGCCTAACTGCCCTCCTTCTGTACCCACAGCTAAAAAACCCACCAGTGTGATTAAAGGAACACTGATGGGACACGGCTCCTTGACGTTTGCTTCCTCTTTCTGTATATTTTCATGGTAATAAGTAACTCAGAGGTTTCTGCACTGGCCAAAGGCTCATTATCTCCACAATAACCAGGGCCGAAGACCTCCAGTATACTTAACTGTACAGGCAGGTGTGCAGCATTTAATGGCCCATTGTCTGGCACCAGCTGCCATATACGTGTGTAAGGGTGTGTCTGAACATGTGCGCATTAATGTGTGTTTGTTTTTGAACATTTGTGGGACAAGTCATTTTGTAGGGTAAAAGTTCAAATTTGTAAGGTTGGCTGACCAACTAAAGCAAAAAATGGCCCAGACTTTGAAAAGTGTTTAATTTGTTGTTCTTTATAAAGTAAAATGCGGAACTAAACATTTATGACGGGTAAACGAAGAGAAAAAAAATTCAATAAAGCGGTTTACATATCTTAACGATGTATGGGGTAAAATATTAAATTAACAATTTCAAAACCATTTATGACTCACAGCCCACCAGCCTGACCATCAAAGCTTCCATGGCCCATAAGGAAACCTACTCCAATCACAATAAAAATTACATACAGTACTATGCAAAAGGCACATGACTTGTACATTTAAAAGCAGTTTAGCTGGGCAGTAAGTCTTATTTTTTCAAAAACAAACAAATAAATATTAGATTAAATATAAAGGACATTAATACAGTAAACTGTGATGTTTGCGTGTGCAAGTGTGTTGGTTTAACTATTCCCAGAGTTGTTGACAGAGCTTCAAACACCCTTGCAATGACTAGAAGCATGGAGGAGAAATCGGGAGGAAAATATGTGGTGTTCTAACCAGCTCACACACCATTCAATTACTTTTTGCCTTTTTTTGCTCAGGTGCCTAAGATTTTTGCACAGTACTGCATATAGGGCTGCACAATATGTCGCATGTACATTGTTATTGCAATACTGGTCTCCAAAATATGGATATCTGTGAAGGCTGGAGAATGCAAATGATCCTCGAACAAATCACAGGACGTCTTAGAACTTTCATAAGAAGGGGCTGGATTAAACTGCTGTAGGCTAACTAAGGAGACGTGTAAAAGTTTTGGTTTTGTGACCTCACAAAAACTGTGATTTGAAAATAAGATGTTTTAAATGGCATATTTGGACTGTATGATTGAGGGGGGGTGAACATACATGGTGAAGCTTAACAATATGAACACACTTCAAGCTTTTAATTAGAGAAGCGTGATGTTGGCCCATTAATATAATGAAAAACACTGTGGTTCCCAATATTTAGGGTATAATAACAATATTATTATAAAGGATTTTATTATTTTGTCCATATTGTGGAGCCCTAGTACTGTTTTCCACATGGCCCACATGACATCAGAAGATGATTTATAGCTTTACATGCTCAGTCTCAGTCTTAAATTGTGATACATTTCTCCATTATTAATTAAAACAGTGGGTCATTCAAATATAGCTGTATACAGGGGTTTTGGGACAAAACCATGAACTGTGTTCTTCGCTGTAGTCCTGAGAAAAGACTTCTCCTCTGGGAGGAAAATTCCACATGTCTGTAGACCAGTCCTGACCTCTCAGACGGTTATTAGTTTTTGTAATGAAGGGTTTCTTAATTGCTGCCTTACTGTCATATCCCTCTCTATGGAGTTGTGGACAGATTGTTCATGCTGACAGAGTTTGATCACATCCTAGAAATAGCTGCTTTTACAAATCGCACTCACTGAATGTGCTCTCCACCTCAATCTCCAGCCTCTGTTTACTGAGGCCTTCCTACACTTCGAAATGCAGAGGTCACCTTAGTCACTATTCCTCATCAAACACTGGCCAGATGAGCCGTCTTTGTGGCTAAAGCTCCGGAACTTGCTGTGAAAAGGCAGTGCATATAGATATTTACATATATTTTTACAGTTGTAGGCAAAAGTTTAGACACCCTGGGACAAATGGCATGTTATGTTGATTTTCTAAGGGGATATAAGTACACATCCTCAACAGGAAACACACATCCGCTCACTTTTACTGTTTATTTTCTTAATTTGGGAAATAAAACACAAAAAATATTGTCTCTGCTTTGAGCTATGGCACATTTTATAAATTAATTCCCAATGCGTGAAACTGATAAATAGAACGTGTGCCCTGAAACGTAGAAAATTCCTAATTCCTAGGGATAATGTGTAGTTATGGACATTTAGAACATCAACAAAATATTTGTCAAAAATTTACCAGATGGTGTTCAAACTTTTGCATATATGGGTACATAAAACATTTGGCATGTATGTGTGATCCTGTGTCCTGACATTGTATGAAAACAAAACCGTTTGAGTGAATGTGTATTTGTATGTGTACATTGCTGGGAGTGGGGGCAGTTAAGCACTGGGACTAAATATTAGGGAAACAGGGGGTTGGACAGATAGGAACTCAACAGTCAAAAGTAACAGACAAAGCTCAAAGTTCACTGAGAGGGCCCACTGTCAGAAATGAAGAATGAGGAAATATCTCCCAGCAACTCAATTACTGTTTGTCTTCAATTATCTCTCTTCTGGAGAACATCCAATTTGTCTTAAACTGTCACTGGGCCAGTAAAATAGAACACTGCTATGCAAAGCAGAAAGGCCTGCGGGTAGGGCCACTACTGCCCACTGAACAGCTATAGGGCACCAACACCCACAGCAGGTGTGCGAGGCACAAGAGAAAGCTTGTTTATCTGCACGTATGCTTGTGAATGCACTTATAGAGGTTTGGGAGATTTAAATTATTTGCAACCAGTTTAACTGTTTATGAGAAAGAAAGAGAGGGAAACAAAGGCAACTGCAACCCAGAGCTTGGTTTGAAAAGCAGGCCTGACTGGCATACACAGATCAGCCAGAACATTAACACTACCTCCCTAATATTGTGTAGGTCCCTCCTGCTGCTGAAACAGCTCTGACTGTGGTGCACTGTGTTCTGTCCTCTTTCTTTTAGAGTCAGCATCACTGTTTAAACAACAGTAGCTCTTCTGAGGGCTCAGACCAGACAGGCTAGCGTTCACTCCCCACATGCATCAGTGAATTTTAGGTGTCCCTTATTGCCAAATTACCAGTTGTCCTCAGTTGTTTAGCCTATTAAAATAAGGCTTTGTCAAAGTGGCTCAGATCCTTAGGCTCACTCATTTTTTCTGCTTCCAGCAACTTCAAGAACTGACTGTTCATTTGCTGCCTAATATTTCCCACACCCCTGACAGGTGCCACTGTATTGAAATAACTAGATAGTCAATGTTATTCACTTTACCTGTCAGTGGTGTTAATGTTATGGCTGATTAGTTGTCTCAATGCCAACTTTAATGAGTTAACAATTCAGGAAATGTTAATTAATATCATTGTATTTTATACTAAATATAATTTCATACTAAAGCTGAGCGCTATATCAAATGTACTGAATGCATCATGGCTTGTTTAATGCAGTAAATGACTATATTGTGAACATCTAGTACAATTTGTTTTGCTGGTGTTAAAAGTTCAAATGTGTACAGGTACCTTTCCTACTAACCAGCATCAATGCTGGAGCCAGAATTCTAAGCAGTTTAGATAGTTATGGTGAACTGGCTGTAGCTTCTTTGGTCCTTATTTATTATCAGTTCTCTCTTGGAACTTTCCCTCAAAGTGAGTTCCCACCCACTACAGTGGTCCTTGAAAGTTTTGAACCTTTAGAGATTTCCTCAATAAATATATGGCTAATGTGTTCATCTCATTTGCTTATTTGGGCTCTCTTTGTCTACTTTTAGGACAAAATATGACAGTGTTTGTATATCACTGAGCCGGTAGTGCCACATTATAAAATAATAGTTTTATGGGCTATGGCTAATACATGTTTGTGTGATATAAGCACATTAAATCATAAAAGCCTTCAGGAAATAACACTTGTTCTTACATTTGAGCTGTTTATTGTAATACAAATCTTACTCTAAATACCAGCACTTTATCTGCAGGGTTTTACATTAAAACATGAACGTTGTCTTTGAATTGGATGCTTTCAACCAGTAAGGCCCATGTGACAGACATCTAAAAGATAACATTTTAAGGACACCACAGTGGGCAAAGAGCTCCATCTTTTATTGACCGTAAACAAAAATTAAATGAAAAATTAAATGAGTTCACTACACGCAAATCAGACTCATACTTTATCATTACCATATTAAATCATGCCTCTACAACTACACGTCTACTCTAACACAGGTTTTGCATGCTTGAAAAGGCCAAAAGCCTAGTAATGCCTTATTAACAGGAACTTTACTAAACTAAAACATTACTACAGCCAATAGCATTGGTTTAGATGATGAACAACATGATATGAAATATTAAACTAAGTATACTTACAGATTAAATTAAATAAAAATAAAACCCTTAACTCAATTTCTTCATAAAATCTCAAGTTTGAGCTGCTTTGTAAGTAATTTATCATTATTATTACTGCTACTACCATCATTAGTAAGCAGTTCTTAATTGAATGGATAAATAAAATGTATTTTAATAAAAGTAAATTATAAATAAATAAAAAAAATAAAAAAACTTAATTTTTAATTAGATTACTATTATTATTGCTATTATTATTATTATTCGTTCGTTTTGCTGACTTCAAAGATAACACATTCAATACTGTAAAAGCAGTAGCTCGGGTTAAATAAGAATGTATTATTATTAATATTATTATTATTATTATTATTGCTACTAGACACAATATAATGCTACTATTAATAAAAAAAAAGAGTGACAAAGAAAAGGTTTCCCTGATAAACAACCAGCAAGTGAGAAGTTAAGGCAACTTTAAAGGTCAGGAATCTGTTACACACAGACACACACACAGAAGGAGCAGGGTTAATGTATGAGCTTGCAGATGTGGTCCACTCACCTGGCACAGATGCACAACCATTCTCTAACGGAGCAGAGAGGCGCATGCACCAAAGCCGCAGAATAAATGAGCAAATGTGAAAGAAGGACATAGAAGTGGAGGGGAGAACAGATGAGCATTGGTGGAAAAAAAGTCAGTCAGTGCTGAATTTAAACTGAAGAGAGCAGAACGCTGACAGAGGCACAGGCGGTGTGGCTGATGGAGTGGGGATGAGAGGTTATGGGGGGTTCAGGGTAGAACAGTTACCTCACGCTTGGCCAGCAGGACATTGGGGACGATGTGAGGGAGACAGCGGCCCAGCATCAACATCACACTCTCCTCACTGTCCGCAATACGGGACACCTGACAGAGCAAAACACATCACGAGAGTTAAGTTCTTACATGTGACATCCACATAGACACACTTTGCTGGAATAAGAAATGTTAACACTGGAAAAAAATTGAAAAATATACATGGTCAGGCCACAGTCGTGCCCAGGGAGTAGTTTGAGGAGCTGCAGTCAAGTTTAGACTGGATTTTAAGGTGCTACACTGGGATTCAGACAGAAATTTGGGGTCCTACAATCGGGATCAGACAGTATTTAGAGGGTCTACAGTGGGGTTCACACAGTATTTTTAAGGGGTCTAAAGTCTGGTTCAGATAGTATTTAGAGGGTCTACAGTGGGGTTCAGATAGTATTTTGAGGGTCTACAGTGGGGTTCAGATAGTATTTAGAGGGTCTACAGTGGGGTTCAGATAGTATTTAGAGGGTCTACAGTGGGGTTCAGATAGTATTTTGAGGGTCTACAGTGGGGTTCAGACAGTATTTTGAGGGTCTACAGTGGGGTTCAGACAGTATTTTGAGGGTCTACAGTGGGGTTCAGATAGTATTTTGAGGGTCTACAGTGGAGTTCTAAAAGTATTTTGAGGGTCTACAGTGGAGTTCTGACAGTATTTTGAGGGTCTACAGTCTGGTTCAGACAGTATTTTGAGGGTCTACAGTCTGGTTCAGACAGTATTTTGAGGGTCTACAGTAGAGTTCTGACAGTATTTTGAGGGTCTACAGTCTGGTTCAGACAGTATTGTGAGGGTCTACAGTCTGGTTCAGACAGTATTTTGAGGGTGTACAGTGGGGTTCAGACAGTATTTTGAGGGTCTACAGTGGGGTTCAGACAGTAATTTGAAGGGT
Source organism: Arnoldichthys spilopterus (assembly GCA_037974385.1). Lineage (NCBI taxonomy): Eukaryota > Metazoa > Chordata > Actinopteri > Characiformes > Lepidarchidae > Arnoldichthys > Arnoldichthys spilopterus. The sequence continues at coordinate 5,968,347 of JBBPDA010000001.1, forward strand.
CTAGATCAGACAGTATATGGCTACATTCGGGTTCAGAGAGAATAAAGTCAGGCTACAGTCAGTTTGGGACAGAATTCTGTTAGGCTCCAGTTGGGTTTGGATGCTACTCTTGGTGCTGTGGCTTGAGAAGAACTTGGTCAAAGAATGTTCTCAGGCTATATTCAGGTCTGGTTCAGGTTTCAGGCCTGTTTGAGGCTCTAAACTGCATGAACAATAAGAGCTTCTGCAAGATCCAAACACCAAATTCTTTCCAATATGTTTTTAATGGTGTGCAGGCTGGGCCCTCCACCAGAATGTACGGGAAGAATGCGATAATCATATGTGTGTAATTTCAGCTCACTTTTGATCCTTTAACAGTGAATGCACAGCACAAGCTCTACACTATACCTAGCGTCTGAGTGTGTTAATGCATTCCTGTTAACTCTCTAAGAATTGACATCAGGATTCAATTACGTTTCTCACCATTTCCTCTGCCAGTCTGTGACGCGCTTATGACTGCATGACTGCCCAATAACAGTCGTGTCGGGAGGTGTTTTGAGGAGATTTGCTTTGTGTGTAATTTCGTGTGTGTGCGGTGCGTGTGTGTAACCAGAGTACCCTCACCTCAGAGCCAAGCCTGCTGTCAGCAGACATTCGACAGAAGGACAAAAGTGCTTGGTGGAATGCCGGAGACAGTTTTCTGAAAAGAACAAACAAAACATGATATTACGGGTCTACTGAGGCTTTACTTACAAACTCCGGCTATGTTTTATCTGCCTGCTCGCCACTACAGAGCAAAAACGACCAAAGTGCTGATGCATGTGTGGTTTCGGACGATGAAAGGGCATTTTTTCCTGTGTGTAATTAGGGAGCGGATATGCAAACTGATGATGTACGGAATAATCTGTTCCTGTCAGCATTCAACAAATTTGAACACAGCCTATAAACACGTATGAAGCCACCTCACTCAATGCAGTGCTGACATCTAGTGGTAATAATGTGCAATAGAATGAGGAGGAGCTTCCTCGGGCTAAAGCAAAAACCGGTACATTTTTTTGTCCACCCTTTGTGGAGAATAAGCACCATTGCACCCACCCAGACCCCAGTTTAAAAACCACTGTTTTAAAGCATAGTCTTCTACCCGAACCTTCAGTGGGAATAAAAGTGGATACTTGAGTGGACAGTATTCAAATATCAGAAACTAAGGCTGCATGATATGGACAAAATATTGATGATATTTTTCAGTGTATTAAAGGGTCAATGTTATGCTCCTCTCATTAAAATGGCTTGAAATATAAATTATTGCGGAGCTTCACAATGTACATTTACTCCCCCATCCATACAGTCTTCAAACCACGGTTTCTGTGAGGTCACAAAGCCAATACACTTACATGTATCTCTTAATTTAGTCTACAACAGTTTAGCCCAGCCCCTTAACACAAAAGTTCTGAGACGTTCTGTGATTGGTGAGACTCTCATTTGCAAATAGCAGCCTTCTGCGATCTCAATAATGCGGAGATCAATATTGCAATAACGACATACAAAAGATGTGTGTGCAGCCCTGCCAGAAACACTAATCCAATAGTGGCATTTATTTTAAGCAGTGTTTTAGAATTGGGTCAGCTGGGGCCCAATGGTTGGCAAAGTGGGCTTGCGACTGAGGGGTCACCTGTGAAAATGTGGATGGGGTGAGTGAGTAAACAAGGCGCAAGTGTGCAGCCCACTGCTACTGGTGTGTGTTCATGTGTGTGACGGATGGGTTAAAAGCACAGCGGAGGTTTACTGTTAGCAGTGTGTGTGCCACTTAATCTGACCTTTTCACTTTCAAGCGCTTGGTATATTTATCAATGTTTACAACTTTTCCTGTACTGCATTTGTCAAAATAACAGGCATTTGACACTTTCATCTTTGCTCCTTTGGGCTATTTATAAGCAGTTTTTGCATAACTTAATTTTCAGCCTGAATATAGAGCTTACAGCTGTTGGATTGTGGCTATATTACATGCCATTGGAACTTTAATACAGCTCCAAACATATAGTTATTACAACACCTGAGGTCCATCCTAAAGAAATGGCATTCACATATAGAGAAGCTTAAGCCATAACCAGCCATTACTAAGCTCAAGACAAAGATAAATTACATGAAATCATCATCTTAATCTGTTCTCTCAAAATAATGTGCCACGCTGAAAAATAGTAATAACACACCATATAAAAAAATATTTCAGGCCAATTTATGTATGAAAGCAACAATAAAAATCTGAAAAACGTATATTTCAATAGAGAAAGGAGAGTAACGCTTAGAAAAACAGGGGTTTAGCTAAATGTGTGCATTTTCACTGTGAGCACTGTGAACTTATTAACTTTAGCTGCTGTTGATTTTCCTGCAGAGTTTTATTGTAGTGTTAATCAATTCCACACCATTGCCACGTTCAGATGCTCTGAAGGGCTTAATCAACTCCATCAGGTGTATTATATTAGTGTGAAAATGTGTGAAAAAAGGTTTAAAAAAAGAAAAGAAAAATCCAGAAAAAACTGTTCAGTGAAGCAGAAGTTTACAGCCACTGAGCCATGGACGGTTTATTAAAAACCACAACAATGCTACAGTGAGCAATAATAATAATAATAATAATAATAATAATAATGTTTGCAGTTGTATGCAATAGTTGGACTGCCCCAAATTAAAACATATTTTACATCTAAACTCAAAAGAGGTTTTATTTATATATATATATATATATATATATATATATATATATATTTTCTCTTTTTTTTTTCTAAAGA
>JBBPDA010000001.1:5981581-5999528 GCA_037974385.1 Arnoldichthys spilopterus
TGTTGAGTACATAGGCATCCAGGCTTTTCTTTTTCAGGAGAGGTTTGACAGCTGCTGTTTTTAGTGTTGTAGGGAACTAGCCTGAGAGAAGTGAGCTGTTCACAATTTGTAGCATTTCAGATGCAATACAGCTGAAAACACTTTTAAAGAAGTTTGAAGGTAAAATGTCAAGGCAAGAAGTAGATGGTTTAATATGCAGCACTACATCTTCAAGAGTTTTGCTGCTGATAGAACTAAACTCAGAGACTGAGTTCAGTGTTTTTGTGTGTGTTGATAGAAATGTAATGTCACTCATTGTTTGGGGCTAATGCTTTGTCTTATATTTTCAATTTTGTGGAAGAATTTTGCAAACTCATAACATTTTTCAGTGGATAATACCTCAAGAGGTAATCCAACAGCTGGTATTTAAAAGACTTTTTGACCACAGATGTCAGACTCACAGGCCTGTAGTCCTTCAGTTCCATAATAAAACATTTCTTGGGGATTTCGCACAGCCCCATGGATCTGTTATTGTTGTTAAAGACATTCATATTGTCAGCCAGGTCTTTTTGGGGAGGTGTTCTTCTCTCATTAGTGATGTTGCAGTTCCTGCTTTGCCTCACTGGCCCATTTCTTCACTGTTTTCACCACCACTTTGCGCTTTCATCCAAGCGTTGCATATTTTAGACAGACAAGATTAACTGAGCAGTAATTTAAACATGATGTTACATTGCTATGTTTGTTGTGACCTGAAACCTTTGACTCTGCCCTCTAGTGGATATACTGCATCTATGTCAACATAAACTACCCATGGAAAAATGTGGATAGTGACAGTTACATTGTATAAAATTGCCATATTTATTTTCACATGTAAAAGGAACATAAATGAGGCTATGGCTGTCTGCTGACCTGCTTGACCTACACTAATAAGGGAAGAATATATCTAACATACTATAAATTTTAAATCAGTTAAAGAGTACCATAAAAAATAAATTTTATTTTACTTTTACATTATTTAAAGGCACTTCCATTGTGACCAAATATTTAAAAAATAATATCAAAATGTCTGCTGTGGCAAAAACCCTTTTGCTGTGCTAAACAAAATCATGCACTACCACCTAATTTCACTGTGGAAATATGCATGTTATTACTGTAGATAGCCATGTCTATTAATTGCAACTAAATTAAAATTTAGAATTGGATATCACTGGCTCTTTTAAAAAGGCTCTAATTAACTAATTTAACATTTAATATTTTCTGTAACTGGACTAATAATAGTCAACTTTCAATAGAAAAGGCTAAAAAGATCAACAGATAACAAGGTAACATATTCCATATTCCAATACTATTCCAATACTATTCCAATGTAAAAATGGCACCACAGCAAACAGTCACTGAAACCCTCACTGTAAGGATAAGGCAATCAGCAGGGATGCAAATGTGTCTTCTTTCTGTGAAAATTGCTGGTTTTAATCCAATAAAGATCATTTATGTGACATGGATCAGATGAGCTTTTTAAATGTGTGTAAGGGGGTGGGGCATTTGCATCTAATAACATGGAATGAGATTCAGATTCAGAAAACTTTATTGATCCCAGAGGAAATGTTTGGTTACAACAGTCAGACAGACAGAAAAAGTAGGCACTAAGATAGAAAAAGTAAAAAAAAAAATCATAATAATAAAATTCAATTGCTCTTTAGTCAAAATATACTATCTAAACAATTTTTACACAATATATACTATGTTAACTATATCTAAATACTGTGTAAACAGCTATATAAACACTATTGCACTTTAAGTAAGTATTGCACCTAAGAAAATTGCACATGGGAGGAGGAGTATATTGCACTTCTAGGAGAGTTTCAAGACTCTTGTGTGGTATAAACACAGATGTAACATATAAATAAATACAGTAAAGCAGCAGCAGACAGGATATTGCACATAACTGATATGTTAAAATGTACTAAAATGTACAGTAAATATAGTGTACAATATGTAAAATATACTATAGAACCTAATAAGCAGTAACAGTTGGTTATGTAAGGAGTTTTAGGAGGAGGATGAGTTGTAGAGTCTGATGCCTTCATGGAGAAAGATGGTGCTGGCCACCATGGACTCATAAAATATCCGCAGCATGGTGTAACAGATTTTAAAGGATTAAAGGATTTTAAAGGAGTCTTTGTAGAAAGTACAGCCTACTCTGACCCTTTTTGTATGTGGCCTGTGTGTTCTTAGACCAGTCCAACTTACTGTCTAGGTGCACTCCCAGGTACTCTCCACATCCACTCCTCTGATGGACAGAGGAGTGACTGGAGACTATGATCTTCTCAGGTCCACCACAAATTTTTGCTGATTTTTGCTTACCGGTCAGGTAGTCCATAATATAATTGGCTAGGGGAGCCTCTACCTGCATTGAAGATAGTTTGCTCCCCAGCGGGGCTGGCTGGATGGTGCTGAAGGCACTTGAGAAGTCGAAGAACATGATACTTAGAGTACCACCTGGCTTGTCGAGGTGGCTATAAGCCCGATTTAACAGGTAAATAATGGCATCTTCCACCCCAACCCTCTCCTGGTAGGCGAACTGCGGGGGATCTAATGCCGGTCTAGGGCGAAGGATGTTCAGGATCAGTCTCTCAAATATCTTCATGTTGTGAGAGGTGAGTGCCACAGGCCTGTAATCAGATAGGGCACTAGGACATGCCTTCTTTGGTACCAATGTTTTCTACAGCATTGGCACCATTTAGATACTCAAGCTCATGTTGAAGATACTAATTAATATTCCACCGAGCTGTGTGGCTTGAGCAGCTGTGGAGTCATGCCATTGGGACCAGCCTGGTATCAAACCTGTTAAAAAAAATGTTAAACTCCAAACTTCTTTGGTGTTGTTCTGCTGCAGGATTTGCTCCAGCTTCTTCCAGTAGCTGTCATTTCCTTCCTTTGTCTTTCTGGAAAGCTGCATCTGTACCTGCTTCACTGCTTCCCTGTCACCCAACCTGAATGCTCTCAGTCAGTTTTACATGTAGGACCATTGTAGTTAAATGTTCCTACATAAATCCAATAGTACAATAGCAAAGTGGCAATAGCTTGTGGCTATTAGTATTAGGCTTGCTAACATTATCTTAACATAAACAAAGTAGATGCAAAGTTGGCAATTTGTCTGATTAACTTGTAACTAAATTTTAATTGCTGGCAAAATAATGTTAGTAACATTAAACAAGTAGTCTGAAGAATTTATTTGCTGCATATTCAGTTTTCCCTTACCTTACCTAGTCTGAACATAGTAACTAGTCAGCAGTGTTAGGGAAGCTACTTTTAAATAGAGACAAATTCCTCCAAATTCCATATTCTACTTCATCTCCAACATCGCTGTGTACATGGTAAATGGGATGCAAGATATTTCTAATGCTTTAAATGAGTTGTGTGTAAATGAGGCTGTGTGTTCAATGGCTCTAGTATAAAAATTCATCAGTGCTCTGTGTTCCTTAGTGGGTGTCACTCAAAATTTAAACGTTATATTTACTCAAAACATTGATGTGTCTTGAAATAAACTTACAAATGAGAAAAGAGACTTACATAACTTCTGTATTTACTCCAACAGTCTACACAGACAAGAATATAAGGCTGTTCCTAAATTCCCCTTACCTTCTCCTCCATATCAGAGGCTGTGTGACCCTACATCAAAGTTGTGCACACTGCTGATGAGTATCAGCTTAAACACTGTTTTACTGTTATCAGATGACTGTGTATCATATAAACCCAGGTTTGAAGAACAATATTTATTCTGTACTTTTGTCGTGTTGATACTTTTGTCGTGTTGATAGAACATCAAAAAAAAAAATACTGGAAAAGCTACAGCATTTTAAATGTGGTTGTACTATTGTTAAGCAACTGAAAAAGGTAGTTAGGTTAGAAGCATTGCCAACACAGCTAAACACTTCAGTTGCTGCATTTCAAATTGCCCTGAAAGAGGAGAGGTGTCTAAGCATTTGCCAATGAAAAACCTGCTGTACTCTCAGCTTCTGGCAGTAGCAAATGTCATGCTTGATTTTTTCAAAGTGAAAGGAAAATATTAATACCCTTAGTAAATACAGTTTATTTAAATTTAATTTCAACTGCTCTATAAAAGTCAAGTAAATTAAATTTACATTGAGTTGATTGACTTACAACAAGTTAAATGTAACCAGTGTCTTATATATTATGTCCTATACAGTACTAAAACATAAAATAAAGCTTTAACAATCAGCAGAATGGCTAAATGAAGACTGTAGTAGATGTAAATTAAGAGGGGCGACTTAGTTCTTGTGAACTGATGGGTACACATTAAAAGCTGTTTCAACAAATACTCAATAAAAAATTAGGAAAAATGTCTTTTTAGTACTTTAAAGTTTTCTGATATTCAGGGAAGCAGGTTCAGGGACAGTCTCTACTTGAATTATCTTTATAAATATACTAAATATATACTACACATGTGAATTTACCAGACTTTACTTTCTCTTAAAGTGTGATTAACTAGGAAAAAAATTATAGTAAGAACTCATGTGTGAAATAATGTTTTCATACTGGGTCAAAACAATAAATCACATATTTTTATAAAGAATGTATTCATGGGTACAATACCATTTTATAAAATAAATATGAGCACAGAATCAGTTAAGCTTTTGATGTGATTTTGAGAGTCTAAAAATGACAGTAATCAGCTACCGAACACACTTAGCGAAATCACATTTGTCCTTACTCAACAATTTCCTCAATAAAGTTTTCTGAATCTGAATCTTAATCTCCACCACAGTTACAGTCTGATTTTTTTTTCAACATATTTGAACAATCATACATTTCACCCTCTACAGATAAAGATGATATACTTGAGAGAGAAAAAAAAAACACCAGGCAAAAATAGATTTTTTCTTTTAATCAACAAAACATTCAACAAATATAATATTCTTCTGTGGAGAAAGAAAATATGCATTTGCATTAGTATTACCCTTTTAACAGAAAAAATCTTGTAGGCATTTTACATAATTGTCCCCCAGTCTCTGACATCATCTTGCTAAATTTTTTTACCACTCTTAAGCCAAGTTTACACTACAAGACTTGACATGTTTGCTGGTCACAGAGTCGCCTTGGAAATTGCAAACAACAGCCTCAGATCAGAGATGAATCGGTGGTTAATCTGCAATAAGTCGTTATATGTGAACTTCCCTGCGGTGCAGCAAAGGGCAATCCTGTTTAAACAACATGTAGTTTGGTGACATCATGCTGTGATCTGGGGCTCTAGCAGAAAGAAATTTTATAGTGTGTACACACAGGTCACAGATCAGTTGGCTGTGCGTGACACTACCGATCACACAAACACAAATAGCCTAGTATGCACACTGTAAAGATCACGGCAATGTCAATTAGTGTCAGTTTTGGCTAAAGTCTTGTAGTGTGAACTTGGCTTTTGATGCAAAGTTATAAGTTACAAGATGTTTGAGGGTTTTGTTTTTTACACACTGCTCTTTTGAAATCACAAATAGCAATTTGATGGATGTTTTGACTACTCCATTGCATTGTGAGGTTCCATCGTGTCCCTGTCTATGTTTTGTTTTGGTTTAGCTATGTGCTTTAGTCCTCATGTTTGTTTTGTGGTTAGCCACGCCCCTTTCCCGCCTCGTCACCAGTTCCTTGTTGGTTCTTGTCCTCTCCCCTCTCAGGTGTTCTGTGTTTCATGCTTCTATTTAGTCTCGTGTGTTTGTGCTTGTGGTTGTCAGTTCTCTGTTGTCTACAACCTGTTAATTTCACACTGTTTGCCGCAGCCTGCTATACATACCCTGTTGTTTTAATCCGTTTGTTTTCTCAGCCAATGTTCATAGTGTTTTTCATTTCCGTTAATAACTCCTTATTATTATTATTATAGCTTGCGTTTACTTCCTAAAACCCATTCATTACACAAGAACCAACCTAAATGAAAGTAGCAAGCATGTACCAGCTTGGTATGGAGTGGGTAGAGGACTGGCTGTGCCAAGGAGGGGACCAAACCGAAGGTGAAAAGATCCTAAAGGTGATTTAAACTGGCAGGAGGAAAGAAACTTAAGGAGCTTAGTGAACTGGTGGAGCTGAATGAGGGTAAGAAACCCCTCCAGAGGGGAAATGTTCTTGAAGAGGCAGCTTCGTGACTTAGCTCCCGAACTCCCCAGTCCTTTGAGCCGTGAGTCGACTCACTTGGCATGAAGAGTCGATTTTTCAGCCTCGTGAGTCGATTCTTCAGTGCAGTGTGCCCCGAGCGACAAAGGAGGGATCCACGCAAATGGCACTGCAGTGGCAGTACGCCACGAGGGAGGCTTCCAAACAGACGTTGGCGTGGTTGCTGCAAGCCACCAGCAACGGCTCCACATAGACGTTGGCAAGGCTGCTGCATGTAGTGTGGAGTGGCTCAGCCCCTGAGTCGCTGACGTTGCCGAGCTCCACCTCATTGCCACTGCAAGTCGCCCCAGATCTGCCTCCGGGTCACTGACGCTGGATAACTCCGTCCTAGTGTCGAGGAAGCCAGAGGGCCCCACACCCGCCTCAAGGACGCCACGATTCCCGCCCCCATGTCGCTGAAGCTGCTGTGTCCCGCTCCCACATCACTGAAGCCAGCGAGTGAATCCCCCGGATATCACGTCGCTGTCGCCAAACTCCGCCCAGACGTCGATGTCGCCACCGAGCTCCGCCCTAACATCGCTGTCGCCACCGAGCTCTGCCCTGATGCGCTGTTGAGCTCCGCCCTGATGTCACCATGCTCCGCTTTTACGTTGCTGTCTTCTCCTTACTCCCCCGGATATCACCCACTACGCTCTGTTCCACCCAGACGTCGCTGTCATTTCCGAGCTCTGCCTTCGCATTGCTGATGTTGTCGAGGTCTGCCGATTCGTCTCCTATGGCCTCGGACTGTGTTCCTACAGCCTCACACTGTGTTTCCACAGCCTCAGTTTCAGTCTGTGTTCCCTCAGTCTTAGTCTCTGTTCCCACAGTCCCAGTCTATGTTCCCTGTGTGCCCCCTTATTCGGCCCAGTTGTTGTGCCCCTTCCTGTGCCCCGGTCCTCAGTCTGTGTTCCACTGTTGTGTCTAGCCCCGGTGCCTGTCCCCGTGAATGTCTCTGTTATACGTACCCTGTTGTTCTGAGCAGTGTTTGTTTTTTTCAGCCTATGTTCATAGTGTTTGTTGTTTTCGTTAATAAATCTTTATTATTATTATAGCTTGTGTTTACTTACTAAAACCCAATGTTCATTACATACATACTGTAATGTGTACTGTAACTTTGACCATTTCTATCTTTAATTCATGTGTCCAGAGCACATTATTCCAAATGCATGGTCCTTGCTTATGTGTTCTAAGGCAAAATGTATTCATGCTAAAATCTTTTCCATTCATTTAAGTTTCCCCTGGGATCAGTAAAGTTTCCTGATTTATTATTGATAGAAAAGGCTTTTTCCTGGCATGCCTCCCATGCAGGTCATATTTGTTTAATCTCTTTTTGATTTTAGATGTATGCACTTTCACAAAAGCAGTTCCAGAAGTTACTTGCCACAGTAATTTTGAAGTTCATGGACACTTCTTTTTGCATCAAACGGCCTGCCCTTGGGCTGAATATGCTTAGGTGCCCAGTTCTGGATTGACTATGTGGTCTTTGAAATCTGTGCTCCTTGTTGATGGTTTTCCTCACAGTGGAATGGCTTATTGAAAAAAATTGAGTTCTTGTCAGGAGGCCGCCCTAGCCCCGCCCCCACAGCTGAGCCCGAGCTTCGGCAATTATCTGAAGGCTTAAAGGGCTTTTGTGGGTGTCCCTCCTTGTCTGTCCTTGTTTGTGCTTTTGTACACTGTGTGGTCCTTTTCCGTGTGTCTTTTAATAAATCCCCTTGTTCTTGAAACCGTCCTGCCTGTGTTTGCTGCCAAACACCCCCGGATCATCACAGTTCTCCTAATTTTCAGGTTTAAATCAGACAGGTTCCACCTGCATAATGTTCTAATCAATGGCACCTAATGTGGAACACCTGATTCTAATTTTATGAATGTAAAGGTGTGATAAAGATAATGATTTACTTGCTCTTTTCTGTGTGACCAATCTGTTTATATTTGTAATTAAAATTATGAAAATAACTAATGTCAACTTTATGTGCCATTTTAGGAGTATATCACCTGTTTTCTGTAGATACTGTATCAGAGAGGGTGAAATACTTATTGTTCAAATATGTTGAAAACTCAACAAAAGACATGAGTTATTTCTAGATCATTTTCCAAATGGCAAGTCTTGTGGTGTGCTCTAGATATGCAGTAGTTAATACCAAAAGTGATCCAAGGAAGGACAACTGGTGAATCAAAGACTCGTTCTTGGGCAGTGATGCATATGGTTGGGGGGGGGGTGGTTTGGGCTAGCTCAACCTCAAAGAAAAGGTACTGTAGTTTAAAAACTGATAGAAATGTGTCAGACCCAACAGTGCATCACAGTTAGAGCTGGTTTGGCTGCATGTGGGGCACCCACTCAGTATTAGGCAGGTGGATTAAATGGTTATTGCTGATCAGTGTATGACCATATAGAATACAACATGTATTAACAAATTTTACATTTTGCTTTAATCTACAGGTATCAAGCTCAAATGTGGCTGAAGATGAAAGGAGAACATGTAATGTTTGCTTTGCTTTTGCTTCTTGTGATTCTTGGTATCACTCTGATTTCACCCTTTAGCAAATTAGTACAGAAAGCCATGTTCAGTGGCATAAAAAATATAAACTCACAGAATTCCATAACTCCAATTGAAAACACAAAGCATTTCATGGTGTCCGCATTCATCGATCACAGATTCCAAAAGGCCATTCGTGTTATCAGCATAATCAGAAGAGACAGTCTGCAGCCTCTTTATTGCATCTATTGCAGTAAACACTACCAAAACTGCCAGACTGCTGATGCAGAAGTGGAGATACACAGTGATCATTTTGGATTCCCATATGGGGCTTCTGATGTCTTGTGCCTGGGAGATCAAACAGAGAATGCAAACCATGTGGCCATTTTAACTGAACCCAACATCATACACACTGACCAGAAGGATTTTCTGAGAATACAGAAAAGTGAGGAGAGAGAAACACTTAAGTTCAACTTCACTGTCTGTATCTCCAGCCTTTTTGGGGCCTACAATAACGTTCTGCAGTTTGCCCAATCCATGGAGATGTACAAGCTTCTGGGTGTGCAACATGTAGTGATCTACAACACTAGCTGTGGTCCTGACCTGGAGAAACTCTTGCAGCACTACATGAAGGAGGGAATTCTAGAGGTAATTTCATGGCCTATCAACCAGTTTCTTAAACCTTCAGCAGGATGGAACTATGAAATGCATGAAGGAGAGCTACAGTACTATGGCCAGTTGGTAACACTTAATGAGTGCATTTATAGACAGATGTATCAGTCCAAATATGTTCTTCTGAATGACATTGATGAGATCATCATGCCTTATAAGCATGCTAGTCTTTTATTGATGATGGAGAGTCTTGAACAGGAGCACACAAACGTGGGTGTATTTATCATTGAGAACCACATTTTTCCCAAGACACAGTTTGAGACGAGTCAAAAATATAGTCGACCACAATGGGAAAATATACCTGGCATCAATATTATGGAACACATTTACAGAGAACCTGATAGAAAGCAAATTTACAACCCTGCAAAGATGATTGTTAACCCAAGAAGTGTGGTTCAAACATCAGTGCATACCACGCTAAAATACTTGGGAAATGTCCATAGGGTTCCTTTTGATGTGTGTCACATTGTTCATGTTAGAGAACCTATACAGACAAATCTTACCAAAGAGCAGCTATTTGTTGACAACAGAGTGTGGGATTTTGAACAAGAACTGGTGCCAAATGTTGACAGGGCTCTGCAGTCTTCAGGGTTGCTGGAAAATCCAGATTGATGATTCTTTTTTTATTTTGTCTTATTGTCTCTGTATCACTGTATGATGATAGTAGCCACTTTAACATGGACAGGAAAAAGTAAACAGGGTAAAAACAATTTCAAATCTAGGATTATGTAAATATATATGCAATTAAACAGGCAGACTGAATAAGTCAAGTAAATTTTATTTCTATAGTGCTTTTTACAACTGGCATTATCACAAAGCAGCTTCACAGAATCCAGGTCCAAGCCCTTAATGAGCAAGGTAAAGGTGACAGAGGCAAGGAAAAACTCCCTAAGCTGTAGAAAGAAACCTTGCGAAGAACCAAGGCTCAGAAGGGGAACCCTGCTGTTGGGTCACACAGCCTCTGATACAAAGGAGCAGTTAAAGGTTTGGTCATCTCTGAATACAGGAACACCCTTATAGTCTTGTCTCTGTAGATTGTAGGAGTGAATACATAAACCATGTAAGTCTGTTTTGTAGGTTATTTTAAAGAAACTGCGATGTTTTGAGCAAATATAATGTTTAATTGTAAACATAATGACACTGATTGATGAACACAGAACACCATATATGGAGATGTCGGAGATGGCATAAAATGAGGAAACTGGAGGGACTTGTGGTTGAGTGCATGTGTGTGAAGGATTAAATGCAGAGATCACATTTCATTGTGGTGCACTTTTACATTAATGAAATAAGGCACTTTCATTAGTATATGCTCTTACTTTCATGTGGATGACAAATAGCACTGCCTCTGTTAATAATCTATCTGTTTATGTAGAGACATAAATGGCAGTTAATGACAGTTTTACTATAGATTGAGGCTGAAGTTAGCATCGCTACAGATTTTTTCAGTTCTACCTTAAACTGTGCAGCTGCAAAATTCTGGTGTCTGCACAGCTCTGTAACTGCTGCTGCATTCTAGGTGGACCAGAAATTTTGAGCAACAGCTTTGTAGATCTCCCACTCTTAATGCAGACTAACCTTAATAACTGAAAAACAAAAGGTTTGGATGTTTTGGAGGTTTGGAGGCTCAAGACATTGGAAGGTTGACAGTAACCCATAGTTAGCTTCAGCACACATGCCCAATCACGCTATTCCTGAAGACTTTTACAGCTGAACATGCACAATGCTGCTCTTTGCTCAGCTTTCTCTGAATATCTTAAAACTGGTAAGAAAATGTGAGCATAGGAAACAGTAATATCAGAAATAATGACTTAAGAAGCAGATTCCTGCTGGTGCCGGTATTCTGAAAATTTTTCCTATGAAAATGTCCTACCAAAGTTAACTGCGGATGTGCACACCATTATTTTATGTGAACTTGGCATGCCGATGATACATGCGAGTGCATGTGTGTGTTTAAGTGCAGTCTGAATGCACGCTAGTCTTGGAGTGTAGAATTCAGTTTAGAACTAAATATTATTTTATTAATTCACAAGCGCTGCAATGCCTATAGTTTGCAAAAGGATGCATGTATATGTCAAGTCAAGTTTAATTCTATAGTGCTTTTTATTTTGTCAACTTTGTCACATTATCACAAAGCAGCTTTACAGAAACTGGGTCCGAGCCCCCAAAGAGCAAGCCAAAGGTGACAGGCAAGGAAAAGCTCTCTCGCTGTAGGAAGAAACCTCGGGAGAAACCAAGGCTCAGAAGGGGGGACCCATCCTCCTCTGGTTGACACTGGATAACAACAAACAAGAGAAAAAGAATTATATATATATATATATATATATATATATAGTTCTCAGTGTAAATGGGTGGCAGTAGTTCCTTGTGTACAGGTGCCGTGATGACTTTAGATCAGTTCTTTGGCGGATAGAGCTGTACATATGGGCTCCTCAGCAGGAGTGAGTGGGTTAAAAGCTGCAAAAATTTCAACCAGTAAGAGGATATCAGGGTGGGTCAGGCTGGTCCAGATAGCAGAATGGGGCAGTTTCACTGATATCTAAGTGGGGCAGCTCAACAGATCGGGGTAGAGGGGAGAGAGAGAGAGTGAAAGAGAGAGATTGTTACTGATGATGAAATGTTACGAGTGATTAAAAATTATGTACATTGTGGTCTGAGTGCAGACAGGAGCTCCGGCAAGACTCGCTATGACAGCATAACTAAAGGGGAGACCTAGAAAGAAGACATGAGGGGATCCTGGGGTATAAGGCAGCACAATTTCACAAACTGATTTTCAATAAGCTATACTGGCTGGAATAATCTCTGTCACTTGTAGTCCAGACTAATTCAGTCACTTTTAAGTGGGTTGTATACTTTTGCAAGGGACTGTAGACATTCAACCAAATAAATGAAAAAAATGTAAATAAAAAAATTATTTGCAAAAATAAACATTTCATATCCAGGTCAGACGTTGATTAGTCTGTCAAAATATGACCAGTATATAAGTGACATATAAAAAAGTTCTGTCTTTGCTAGTATGGAAATTAATACTTTATTGATAAATGATTCTAAGCTAAACATTCAGATGGTTGTAGGTGTTTATTAAGTGATGATGATACAGTAAAGCAACATGTCAAGAGATGTGTGGACCATTTCCTTCAGATAATTGACAATCCATGTTCTGTATGATCCAAGAGTCTTTTGAAAGTGTTAATCCTTTATTTGTATTATGTTTGTACTTTTTGCCATGTTAGGAATTTCACTGTAGGTCAATGAGGCTTTGGGCTCTTTTGTACAAATTCAAATGTGTAAATGATGGTGAAAAGCTTGACCATGACCTAATTAGGCATTTGTTTTTCTTAGAGAAGGCACCTATAAGTGTCTATCTGTGACATCTCAGAGCCTCTTAACAGAAAGGCTTGTTTTCATTAAAACCAGCTGTCTAATGTAAGAGGAGGCCTGAGTGTAACATTCCTGCTGTGTGTAAACCCAAAAGACAGATTAAAACAATACACAATGGTTTATGCACATGTCAATGGGATAATGGGGAAAATATAAGTGGCTGGTTTTATACGCTACAAAATAAGACATTTAGGTCCACTAATCATTTTCCAAATTATGGGTTGATATTTTATTGAACGCTATGTATTGACTTTCACCACTCACAGAACATTATAAAAATTCAAATTCAGACTTCATCATGGAAGGATATAGTGTACTGATGGATCATTACAGTTGTATCTCACATGTCAGTTCACCCCAAATGGGTAAGAGAATACATTTTATTAATTTCTCCTTTTCAAAACACATGAGGCAGTTTTAAATATTGTTGAACTGGAATAGAAGTGTTTTTGGAGAATGTATACAAGGCATTGTTGTGTGTCACAATGTACAGTTATACACAAGAGAATTTCAAAGAAGAAATCATATATTAACATGATCCAGAAATGCTGGAGCATATTATTGGAGCAACATATGCCGTCATCTAGACAATGTCTTTTTCATTTCAGCAAAGTAAATGCCAAACCACTTTCTGCGCATGTTAAAAAGAGTCACTTGCACATCAGAAAAGGCATCCTTTATGCTGAATGATATATATATATATATTGGTTTTGAAGCAACGTATGCTCTCATCTAGACAATGTGTTTCATTTCAGCAAAGAAAATGCCAAACCACTTTCTGTAAGTGTTTAAAAGGCATAGTAGACCCTAAAGTGTCACCCATTTAAAACACATCCTAAAATAAAAATATATCTAAAGACACCCTGAACTGGAGCAGATTGGGATCAGTGGTTAGGAGTTGTCGCCTCACAGCAAGAAGGTCCAGGATTTGATCCCTGGGTCAGCCATACGTGCCTTTTTGTGCAGAGTTTGCAAGCTGTCCACATGTTTGTGTGGGTTTCCTCTGGGTGCTCTGGTTTCCTCCCACTGTCCAAAGGCTTGCAGTAGGCTGAGTAGGATGCTCTAATTTGCCCATAGGTGTGAGTGTAAATGGTTGTCAAGTCAGGTCAAGTTTATTTTTATAGCGCTTTTTACAACTGACGTTGTCACAAAGCAGCTTCACAGAAACTGGGTCCGAGCCCCCAAAGAACAAGACAAAGGCGACAGAGGCAAGGAAAAACTCCCTAGCTGTAGGAAGAAACCTCGGGAGGAACCAAGGCTCAAAAGGGGGAACCCATCCTCCTCTGGTCGACACCAGATAGCAATAACAAACAAGAGAAAATGAAAGAAGAAAAAGAATAAATAAAATAAATATATACAAAAATATTATTTCTCAGTATAAATGGGCAGCAACAGTTCCTTGTGTACAGGTGCCGCAATGACTTTAGATCAGTTCTTTGGCGAACAGGGCTGTTCATATAGGCTCCTCAGCAGGAGTGAATGGGTTAAACTTCAACCTGTAAGTGGGTATCAGGGTGGGTCAGGCTGCTCCAGATAGCAGAATGGGGCAGGATCACTGATATCTCAGCGGGACAGCTCAACAGAGCGGGGGAGAGAGAGAGAGAGGGAGAGAAAGAGAGAGAGATTGTTAGTGATGCTGAAATGTTACAAGTGATTAAAAATTATGTAAATTGTGGTCTGAGTGGAGGCAGGAGCTCCGGCAAGACTTGCTATGACAGCATAACTAAAGGGGAGACCTAAAAAGAAGCACAGACATAAGGGCATCCTGGGGCATAAGGCAGCACAACCACTCGACTGTCAACAAACCTGAGTGAACACGTCAGAGTGGGGGGTGACAGCATCCAAACATCCCAGTTTACCAGAAAACAATATGCCTGAGAACTCTACCCCTTAATTAGAATTAACAGAAGGCTTGACTAAACAATTATGTTTTTAGCCTGGACTTAAATAATGAGACTGTGTCTGAGTCCTGAACATTATTTTGAAAATTCTTCCATAATTATTCCTTTATAAGAGAAAGCTCTGGCCTCTGCTGTGACCTTTGCAATGTGAGAGTACCAGCAAAAGACCTGTACCTTTTGATCTAAGTAGGCATGGTGAATCTTAAGAGACCAAGAGTTCACTCAGATACTGTGGTGCAAGATTTCAGTGCTTTATAGGTCAATAACAGTATTTTATAGTCAATGCAAAATTTGATCGGGAGCCAATGCAGATTAGAAAAAATGGGGGTGATGTGATCGTATCTTATGGTTCTAGTAAGAACTCTTGCTGCTGCATTCTGAACTAACTGGAGCTTGTTTATGCACCTATTAGAACATCCAGACAGTAAAGCTTTACAATAATCTAAAGGTAACGAAGGCATGTACTAGTTTTTCTGCATCATGTATTGACATTATATTTCTTATCTTAGCAATATTTCTGAGATGAAAGGAGGCAATCCTAGTAATATTATCTACATGAGCTTTAAATGAAAGATTGGGGTCAATGATCAGACCAAAATCTTTCACTGCTGTGCAAGATAAAACAAAATGGCCTTCCAGAGTTTCTGTGTGATTGGACAGCTTACTCCAAACTGCAGATGGCCCTATTATGAGTACTTCTGTTTTATCAGAATTGAGTAGTAGGAAGTTGAGCAGCATCAACTGTCTAATGTCCTTTACACATTTCTTAATTACATTAAGTTGGTGTTTCTCACCAGGCTGTGCTGAAACATATAACTGTGTGTCGTCAGCGTAGAAATGGAAGTTTACTCCATGTTTTTGAATATTACCCAGAGAAAGTGTATATAAAGAGAAGAGCAGGGGGCGTAAAATTGAGCCTTGTGGTACACCAAAATTTACCTGGTGCGTGTAGAGATGTCACCGTTTATATCTACACACTGATATGGATTAGTCAGATAAGACCTAAACCTCAAAAAAAGGGCCGTTCCCTTAATTCCAACAACATTTTTTAGTCTGTCAAGGAGGATGCTGTGATCAATAGTATCAAAGGCTGCACTAAAGGCCGAGCAGATGCAAGTAGAAGGTCATTTACTACCTTTACAAGTGCTGTCTCTGTACTATGATGAGGCCTAAAACCTGACTGGAACATTTGTTTAATGTTGTTCCTATGTAGAAATGAGCATAACTGCTGTGCTACAGCCTTTTCTAGATTTTTTTAAATAAAACGGATATTGGCCTGTAGTTAGAAAGCTAGCAGGGGTCGAGGTCTGTTTTTTTAAACAAGGGTTTAACAACTGCTAGCTTAAAGGTTTCAGGTACACTGTAAAAAAAATCGTAATTTTACAGAAAATATAATTTTAAAATGTAATTTTTTACAGTTGTTTCTCTTTTTAAAAAGCTGTGTGCAAACCCCTGTAAAATTACAGATATTATCTCTTAATTAATAAGCCAACTGTTATTTTATTTAATTCCAATAATAAATTTTTTTTAATAGGAAAAAAACTGTTTAAATTGTACTGTATGTCTCAAATTACGTGCAAATTTATATAAAATCACAACAAATAACTGTTATTTAAAATGTATCCCATAATATAAAGATTTATGACCATATTAAAAATGTAGCATTTTGTCTTTGTAATTTTGAGGTAAATGCTATTAGTTTTACATTACTTTGCCATTCTAGTTCTGGCTCCATTTTTTTCCCAATTATTTATAAAAAGACATATGTAACCATATGTAAAAAAAAATGCTGGATAATGAATATGAATGTGTAACATATCCTCGTTTTTGTGTTTACCTCGCCCCGCCTCTCACCTGGTCCTCGTTCCCCGTTCTCCTCCCTGCTCCAGGTGTCTTGTATTTATGTCGATTATTTAAAACCCCTGTGTTTTGGTCTATGGTCACGGTTTGTTGTCATCATTTCATGTTGTTATGTTTGGCCTAAATTCGGACACTCAGCTTTAAAACTCTAAGACTCTTTGACCAACCTTTAGGTCATCTTGACCGATTTCAAACTGAGATGATTTCAAAATACATATGTTTTCTGTGCGTAATCATCAATCAAGGCCAGACTAACAATGGCTTTCTGACGCACAAAGCTGGCTGAAATGATTAGCATACACACATAGTAAGTTAACACACACACATAGTGATGATAAATATGCACGTACCGCATTAGCTCAACTTTGCTTTATTTCTACATTAATCCCTTATCAAGAATACTTCCGTCTGAATCCAGACATTTGGCTACTGAGGTCACAACTGGTTGAAACTGGTTCCACCGAAATCTGCTATAAAATGTACTTTGATTTTTGTTCAGTTCAGATTCATTCAGAGGTTCAGATTTGCTCTGAGGCCTCGTGAATCTGCCTGCTTCCTCTGCTGTCTGTGTCTGTGGGACGTCCTAAATCTTTTGAAGGACACTATCTCCAGATGGGACATCTCTCTCTCTCTTTCTCTGTTAAATAAAACTTTTAAAATTACTTTATGGTGTAATTCAGACCTCTCCTTGAAGACATGTCGATACTTGCCAACATCAAAGTCATCCTGCCAGTCTCATTTTTGTCACCCTGCCCTTCCCGTTTCATCGCTGCACTTGCTTCCTTAAAACCGCTACTTCGTGACAGAATGTCTCATGCCCAACTGACCTACAGATCAATACTATAGATATCAGTTTGTAGATATAAACGGTGATTTCTCTACACACACCAAGGTAAATTTTGGTGTACCACAAGGCTCAATTTTAGGTCTTGCTCTTCTCCTTGTATATGCTACCTCTGGGTAATATTATCCGAAAACATGGAGTAAACTTGCACTGCTACGCTGACGTCACACAATTATGTGTTTTTGCACAGCCTGGTGAGAAACATCAACTTAATGTAATTGAGGAATGTGTAAAGGACATTAGACAGTTGATACTTCTAAACTTCCTACTACTCAACTCTGATAAAACAGAAGTAGTCATAATAGGGCCACCTGCAGCTCCAAGTAAGCTGTCCAATCACACAGTAACTCTGAATGGCCATTCTGTTTCATCTTGTGCAGCTGTGAAAGATCTTGGTGTGATCATTGACGCCAATTTTTCATTTGAAGCTCATGTAGATAATATTACTAGGATTGCCTTCTTTCCTCTCAAAAATATTGCTAAGATAAGAAATATAATGTCAATGCACGATGCAGAAAAAGTAGTTCATGCCTTCGTTATCTCTCAGTTTGATTATTGTAATGCTTTACTGTTTGGATGTTCTAATAGTGAAGTGAAAGTGAAGGTGACTCTTTGTCATTGTGAACACACTCAAGCACCACAACGAAATGTGACCTCTGCATTTAACCCAT
>JBBPDA010000001.1:5999628-6022317 GCA_037974385.1 Arnoldichthys spilopterus
AATGTTTATCAGTACATTACAGAAAATAATGAACTTTATCACAATATGCTAATTTTTTGAGAAGGACCTGTATATAGATATTTGCTGAAAAAGAATATCACCATTAGACAGATGTTTAGATTTGACTGATTTTTCAATGATCCATTTATTGCACTCTGAATGATTAAAATGTTTAGGTGTAGTACAGTGCTAAAATATTCAATATTTCTTTACCTAATTTTTAGCTTATAAAAACATATTTTTAAAACATTTTAAGTAACATGCATGTTATATTTTTGAAATCCAGTTAAATGTCCCAGTTTCTGCATTTTTTTAAAAATATTTTTGTATTCGTGCAGTATCGGCACTGGCAGATACATACATGAAAAACATTGGATTATGGCATCTGTCTAGAAATCCTGCATCTGTGCCTCTGTAAAATGTACCCTCAAAGGTACAACATTATTCTAAAAGTCTAGTTATCCACCTTAAATGAGTACTTAAAAAACGTTAAGTTTCACAGGAGAAAGGGGTCAATTTGTACATCATTGTTTTAAGGTAAAACAATAAAAATAAGTCCTGAAATCAAGACAGGGTGTTTGCAGTCAATGGAACTTAAAAATGTAATTTCATTGATCTATAGTATAATCATGTACCCTAACTAAAGGTACTGAAAATGTACCCTTGAGGTTACCAACCTCAAGAATTTGTGCCCTTAAAAGCACAGTTTTTGCTTAGAGTGTATGGGCTGCTTTAGGGACCCTGAGGCTCGTTGAGAGCAGAAGCCCAGAATTGGAAAGAACATTCTAGAGTCTAGCACACAAATATGGCACACAAACCCAATGGTCTATTATGAGTGTTTGGAGAATCTTATATGTCTGTCTTGAATTTAAACTATACGCAAAAGTTTTTTTGCACAGATAGCAAAGGTCTGCAGAGGGAAATGCATGCTCACTGTTTGTCTCTGCCCCACTAGGGAATGGCAGATGGAGAGGGCATTCCAGACGGCCATGTGGCTGCTGAGGCCAGAGATGGTCTTTATTCTGGGAGATGTTTTCGATGAAGGCAAATGGAGCTCCCCAAAGGTAAGATGGCAGAGCAAGAGTTTCAAACAGTCACTCTGACAGTGGAGTGAGTGAGAAGCTTTGGATGTCATGGTTAGAGCCTGTGAGTCTAAGCTGAAACTTAATTAACTAACAATTTCCAAAATGAACGTATCTAGTCTAAATATTGGAGAAATATATTTGTGCACCCCTACTTCAGTTCTCCTACACTTTTCCTTGATTTCAGTCACTATACGTTGCAATTTGAGGTAAGAGCCAATGAAAAATTGGCTTGATAAGCAATTCTACGGGTGGTGTTATATTTACTTTTAACTTCTAACTGTGTTGTGTGAGCACAAGATCCCTATTGTAGCAGCTTTGTACACACAGGTTTTTTTAGTCATTAACAGCAAGTATATCATGGCGCTTACAGATGCAGTTAAGATATACTGAATCACCTTTCAGATATTGGAATGACATATTCAGAAAGAATCTTTTAATAAGAGATCTTAGCAAAGCGGTTTAACACAGTATGTCTTTATTCATGGGACACAAACGGCCAGTCAGCCTGGGGAAAGTAAATAATACCCAGCAAAGACTTTTCTTGCCACTAGTGAGCTATAGAACTTCAAATTGCATGTCAGTTTTTAGGATTTAGGATCAAATATGTTATAAAGGCTCAAAGTCCTGAGCTGAAATTCAATATTTTGCTCAAGTAATAATCAGTATCTACACAGAAGATCTTGTCACTTAAACTTGGTTTAGTTAACATTTAAATTTGCCAGACACTCTTATCTAGAGCGATGTACATGAGTGCTCTGTGGTCTAAAAAGAAAATCTGCCCCTCACACTAGTAAACATAGACTTAAGTTAAGACCTGATAGTCTGCCTGAGTGAAAGTAAAACACACCACAGCAATGAAATGTGACCTCTACATTTAACCTATCCTTGTAAGAGCAGTGAGCAGCTGACATGGGCAGTCCCCCAGGAGCAGTGCTTGCTCACAGGTACCTCAGTACCTCAGTACTGGTCTGGGATTTGAACCAGCAGTCTTCAGGTCACAGGGGCAACTGCCTAACCATTACACCACCACTGCCCCCAAAGTTGAAGTTAATCGTCTACCAGAATTTTATCAGGACCCTATTTTAAATGCTATCATTATGTTTTGGCAACTATCTTTAATTTCCAATATTTCTCTTTAGGATTGGGAAGATGATGTTAGACGCTTCAAGCAGATCTTCCGTCACCCCAGTGACACTGAACTTGTGGTCCTTATTGGCAACCATGACATCGGATTTCATCACGAGTGAGTTTTGAAGGCAACCAAATAAAACAAATTCTGAGTGGAACTGCGAAAAGAACAGAAAGAAATCAAGTTTACAGAGAAAGTTGTGAATTAGTCCACACTTGGAGCCTTTTGACCTTCTGGAATATTTTGTTAGGCTCTTGTTCATGCAGTTGTGTTCATGCACATGTTTATGGTCTTTCTAATTTGTTATTCCTTGCAAACAGAATGACTCGCTATAAACTGGAGCGCTTTGAGAAAGTGTTCAATTTGACGTCAGCACACATACTCACTAAGAAAGGAGTCAAGTAAGCTATTTTACATGGAACTTTTTATTTTGTCCCTTCCTGAATCCTGACCTTTCTTTCTTTTGCTCCTGCTCTGTGCTGTATTATTGTACACCATTCCTTGCCAGTTAACAGCATGTGACCACATGTGTGTGTTTATAGTTTCTTGCTGGTGAACAGTGTGGCGCTGCATGGAGATCACTGTCCCATCTGTCAGAGTGTAGAGAACCAACTGCACAGTCTCTCACAAGCACTAAACTGCTCTGTACAGGTAACACTCGCATCACCTTTGCCGTAACGGTCATTATCAATGTCATAATCATCAACACATCATCATCATTATAATTTACTGTCATAACACAGTCTCAAAACACATCATCTCAATCATCTCCAACTACAGACTTTCATCACAGAGAACCTAGCTTAGCTTTGGTAGTGTAAAGGTGTCTGTCATTGTAGTGGGTTACAGCTCTCACTCAAACAGCAGTATTTTACCTTAAGTAGATTCCCAAGCAACAAAACTAAAGGAAGACACATATTTGTGATTTAAACAAATAAAAAAGAAGAAGAAAAAAGAAATAAACCTGCTATTCCAGAATATTACAGAATTCACTGGCCAGTGTGTAACTGTTGTATATAGCCAGCTAGTGAAAATGTACAATAGCCACATTTTTTTGGGGAACAAAGCTACTGCAAGCCATGGCTTTTGGCTATACTGGCTAACTATAGCCTTTCGTAATTCATCAAGATGAGGTAAAACAGAAGTATCTGGTATATCTAGTATGATTACTATTGGTGGCATTTCCTACACTGAGCGGAAGTGATTAGATGTTCCTAATGCCTAACCAGAAAAAAGACTCTCTCTGTGAGAACGTCTACAGCCCCTTTAATTTACATTTACATTTACGCCATTTAGCAGAGGCTCTTATCCAGAGCGATGAACAATAGTCCATGTCTGTTCTTCTGTCTGTAGGGCTAAACCCATCAACAGCTGCCATTCTACTAAGATACTACTAGCTAAGTTACACACTATAACAAATCCTGCCAAACCTGTAAACCCAATAGAAAATAAAGTATATAAACAAATAAACAATAGACAATAACAATAAATGCGCAATGAATATGAGGCTAGTTCATTTCCAAGATCGTCCTTGAAGAGATGTGTTTTGAGTCGTCGTTTGAAGACAGTGAGGGACTCAGTAGTTCTGATGACAAGGGGAAGTTTATATTACCACTGGGGAGCCAGAACTGAAAAGAGTCTTGATGTAGATCTTCCTCTTCTGTTGAGCATTGGAGGCTCAAGGCGAGCAGTGGTTGATGCTCGGATGCTTTCACACTTGTACTTTTAGCCAGGAATTAAGCAGTAGTTAAATGGAGAGCAGTTAAGTGTGATCCAGTGGCAAAGTTGACATGGCAAAACACAAGACCTAGTTCAATACCAGGACAATTACCAGAAAGGCCATAGAAGCCAATACACTAAGGTAAATGATCCTGTGAAACTTTTTTGTGCAGTTAAATTTGAATTATTTATGTATAGATTGGTTCAATTACTCAACTTGATAAATCATGGGGGTTTCGTTGGAGCGAAGCAGCAAAATTCTACCCTGGGCGCATACATGTCTGCTTTTGTGCAAAAGTGATCGAGCATGTCCAGCAAAGCAGAACATTTTTTCAATTTATCAAGTTATGGCCCAGCTGTTGAATGTTGCAACCCTTTGGTGGACATTTCATTGCATGTATATACATATAGGTTGTATGTGTAAATGACAAAACCTGAACACTATCAATAATAGAAGCACAACAGTGTTCCAGGATCAGAGAAAATGTTGGAATCCAGTTTAAACCAACATTGCTGCTACTGAAACACACTTTCATGCTTAGGACTTAATACTGTGTTACAAATCTCAATGATAACCATTCCATCATATCAGTTTTAAGACTGTATATGATTTCCATATTGTCAGAGTGTCACAGTACGATAGTAGTAGTGCCATTGATAATTTCATTGCAATTTAGGCCATAGTTGATATTTTTGTGTTGTACAGGAATATCACAGGTTCAGTAAAGTCTGTACATATAGAACCTGTGGTGAAAGGATTTGTGTGTTTAAAACTGCCTTTCTAATATATTTAAACAATACTCCATTATTAATTGGCATGTTTTCCCATCCTTAATGGATATACAGTGTGCTTCAAATGATTGTACCTATATTTCTTAATTAAGCACATTGAGAATTTGCAGTACCTCATAGTCAACATGTTCCTCTGTGTGTAGTTATCTGTGATCCAGTAGGTACAGTCATGATGATGTAATCCTGAAGCTTATTACTTCTGGCTTCTCTGCCCTCTCTTGTATTAGATTTAAACAGGGACTTCCCAATACTTGGCTGCCTGACCCTAAGCATCCTTACAACATATATGCACATTACTGCTCTGGTCTTTCATTTTTTTTGGCCAGGCAGCTAAATTTACATACTATTCACTCTCAAATTGGGGGATTTTATATACACACTAGTTTACTGTTTGGTTGTTTTATCATTCGTTGTGTTTTGTCATGGTATTTGCATGGTTGAGTAGAAAGTTACAGAACAGAATCTCCACCATTGATCGTCACCAACAGCTCTGGATATTCATGGCTTTGCGGTTTTATGGATTAAAGTCTTAATTTCAGCCATCACGTCCTCAGCTGAGTATCATCACTATCCAGCACAACTTCAGCTTTATAACAGTATCTGATCCAGCAAACCTTTAATTCTGGCGAAACATTTTAGTAAAAGCTCTACGGCGTAGAGTCTATGCTGTAATGTTCATCTGCTGAGCTGGGGTCATGCCTAAGCAGTTAAGCTTGCCATTCACTGGAATAAATGGCATGCAGTTTCTCCCCCAGAGGGGAGGGCTGATGCGGGAGTGGTATTACTGCATTGATCACCCGTTTTGGCTGTTATGGGTGTAAGTGCTGTAAAGTGGTGTTTACTTTGTCTTAAAATCTGGCTTAACTTTGTATTAGTAACCACATCTAATTTGTCTGTGTGCAAAGTAAAATGCTCTTTTGGGAAGATATGAATAGTTGAGCTAAGTATTAATGTTGGATCTAGTGCCAGATTAACTGTTCTGCTCTTGAACTCCACAGAGCCTTCAGTCTGCTACAGTGAGGCATCGCTGCAGGGACATGCAGACATATCCATCAGCCCCTCCAGTTATACTACAGGTAAATTTGTGAATGCATGGTATAAAGGGTCGGGGACTGTGACTAAGGCTGCTGGTAGTGCTAAAAATTGATTCTTATAGGTCTGTCATGTCTGATCTGTCCAATCATCAAGTTTGAGGGGTACTTGCCATATGAATAATCACAGTTAACATTTTAATAAGTATGTTTTGTTTGTTGTGAGTGTCTATTAAAGTACAAGCCCAGTGTACTAAAACTGTCTGATTTGTAGGACTGGCCTAAATAGCATTTTACAGACGTTGGATATTGGATGGTGTTTTGGAAAGTGTACACGAATGCTCATATAATATGAATGTAAAGAATTCTATTTCTGTTTATCAACCTCAGGATTTTGGTTTAACTTAGATAAACAAATGGACATTACTGTTTGTGCTAGTCAGAAGGTTAAAAAAAGTTGTGTTTTTGTAAGAGCCATGTCTCAGTAAATGAGTTCTATGCTTTTTTGTGGGTGTCCTCCAGGTGCTCCGGTTTCCTCCCACTGCCCAAAGGCTGCAGTAGGTTGAGTGGATACTCTAAATTGCAGATATGTTTGAGTGTGTGTGTAAATGGTTGTCTGTCTATGTGTTGCCCTGCGATGGGATGGCCTCCTGTTCTGGGTGAACCCCGCCTTGGGCCCGTAGTCAGCTGGGATTGGTTCCAGTTTCCCCACCACCCAAAATGGAAGAAGCAGATTGGAAAATGAATGAATTCAGTCAGTTATCTTGTTATAAGCACAACAGGCCTAGTTTCGTATTTTACTGATACTGGGACATAAATCAGGGACGTATTTTACATTTCACATTCTTTTTAACAAGTAACCTAAACTCATAGTTTTTTTAGTAGGAATGCCCCTCAGCCCTTTTTCTGTTGAAACGATTCAGCTTTGGGCTTAAGTTGTCAGGCTAAAACTGTGAAGAATCCTATTTTTCCTATTTGCAGTAAAATCAGAAAGTCTCAGCAAGTTATGGGTTTGATTCTATAGTTATTTATGCAGATACCTCTCTTAATCTGTCAGCTATGTTCTGTAATTTTTTATGATGTCATGGACCATCTTGAATTGTGTGTTCATCACTGTATGTGTTTGTTTTAAGGGCTGTTGATTTGACAGTCTTTGTCTGTGCTCCTCCTTATCTTCAATTCAAAGATCTAATGTTCAATTCAGTCTCTGCTTGGTAATGTTACCCCGCAGTGCAGGCAGTTACCAAACCTCAGTCACCTGTGTGGTTTTATGTTTCCTAATGTCCACTAACCTGTTTTTCCACTTAGTGAGGTGTCCATCTATTGGCCCAAGGTGCTTTTTATGCATCTGACTCATCAGGTGTGAAATAACACCTGCAGGGACAAACTGGTCTTTCTTGCTTAACTCGACGATACACAGCGGTCACTGTTAATTTAATGCAAATGATTTTAGCTTATATCATTACCCACCTGCTCTAGATTAAAGTAATATGACTTCAGGTCCCACCGGCCCAAATTTCCACATCAGACTAGAGGGTGACAATACAATTTGACCCATATTCATGATCAGTGATTCTGCATTTATTTAGTGTTTTCTGAACTTCTGTATGAGGTCATAAAGTATTTGATATACACTTAATTTGTTTAAATCAGGTGTGGTTCAAATAATCAGGTCCACAATGTTTTGAATACATGACCCGATGTGCTTCAGACTGAAAGAAAATGCACAGTTTCTTCACTCTCCTGTAGAGGGCAGTGCAAGATAGAATAAAACATTCTGGGAGCAGGTTTTGTGGTTTCCTGCTCTGGAATGATGGATTCACCTCATGCAGAATTCTTTTTAAAAATTAAGATTAGGTGTGAATTACTATGTGTGTTATTATTATGTGTATTAAGTTGAGCAGAATAATTGTCATCATGTTTCTGAGTGTAGTATGCAGAGTGCAGCATAGACCAGCAGATATGATATAATATAAATACAATATTGATATGATGTTATGAAAACCAACATATTTACATATTACTAGCAGTTCAGCCTACAGACGTTTCACCCTGAACATTCAAGCTGAAGTTAAAATGACTGTTTCAGCCCTGGTTGCTTTTTGTATGAGGCACATTACAGATTAGCCAACCAGAACAGAGCTCAGTCATAAATGCAAACTTAATAAGTCTTCACTTCTAAAGGAATACAAAGAAGTTGGAAAATGGTCATGTAATAATGAAAAAAATGATTGTTTTAATTACATAAACAGTGTGATTGTAATTAGGGAAAAAGTACAAAAAAGCTGTGGTATACGGGCATTTAAATCAGAATTTTAGACTTAATCAAATTTGAAACAACCTATAAGTGATTCAGATTGTAAAGAGTCAAAATGTATCCACTAATACACAAATATAAATCTAATCAGGTTGATTTAATGGTCAATTCAGTTATAGCGATATCAGGTATGGATCACATATGTGTATTATTGAAGTACTATTTCTTAAAAAAAGAAAAAACAGATACTCAAACATCAGAAAATGCTTAAAATGCTATCTCACCATGAATGTGCTTCTTTTACAGCATTACCCCCTGTATCGAGCCAGTGATGCTGAGTGCACAGGTGTAGATGCCGCACCACCTAATGAGCGATACCAGGTTTTTCACGAGCGCTACGATGTGCTTTCTCGGGAGGCCTCAAAGATGGTGATACTCCTACACACATTTCCAATTATGTAAACAAACTAAATGATATAGGACCGATACATATTACAGCAAGAGACTTTGAGGAATGTGTCAAGTGTTAAATATAAATCTAGTAGTGGAAAGTTCCCTATTTTTTAAGTCAACAAAAGTTCGAAACCTTACCAGCAACATTTGAGCTCTCTTCCAATCCACAGCTGCTGTGGTGGTTCCAGCCCCGCCTTGTTCTGAGTGGCCACACCCACAGTGGCTGTGAGGTTCTCCATGAGAATCGTATCCCTGAGATCAGCGTTCCTTCCTTCAGCTGGAGAAACCGCAACAACCCCAGCTTCATCCTGGTAATTTTGACAAGCGTCCATTCAGTAATGGCTCTGTGCTGTATAGAACTTGTAAAATTGAAGAAAAATCCCCCTCAAATACATTTTTAAGTTCTGACAGAAGTTGTGATGTATAATCATGGCTGTTTTAAGTTGTGGGCCTTTGGACACAAACCTTGACCGCACACATACCCAAAGCAAAACAAAATCCACACCTTACTGTACACGTGCACCAATGTGCTATTGTGTGTTACTACCTTCTAATACATTTTTGCTATTTTTTTTTCTTTTACCCACCAATTGATATCAAATGATGTGACCACTCTTTTGTTGACTGGCGTCATATCAACTCATGGACCTGCCAGGTGGTGTAGGTAGTATGAGACCTCTAGTGTGGCCTAAAGGCCAGTGGTGGCATCACCAAAGTAGTGGAGCAAAATCTGAAAGACAACTTTCTCTGAACAAAGAACGTGGGCCACTGACTGAGTAAAACTTTGAGCTCTAGGTTTAGCTTCTGTTGTGGCTACAACATGCTAAAATAAATCTTTCTCATAAAGTGTCATTGGTTATTATGTGTATTATGTTGTGCAGAATAATTGTCAACAGGTTTCTAAGTGTAGTATGCAGAGTGCAGCATAGAACAGCAGATATGATATAATATCAATACAATATTGATATGATGTCACGGAAACCAACATATTAACATATTACTAGCAGTTTAGCCTATAGATGTTTCACCCTGAACATTTAAGCTGAAGTTAAAATGATGTTTCAGCCCTGGTTGCTTTTTGTGTAAGGCACATTACAGAGCAGCCAACCAGAACAGAGCTCTTAAATGCAAAGTTAATAAGTCTTTACTTCTAAAGGAATAGAAGAGGTTGAAAAATGGTCATGTAACAATGAAAAAATGATGGTTTTTGTTACAAAAACAGTGTGATTGTAATCAGGGAAAAAGTAGAAGAATAACGTGGTACATGGGCATTTAAATCAGAATCAGACTTGCTTGTTGGCTAAAAGAGCCAATTTTGGTTACTAGCATCTCATCTTAAGGAAATATGGTATTACTAATACAACATGGCATAAACAGCTCTAAATACTTAGAATAATTTAATATATTGGCTGGGTTTATATGGATCTCTGGGTCAGTTTTCTGAACAGGGATTGCTAAACATGCACTATATTTTCCTTTTAAATTCTCCATGTAAATTTCTCTGTCATCCAAAACTCGGCTTGATCTCTGTTTGGGAAACTGGCCCTTTTTATATATGACATTGATGTTTTGTAGGTGCATTACATTTGCTTTTTCTCTCCCCACTGTGTGTGTAGGGTTCATTTTCGCAGTCTGACTACGCACTTTCCAAGTGTTTCCTGCCAGAAGAGAGCAGTGTTATAGCAGTTTACTGTGGAAGCGCCGTGGCATTAGCGTTGATCACATTGGGCCACCTCAGTCTGTTCCGGGGAGTACTGCACACAGCAAATATCCTTCTGGGAAAGCAAAAGTCTGTGTAACATGCACAAACACACAAATTTGTATGTCCTAGTGCACAACTGTGTATGCGTACATTGATTCTCAGATTTTACCTGGTACTCAACTGGATGTTTTTGGAATCATTATAGCACAAAGATCTGTGTGTGACGACAAGACTATGGTTACTTTGGCTAATTCTAGGAGCTGACAATCTTTTTTTGCACAAAGAGTCAGAAATCAGTCAGGTACTGCACTTTATTACAGTAAGGAGCTATGGGAAACGTTTGACAGATGTAAATCTGTTGAAACCGTTGCACAAATGGACTCAGAGGTTGCATTTTTAGCTACAGCAGGTCTAACGGTCCTTTTGCTTTTTTGTTTCTACCCGTTTTTTCTACAGTCTCAAAAACAAAAGTGAAAAAAAGTTAAAGTGATGCCACAGAAGAACCATATTTTGTTCTTTGAAGAACCTTTAAAGGGTGTTTATTATTTGTGGGGGTTTATAACAGTCCTAGGGGACCCCTGGGTGGTCCACTTATTGTCCTGTATCCTGAGGAATTGTCTTGGAGGAAATTCTGAACCTGGGGTTTTTACTGCTTTAAAGAACCATTTTTTTTTTTGTAAATAAGATGTGCAAGTGTAAAGAACCTCACATAGTTTTAAAGGTTCTATACCAAATTTAGGTACTTCCTAAATCTGTTCTTCCAAGCCTAGGACCCTGTTGTATTATGCACTGGGAATTATCTGTGTAGTTTTGGCTCTTTTTCTTTTAACAACTGTGCTTGAACAAATGGATTTCTGTTCCCATTTTCTCACTGGAAAGTTTGGAATTTTTTTTTTATGCAGAGGAAATGTTCTAACTGGAGTTTTTACTCAAATGATTGCAATAAAATTGAGCGTTTCAATCTGGTCACTCATGGGAATTCTTCTTCTCGCCTTGGCTGAGTAATGAAACACCATTTTTTTTAGAGGTATTTTATTTGCAAAATTACATTTCTCCTGACATTCTCATTCTAAACAAAGACAAAGGTCTTCTAATGTGCCTCTTTATTCAAATAAAAATTAAGAAACGACCAAAAAAAAAAAAAAGTTTTAAGTCCTTGAAGGCCAGACATTTTTTTTTGTTTTTTTTTTTGTTTTGTTTTTCTTCACTCAGTCATCACTCATTTGAACATGTAGAAGCCTCAGAGTAAAGAGAATCTAGTCTATCTAGCAGTGCTGTAGCCTTGCCATACAGCCACTGAGTCAGCACGCAGCCTCTTCCACTCACCCGGACAGCTGATCAGTCTGAAAAATGGATGACAATGCTGCTTTGGGGCACAAACGCAGACAAAATCCGGCAGATATTTTTAGCCGTCTCGCCCTCACCTCTGTGCACAAGCAGTGAACAGGTATGACATCACTCAAGATGGTCTTACGGTTGTTTAATTTTTCAGTTTGTTGTGGCGCAAATGTATAGACCACTTCCCTAACATGAAATGAATGACACATTTTACTGAATTGAGATGGACAAGGAATTTACATGATGGAAAGGGACAGAAAACCCATACAGAATGTGCAGAGTGGGGAGTATAATGCTTTAAAAATGGAGGTTTGGGTGAAGTGTGATGGTTATAAAAAGCCTATACAACCTAAATTAAAAAAAAAGAAAAGATTAGTGCAAAGAGATAGAGAGAGAGAAAAAAAATGTCTGTTGGAAGTGAAACTAATGCTCTAAAAAAGACAAAGTAAGTAAAAAGCAGATGTTTAAAGCTCTAGGAGATCTTGCTTTAGTTTGGTGCTCAAACCCCTTTGTAGTATTTTGAATTCAACTAAACCCTAAAAAAATGGGTGTAGAGCAGATTAAGGTGAAGAAACAGTGACAGAAGGTCTCTCTGGAAATGAAAGTAAATAAAGCATGAATATTTTCAGGGTGACCTTGTGGTTTGAACGCGAAAATCCCCTTAAAGACTAAAATAATAACAATAAAAACAAACTACCAAAACGAGTTTAAAACTTATTTAAAAAAATACAGGCAGGTGATGGATAGACGTGCGTAAACAACAGGGGAAGATGGAATATATGTGCATGGTTACACATGACAAAAGAGGGAGCAATGAGGAAATCCTCCTACTTCCCAGCTTACTACATAACTCAAGTTTTGACTGATGGCACCACCTGGCAGCACTACCTTTTTCGCGTTAGACTGTTCAGTGCTGAGCAGAGCGGTCAGGCTGAAGAGGCTGAGTGAAACTCAGAAGGGAGCTGTGAGGACGGACGGTCGGTGTCTCCAGGTTCTGGACGCCTGTGCTGTCCTGAAGATGTTAAGGGACGGTCGACGAATCGCTAACCTCTTGCGCCTTCCTCCTTCCTTCTAAAATATGCCTATGTATATGCATGGCTGTGCATAACGACCTCGCTAGACATTCATAAATATGTATACGCGTAGGCACACACATTCTATGTATAATTGTACATATATATTTATAGAATATAGCTTCTTCTGTAACGTCTTTTTTATAAATGTATATGTACACATATAAATATAAAAATGCAGGTGGGCATAACACAATGTGTACGTATGTGGGTGTACACATGCACACATGCATGCAAGCACACACACACGCGCACACACACACACACACACATACACACATTTCCCCGCTGTAACCCTGTGTACATGCCTCACACACACACCCACACATAAACCATTTGTGTCTAAAAAGATGCTTCCTACTCAAAACATTAGCAGGCTGCAAGTTTGGACACTTCCAAGGATTTTCCAATGGATTTTAAAGCTGTCAATGAGGAAAATGAAAGGGAAAATGAAACTTGAAGAAGGAGGGGGAAAAAAGGCATGTACTCTATATCTGCAACGTTTCAACATCAAGTTAATTTTGCATATTGTATACAAGATTTTTTTGCCTAATTTTCTTTTCATACTAAAGAACGTATGGTTTTGTCAATCGTTATAAACCAGAGAAGAAAATGCATTTCTACAGAGAAAGAGAGAGATTTCCCATCAGCAGTCTGTGCTGCGGTTAAGATTTGACATCAAGCTGTACAACGCTGTCAAAAATGTACTTACATCTAAATCCCCATTTACAGGTACAGCCGTAATCAAAGGCACGAGGAGCTTCTACAAGTCAAAGTTTTTTGTTTTTTTTTGTGTGTGTTTTTTTCTCTTTTTCAATGAAGTTGTACAAAATAACATTACATTTTTTTAGGCCTGTACAAGATAAAGCAACCTTGCACATTCCTTAGGATAATAAAACAACCCCCCTCCCAAAAAATATATTATGTATTTATTTATATATATTTATATAGGACTAGCGCCCACCATATCTAGACACCTCCCTCCCTTCTTCTAAGAGAGGTATCATTCGGCCAATCGAGCGTGGTGGTTCTCCCAAGGCAGAAAGCGTCTACTGCCTATTGGCCAAGAGGTGCGAAGGACTATGTGTCCCACGGTCCACCGCTCCTACGCCTAGTCTGTGCTCGCTGGACGATTCCAAACCCCCGGATAATCCCTGCAACCCTGCACTCTTGACAGAAAAAACGAGCAAAGAAAGGCAAAACACATTTTAAAAAGAAAAAAAAAGCACTAAAGAGGAAAAGTGACAAATAATAAATATGGCGGTGCTACATAGTGAATTATGCTTCCTGGCCTTCATTTTAAGGAACCTGATGCAAAAGTGCATTATCCACCCCCTACGTCAAGTATTCTACTAAAATGATCTTCACAAGATTTGCAGAGGAGAGGTCAAAGGTCAGACTACCTTCAGACTAACGCGCCTGAAGTTACCACAGGTTTCCGTTAGGTTAGCTGGTCCACGTCCAACCACGGCTAGCAGAAAGTAAAAATTGGAAACGTCCTCCAGACCGAGAAAAGGAACGGAAAAGAATGAACAGGAATGACCTCTGAACGACCACAAATGCAATTCAAACGGCATATTCAAGCGCGCACACATACACTCACACACACACACACATGCGCACACCTCACTCTTAGAAATACAGGCTATAAATAGGGAGATGAAATGGAGGAAAAAAAGCATCAAAGGAGGGGGGAAAAAATCACATGACAAAAATTGTCACTTGTCAGTAGTTCACATAGTCCCACTGCAATCTGGGAGTGGAAAAGAAGCGATCTGATTGGAGGGGCAACCGGCCACTGCGCTGTCCAATCACAAGAGCTCGTACTGGCGGAGATGCATCCTCTGGATGATGTCGCGACAGTCGTTGAAGACGCGACGGATGTTCTCTGTGTCCACAGCGCAAGTGAAGTGTGGGTAGCAGTAGTGTTTGTCCGAGCCACTCGCTGTGCTAATCCTCTGCGGGAGCACACACACAGACAAAAGCCCGGATCACTCAAATAGCAAGAACGTGACGAGACAGGCGCTGACAGAACAAATACTTAAAGCTGAACATCTTGTTTACATAATTCTCCCCTTAGCCTGAGTGCTGTAGATCAGCCAAAACATGTCTGATGTCTCAGTTTTGCTTCTTTAGCTCTGCACTGGATCTATGATGCTACTAAAACAAGTAACAGAGCTTCACAACAACCAAACTTCATGCCCAAGTCCTCACACAACTGCCTCAAACCGTGATCAGATTTAAAGTCATCTATCACAGACATGCTTAAACTGCTTCTAAGACTGTGTGATATATTCTTATCTACTAAAACTACTGCAAAGTACTGCAAAACTACAACTTCTATATGACTGCTGCTACTGTTTTTAGCTTGCACTTCTGTTCATTTTGTACCTCACAGTAAGTGACAAGAGTGTGAGAGATTACAGACGTCTACAAATGAGGCTGAGGTGATTTACGCATGCAGTTTGCACGATTCAAACTGGTTAAGCATTCCTGACTTGTCTGTGACATTAGCCTCATAGCATCGATCACATAAGTCAGAAAAACTCCAGCACAACGCAACTAAGTATAGTAATATCTTAGCAAAGTGTTAGCAAACCTGTTAAAAGAGATCAAACATTTCATGCTCCCTTAAAAAGAAGGTTCTCAGAGGGTTCTTTAGTAACTGCAATCATTCTATACAAAACCTTGAAACACCATTTGGGTGCTTTAGCTGTTGTTTGACTGGCTGAGTGATTTCTCAAGAGGAAGGTCTACTGCACATGGGAGATGAGATTCCTGAAGAAGAAAATGACAAAGTTCAAAGGTGTTTCAAGCATACCAAAAATTCATCCCGGATGAAGAACTTGGCCCTGGTCACTTTCGGGTCCTCCCCAGGATCAGGGGTTGCTGTGGATAACAGAATGAGGGAAAATATGAGTTCAACATGCTTATGTAAGGACCATGCTTGCTTTTAGCATATAAAGCACATACATTCAAATGTAATGATGTAAAGAGAAGTCTTGACTGATCAAACTTGAATGGCACTACTTAGCTTTTAAGCAAAAGTGAACATATATTAGCAGCTGTAAGAGAAACCTGATCATATGGAAGTTCTCTCTTCAGCCCTGTATATATACTACATTTTCTAACTTTTCGTATTTTTGACAGAACTGTATTAGGCCCAAGGCAAGCATGACACCAGGGGCAACGCACCACCCCCCAATCATTTTTTATATACATTTACAGCATTTAGCAGACGCTCTTATCAAGAGCGACAAACAACAGTGCTTTGCAGCCTATGTCTGTTCTTTTGTCTGTAGGGCTAAACCCGTCAACAACTGTCATTCTACTAAGATAATAATAGCCAAGTTACACACCATAACAAACCCTGCCAACCTTATAGAAAATAAAGTATATGAGTAAACAATAAACAATAGACAGTAACAATAATAGAATTTCACTCATACACTGATACACCTTTTTCTTGTATAAAAAAAATGTATATCTTTATCTTTTCTCAGCTGCTGTGGCAAGTCAATTTCCCCAATAGGGGATAAATAAAGTTCTATTCTATTCTATTCTATTATATTGTAATAAATGTGCAATAAATATGAGGTGTTGGTTTCCAAGATACTCCTTGAAGAGATGCGTTTTGAGTGGTCGCTTAAAGACAGTGAGTAACTCAGCAGTTCTGATGACACGAAGAAGTTCATTCCACCACATCAATAGTCACAAGCAGCAAAAAGCAAAGCTAACATTAACTTAACACATGCTGTGCAGTGTTCAGTATAAAAAGCTGCATTCATTACCACAGGGGAGTTGCACCATCACACAATAAGAACAAAAAGCACACGTCAAAGTAAGTCACTGCATATTAAACCCTATTATTTAATGTGTGTATGACATGAAGTCAAATGTTTTCTAAAAAAAAAACAACAAAAAAAACACCTGTTAATATACCCTGTCCAACCTGTGCACATACATCTGTAAAGGATAAACAATGATATCGGATTTATATCGACATCAGATCAATGTGAGAACATAATGAGATAACACAATGTTACACATTTTGGTTCCCGGCTTATAAGTGTTATATTTCAACTGCTTACATCTAAAGCCAATGTAAAAATGGCCTTTTTTCATTACAAACTTTGATTTTATAACCACAGCCCAAAAAACATTTTCATATTTATATTAGTGAAACAGGCAAATTTGTATTTTCTCAGTTTCAGAATATTCTGCAACGTTTTCGTGGAACAGCAGCCGGTTTCTTTGAGGCATAAGGGATTGTGAAAACACACTTTATACCCAGGAACAAAAATAAAACTGTTACATAGTGTAATCAAAACTGATAGTTTATAGTTATAGAATTATAACATATTGATTGTACGTTTATTGTATGTTTAGCCAATGCTGGGCTTTTGTACTATAATTTCCACATTTTATTTTTAACTGCATTTGTAGACCTATAAAAATAATGGCTATATTCTACTGTAATGCAAAGCCAGATGGATTTAATTGTCCTGCTTTGTATTTTGGCATCAGCCAAAAAAAATGGCCAAAATTTTGCACATCTCCAATATAATCTAGTAGATGCATTCATTCCCTTTACCTTCAGCCGGGACTGTGTAGCGTGCGTACTCGGGGAAGTAATCTTCAAGTTTGGATTTGCCAGCCAGAATCTTCTCCGCCAGCATGTCCTGTTTGTTCAGGAACAGGATCACCGAGATGGTTCGTAAAAACCTGGAGAAGTAACACATAGGCAGACGTTCAGGATCCAGAGATGCGTAATTACACAGCAGTGACATTTCTGTCCAGCACTGCCTAAAAGTTTCTATTTGAAGACAGAATTATTAGGGTTGTAACAATGACTCAAAATTGTGTGATACTGCTGTGCAAAAGTGTGAGAATATGCCTTGTGGACATATGCATTATGCAGAATAAGCGTTTTCCATCCGCTTCTTCCGTTTCCGTGACTGCGGGCCTAAGGCAGGGTACACCCAGGACAGGACCCATCACAGGGCAACACATAGACAGACAACCATTCATACACACATTCACACCTACGGGCAATTTAGACCATCCAATCAATGTACTGCAGCTATTAGACTGTGGGAGGAAACCGGAGCACCCGGAGGAAACCCACACGAACACGGGGATAGCTTGCAAACACCGCATAGAAAGGGACCCGCCCCGGGGATCGAACCCAGGACCTTCTCACTGTGAGGCGACAGCGCTAACCACTACACCACCGTGCTGCCTGAATAAGCAGTTTATTAATTTGTAATAATTGTTTGATGTTACTGTGTTGCATCATTGTGTCAGTGCATCAAACTGTGTCTATCGGTCCAGATTTGTGAGTTGGATTAATTGTTGTTACATCCCTACTTATTATTAATATCAGTACTAATGATATTGGAAGTCATCACTTTAACGTACTTAACCAGCATGAATCACATCCCTAAATAAAGAAAGCTCTTAAACACAGACAGTGGCTTAAATAGACAGAGTGCCCTAAGAACATATGTCCAGCTCATTTTAGTACATGCGTCATCCAAAATATTAATTGTATGCTTTTTTTCATTCGTTTTCCTACATTACTGTAAAATATTAGACACAGTGCTTGAAAATGGAAAGAATGCTGATAGAGAAACCAAACAGAGAGGGAAACAGGGACAGAAAAGGGTGGAGTGGAAAGAACGGAACCTGTTATTCCAGATACTGCGAAACAGGTCTAGGGACTCGCGCAGACGGTTGGTGCTGTTATCTTCTCTAATCACCATGTTGTAGCTGCTACTGGCTGCCACAAAGATGATGGCGGTCACATCTGGAACAAAAAGAAAAAAAACCAGTCGGGAGATTAATTATTGACCTGTGGTCTTGAAAAAGTCAAGTTCAGAAGTTGGGCAGTGGGAAATGTTCAGAAGTTGAGCAGTGGGTCATGTTCAGAAGTTGGGCAGTGGGGGATGTTCAGAAGTTGAGCAGTGGGTCATGTTCAGAAGTTGGGCAGTGGGGGATGTTCAGAACTTGGTGTGTTCACAATGAAGTCACTTATGCTGTCACTTAAGCTTGTTTTAACTGACCTTATGTTTTTGTTGCCTCTAATTTCTGAGAAAATGTTTACATTTTTATTTTAGAAAATGTTCTACTCCTGTATTGTAAATTACATGCAAATGCATAAAACTCACCATTAAAGCACTGGATCCATTTTCTCCTCTCATCTCTCTGACCTCCCACATCAAACATGCTGAGGGAGGGGGAGAGAAAGATAAAAAAAAAAGATTTGTGAAGCATTAAACAGCTCACAAGGGTCAAAGTGTCAACTGAGCACATGCTAAAATGGCTAATAAATAAACAAATTAGACCTGATCACAGTACAACAGCATCCCCATGTGGTGAATCTGGGTAGTGCATCCTTCAACTATTATAACGCCAAACAATAGCTTCTCTATTATGAACCAAACTATAAAAGCCTTTGACTAATTGGCCTTTCGATGAGCAAATCATACAAAGTTTATTTTTTTAAGTAATCACAATCCTTAAATATTATATGAAATATGTAATACATGAATTAATATGACATTCAAAAGAAATTCTTATTAATAAATAGGTTAAGAGCAATATGGTCACTTACTGAAAGTTGACTTTGTCTACTTGAAATCGCGTCTCAAAAATTCCTGAAGTCAAAACTCGGCACCTAAGCAGATCCTAAGTAAACAGAAAAAAAGCTAATTCAGTACTGTTAAAAACCAACCACATTCTACCAAAAGCACTGCAGTCTTCATTCAGGTTACTGCATCACCTGCAACTCAAGGCTGCTCTTAGATCAGGTAATATTTATATTGTTCAGTTATGTAAATTCAATTACGGTGGATGAAGTGAACAGAAATACTTTGATTCAGTAAGTAAATCATGCCAGTTAACCCTTAAGTGTTCTGGTCAGTTATTTGGTTTAGGGAATTTCGAGTGCCTGTATCTGTAACCATTGCATTGACCAGAACTCAACCTGATTGTTCCATCTCTACCACTTGGTTTGGGTCAGTTATGGTCAAGAAATCCACTGGATTTAACTGTGTATTTAAATAGTAGACATTTTCAGTAAGCTTCATCACCAGACATTAGACAAAGGCATCCGAGTTGCAGGTACTTCTGTT
Source organism: Arnoldichthys spilopterus (assembly GCA_037974385.1). NCBI lineage: Eukaryota > Metazoa > Chordata > Actinopteri > Characiformes > Lepidarchidae > Arnoldichthys > Arnoldichthys spilopterus. Next base: position 6,019,344 of record JBBPDA010000001.1, read on the forward strand.
GCACAATTGAAGTTTGGTGTGTTTCTCTGAGAAGTTTGAAGAGAATCCAAGAATTTTTTTGGGATTTTTACTCATTTGTTTTTACTATTAAGAAAAATCACAACTGTTTGAGACCTATATTTTACAAATAGTAAATAAAAATACATTTTAAAATATAAAAATTTCATAAAAAAATTAACATTATTGTTATTATTGCCCCTAGCAAATATATGCTGCAAATAAATTTTTTTATTGCTTTTTTCTTGGTGTGTCCATTGAAGGGTTAAAAACAAAAATTGCTTCTACATATAAAAACTACATAAAAATCAACTCTCTCAAACATAAGTAAAAGTAATTCACTTCACATTACTGCTTTGCTAACGTGTCTACATATATGTAAGTATGGACAATACTGGTAAATGCCAATATCAATAAATACACAAACACATGCATTAACACTGGTAATGTCAGTGAGCTGCAATATCAGCCTTGAAGGACACTGCCTTTGAGACCTGAAGGTCTCTGGTTCGAGTACTGTCCTGGGCACTACTGAGGTACTCTTGAGCAAGGTACCGTCCTGCTACACTGCTCCCCGGGCGCTGTTGAAAGCTGCCCGCTGCTCCACGTGTGCACGTGTGATGGGTTAAATGCAGAGGTTGCATTTTGTTGTGGTGCTTGAGTTTGTTTACAATGACAAATAGTCACTTTCACTTCACTAATGAATACTGCACATTGCAGCACCCCCACCTGGTCTGTTGGTGTGTAGTCATTCTGTCGTACTGAGTCAATTCTGTCCAGGAAGCTGGAAGACACAAATAAAATCACATGAATTTCCAAAGAAACGTAAGACAGGAAAGGACGGGAACAAACCTGAGGGGAGCATCATGGAAGGTGGGGTGTGTGTGTGTGTGTGTGTGTGTAAATATAAGGATATTCGATTGGATCGTTTGTTTAATTATCTGAGTATTCAAATTAGACAAGATGGTGGTGAATAAAGGTAAAGTAATAAAGGTTAAACTTAAAGAGTGATGTTTTGCATCAGTGACATCGTGTGAGCTTGTTTAATTATAACAACATATGTTTTCTCTTTAAAATGAGTTCAAATGGAAACTAAATGGAAAATGGATAATGCTAGAACGGGTTGAAGTACATTTGGGTCACGGTGGTCAATATTAGAGTGAGCGTTACAGTGTACTGTAACTTATGTGTGGAAGTGATGCAAATCAAAACCAGAAGAGTGAGAACCTGAGAAACTGTACAACTTTCACCTTCAGGGATTCAAAGTTGTCATGATTCCAATGTTTGGTCTTGTCATGTGTTTATAATTTAGCTCCACCTTAGTCCTGCCCCTTGTTTCATATCTCCGCCCTTGTCCAGGTGTTTTGTGTTTCATTTGGCTGTATAGGCTCCCGTGTTTGGTTTAGTCTTTGTCTAGTCTACTGTTTTCATGCACTAGTTCTTATAATATTCTCTGGGTCCATGCCATGTTTATTTGTAAGTAGTCTTCAGTGTTCAGTTGTATGATAATAAAACCTTTAAACTATCCTGCTCGCGCTTACTTCCAAAAACCCTCAAACCTTACAGAAGACTAAACCAAACAGAGGAACCTATACAGCCAAATGAAACACATGACACCTGGACTAAGGTGGAAAGCATAAATAATAAACACATGACAAGACCAAACATGGAAATCGTGACAAACGTTTTATTGTCATATGTAAAAAGTACTGCATACAGTTTACAGTGAAATTCTTACTTGAACGCTTCTTCGCAGACTAGACAATAAATACATTACTTCATTTTCGAAACCCCTTCTTCCATTTCGGGTCGTGAGGAAGTTGGACCAATCCCAGGTGACTGCAAGCCCAAGGCGGGGTTCCCCCAAGACAGAAGGGCCAACCCATTGCAGGGCAACCAATCACACACACACACACACCTATGAGCAATTTAGAGCATCCAATCAACCTGTTGCAAACCTTTGGACAGTGGGATCAAACCCAGGACCTTCTTGCTGTGATGCAACAGCACTAACCACTGCACCGCCATGCCGCCCACAATAATTACATTTATCCATTTCTAAACCACTTCTTTCACTTACGGGTCGCGGGGAAACTGGAGCCAATCCCAGCTGACTGCGGGCCTAAGGCGGGGTTCACCCAGGACAGGAGGCCAACCCATCACAGGGCAACACATAAACAGACACCCATTCATACACACACTCACACCTATGGGCAATTTAGAACATCCAATCAACCTACACACGAACACAGGGAGAGCTGGCAAACTCCGCACAGAAAGGCACCCGTGGTCGAACCCAGGACCTTCTCACTGTGAGGCAACAGCCCTAACCACTGCACCACCATGCTGCCCACAATAATTACAATAAAAATAGTAACAGATACAAATATCAAGTAACCATATGGTGCAGATGTGAGCATGGAGTGTGTATGGCAGTATTGCACATGAATGAAAGAAACATTGCACTGACAACATTGCACACTGTGACAAATATTATTGTATGTTATATGCTCGACATAATACACAGGAGTGTATTAAACCGTCTGACACCACTGGGGTAGAACTTCTTCATTCTTAAATCCCGGAGCAATAGTAACTTGTAGGCCAGAGTGTGGTGAAGTTGGGGGGGGGGGATGGGGGCGTTCAACATCATTGAAACAAAGCATCTGCATTTGCTGTTCACTCTGTAAATATGTGTCTTTTGTTCATTCCTAAATGGGAATTCCAGTAATGTTCCCTGCTGCATTTAAACATGACATCCAGGTGGGGATTCCCTGTCCAGGTGGTGACATAGTTGACTCGACCTACGCACTGACCTTCGGACCCCTTCTCGTATAGATATATATGCAGCCGTGCTGTGTTGCCAAGGCAATGTGTGTTGTTGATTCAGGTAACATATATGTGTGTGTGTGTGTGTGTGTGTGTGTGTGTGTGAGTGAGAGAGAGAGAGAGAGAGAGAGAGAGAGAGAGAGAGAGA
>JBBPDA010000001.1:6040567-6055831 GCA_037974385.1 Arnoldichthys spilopterus
AGAGAGAGAGAGAAAGAGAGAGAGAGAAAGAGAGAGAGAGAGAGAGAGAGAGAGAGAGAGAGAGAGAGAGAGAAAGAGAGCAAGCGGGAGAGATATACAGATAAATACAGCAACAGAGGAAGAATGGGCAGAAGCAAAGCTCAAGATACAGAGTAAGTAAAAGACAAGGAGGGAGGGACAAAATGAAGAGAGGAGGGGGTCACAGAGAAAAAGAGAGAGAGAGAGAGAGAGAGAGAGAGAGAGAGAGAGAGAGAGAGAGAGGAGGAATAGAAAAAGAGTGTATGTGTGTGTGCAGAGTGCATAAATATCCTGTACTTGGTGGATATTGAGCGCGCATGGGCCAGCTCGATATTGATATGGACATCCTCTTTGACACAGCAACTTGGAATAATCCGGCAGTGTTTATTTCCAGGTCTCAATGATAATCAAGCTAAGGTAATTAAAGCTCTTTCCAGGCCTAGCCATTTAGCCACTAATGACCAAACCAGGCCTGCTGATTGGAGACACAGCTTTTTTTTTTTTTTGTAACAGATACACACCTACAGCAGGGATGCTGATAAGTCCTCAAAACTCTAAACGTTCACATATCACAGCAGTACTTCAAACTTAACCACAGTACACATAAAGAGATCAGCGAAACTGGAAGTGTTTACAATATTCTTCCACTGCTCAGTTTTTTTAATTCATTTGGCATTTCAGAGCAGTGAATTGCACAGTTAATTGTATAGACTTGACCTGTGTATTTTTTAGCCATTTAGGCCATTTGTTTGCAGACGTCTTAGCATTTAATGATACTGTGATATAACTAAACAATAAAAAATTATAATGTTACTTAATTGAACTGCACAATTTGCTTTACAATAGAAACATCCTTCTTTTGGTCAAAAGACTTAAATCTTAACTTAAATCTACACTCCCCAACTACATGACTTTACCTACGCCAATATCTTAATTATACGTGCATTAATGTAATTGAGTATTCTAGCAGTTATACTGACAAGTAGTTGTCATACATATGCGTTACACCATGGTAAATTATACGTCGTGAAATCTGTAATATTGGAACACTCATGAGACCCTGCTGGTGTAGGTTTCCTCTCTTTCAGTGATGCAGCTTGAGTGTTAACAGTTTCCCCCTTTTTAGCAGTGAAGAATCCATGAAACGCAGCTTTATTGTGACCGATAACACCCTGTTCGTCATTATTATATTATCGTCTTAATTATACGTGCATTAATGAGATATAAGGGTATTAGCACTAATGCTAAAATAAAGCGGAAAATCAAACCTTCCCTTCTTTGCTGGCTGTTGTTTTCCTGTAATCTTTAACATTTCCTATAATCTTTAATTCCCATTTCACAAATGTCACAGTGCACCAGCAGTTGGAAAAAAACATGAACCAATATTTTTCACCAACCGCTTGCACCACGTTCACCAATCATCAAGAGAAAAATGTTTTCGAGTATTGAGTTCTGAGTATTTGACTGTGAACCAGTGAGTGGGGAAAAAGTAGCATTACCAATAATATTGTGTTTTGCCTTCTCCTTCCACCACCCCTACATATCATAAGGGAAAATTCTCTCCCTGAGACCATGTTTCGCTGTAAAACATCCCATGGTACAGGAAGAAAAGGAGTTAGAATTTTCAGTGGTGTAAGCATTTGACAGGTAAGTACATAACATACTAATATAACTAATATTAATGATATTAATAGGAAGTGCCAACATGCATCATATAAAACTGCAATCCGTATGCTAACTTCCATTGAAAACGTTCTGCCACAGAATTATTTACTTATTTTTGCTTTTTATTAACATTTTATTGTACAAATGTGCTATATTTCTGGTTTTAAATATTATTTATAATAATATAATATAATATATATAATAAAACTAAAAAAATCTATAACAGAACTTTTAAATGATTGTTTTAGCTTGTAGGCCGCTTTAGATGTCAATATAATCCTCATCAAGGGTTTTGAGGAACAAATATGCTAAAATGTTCAGTCATGTTAAGCAAACATTGGACCTAAATACTGCTGGACATTTATTTGCAAAATGAATATGTAATTTTATGAATGTAGAACATTTAAACAGCGACATCGTTCTGAACCTACTACGTCATGGCGGCAAACCAAAAGGTTTTTGCATTAGATGATGCAAAATTGAGCTGCGCTGGTGGAGTTTATTAGTGAGCCTTCACTGCTTTTCTTCCATCTCTTCAAGCGTTCCCAGTGGCAATCGAGCTTTAGCAGGTATTATTGGAGCACATCAGACCTGATGTAACCAGGCCCTCCTGGGAGGGATACGAACAAACAACAACCCGGTTACAAAGCAAACACTGTACTCGCAACAACCCTCATGAGCCAGCTGCTTGGACTATAGTTCTGTTACAGTACAAAAGCTGGGCATTTAATAAATAAGTGACATGCAATCACTTAAAAAGTTAGCGCAATATTTAATCTCTGAGCTTTGTTATCGGTTTGTTAGTCGGGAGGGTAAATTCCATTGGGCAGCAGTCTAAAACCTCATGTGTTTTGTAAACGCGTCTTCAAGTCACCCAGCTTACAAAACCAAATGGTTTCCTGTGGAATACTCATAACGCTCAGATAGGATGTAAATATCCCCTGCAGAGCAATTTGTCCATTATTTTTTTAAACGAAACACTATACTTAACACTGAACATTTATTACAAATATAAACTTAAAGAAGTAAGCGATTTCACTGCTTTAAGATTATATTTTATTACAACTACACAACAGAATGAAAAATTGCTGCTCTTATTACTGTTACGTATGTTCGTATTTGATGTTCAATAATTTAAAAAAATTTCATTTTCTTTTAAGTCAAAGCAACAAATCTTTTTTGCAGTGTACATGGTATATACAATTTACTCCACACTCCTCATAATTGAGACGGAGATGTTTCTCATAATGTTGAATCACTTTTTACATTGTGTTTCACTTAGCCCTCCCACTCCACTATCATCAAACGAAGCATTTAGGTAGCTCAGAGACCCTCTCTGATAACGCGTTTCACTTGGAAACAAACTATGAAACATCATATTTATATTTCTTATTTTATATTATTTTATATCATATTATTTATTGCAGTGGTGGCCTAGTGGTTAGGACCTTGCACTTATGAACAGAATGTTGCGGGTTCAAGTCCTGAACCAGGTACAACTGAGGTACGGTTGAACAAGGGTCCGTCCCACTACACTGCTCCCCGGGAGCTTTCATAGCTGCCCGCTGCTACACATGTGTACGTGTGATGGGTTAAATGCAGGTTAAAGGTAACAATTGGTTGTGGTTCACTTCGCATGTGACTGTTTGTTATTGCTATCCTGTGTCGACCAGAGGAGCCTTGGTTCCTCCCGAGGTTTCTTCCTACAGCTAGGGAGTTTTTCCTTGCCTCTGTTGCCTTTGGCTCTTTGGGGGCTCGGACCCGGTTTCTGTAAAGCTGCTTTGTGACAATGTCAGTTGTAAAAAGCGCTGTAGAAATAAACTTGACTTGACTGAGTGTGGCAAATAAGTCACTTTCACTTCACTTTTGATCATCACGTAAAGACTAAATACCACTGCAAATGTTCTGTGCCACATTTACTTCTACTTTTACTTACTAACCTTACATGTAAACTACTGTACAGGTTTCGCTGGTTAGCTAGATCTTGTTAGCGATATCATGTCATACTGTCCACCATGTTTTCATAAGTAGCTACTTTCCTCCCATTTCACCATGCATTGTGGCATAACAATATAAATCAGCACCACACTCAAATCATAGGCTGCATTGATTATACTACACTTTAGCCTTTGTAAGCATATTCAGTTTTATACACATCACGACTAGTCAAAACTAGTGTTTATTATACAACCGGGAAACAGCAAAGTTTGTTTTACCCTAAAAAAATTGGCTCTACATCACCCAACCCATTCTAGTATAGTCTTACAAGGCTAGAGCTAAAATGATCACTATGTCCCTCATCGCCATCTGGTTTGACTCACAGATGTTTTGTTATAGCCACCTTTTCAACAAGCAAAATGCAACAGGGTCTACGAACAAACTAATAGACACAAAGTCTACATACCAAAGAAGATCTGACCTGGATCAGAAATGATTACCATCTTGACTGGTAAAATGTGTATCAGAATCAATAGGGGAAAAACCTTACAGGCCTTCAAAGAGATCCTATCATTGTGCATGTGTTTGAGTTCTGCGAGCATTGCAGTAGAACTCTCTTTCATTGTTAAGTTTTGGTTGCAAACAAAGTAGTTAAGATTAGGTAACAGCTAAAAAGTAGCGTTATTCAATTAGGATTTTTTTTTCTCTGTGGTATCTAGGTAGAAAACACTATGTGAGCTTTCCCATAGAGAGACCTAAACACAAGACCTGATGCATCCAATTAACCCTTAACAGAACTAGAAACTGACAGTGGAATCAACCTATAACATTTTCACTGGATGAAACCAATTACATGAGAAAAACACTTCACTTTAGGCCTTCTGGAAATCCTGCCAATGACGCTGAATACATTAAAGGCTTCAGTGAGTTGCTGAACACTGCTTAAATCAACTAAAATGTCTACAACAAACGAAACACATTATTTTGCAAGTTTCAAACGTTCAGGTACATAAGCAGTAGCTTTGTGCTAGTACACAACTGGAATCCAACTGGCACTAACAGCATAATTGTAGAGCTGTTTCACTTTGTACATTTGTTATTGGGTATCAGATATGCTGATGCTGTGCTTGAGTAACATCTGCATTAAAGAAACTGGTTGCTTAAGCACAAGGCAATAGGCATTACAAATACATGCATGAAATACACAGTGTTGATGTTGTAGTTATCACTGGTGAAAACAAAAGCAAGACAGTGTACGTCACTCTGAGTAAGAGCGTCTGTCAAAAGTTGTAAAGTACATGTAAACATATGTTTCCCCTAGCTGATCCTTGCTCGAGTTTACATTTGTGCCATGTCTACATGGTCAACTTCTTTACATCCTTTGAGCACAGCAGCTTTTTATATTGTGTGTGAACAAATTCACTTATTATTTACACCTTAAAAGTCAAGAACCAATTTTGGAAAAAGATTTTGTCAGGACAGCAGCAACTTGCTCATGTGTTTCCATCCATGCAGGAGTGTGCAAATGTGCATGAATGTGATGGTAGGCCTGCATCCACACTCATATATGCTGTTTGTGCTCCAAGCTATATCCTCGTACCGTGGAGCTTCCTGGGAGGATCGAGGTATGACGTTTAACTGACGTTACGTGTCATGAAAAAACACAATCTATGCTCTAGATTAGGAGAGGACAGCGTGTGCATGTCTCATGGTCAGAGTGTGTGTTTGTGTGCGCGCGAGTGCTGTAGACAAAGTGACAGTAACTGAGTTACAGATAAGGAAGTAATCGACACTGCACAAACTCGTTTAGATCAAACACACAGAGAAGTGTCAGCTTTTGTTTTTCATTGCTGTTTCTTTCTCCCCCCTATTTCTCTTCCTCGGTCTGTCTTTAATTGATGAATCGGATCGCTCCACAACCCAATAAACTGATTCTTGGGGAAGGTTCTACTGTACATGTTGTACTTAGCAATATTACTACTGACAGACTTTCCAAAAGAGTTAAAATCAACCTGAAAATAAAATGTGACCTTTTACTTTGTTAGGTCATGTCCCTGGTCATATTAAGGACTTTTATCCCAAAGAATTTAGGTTTCGGAGTATTAACTATTCTGAGTGTGCAGCATCTCCCTCTGAAAAAGCAGGGAAAATAATATTAACCAATAATATTACTTTTTTCTTGCTCTGCCCACCACCCACCTATAACACAGTGTTACACAATCTATGTTCCTGGCTTCGAAGTGTTATATTTCAGCTGTTTATGTCTAAAACGTTTATGTAAAAACAGCTCTATTCATCACAAACTTTGATTTTATGCCCAGAATGGCAAAACAGGTGAATTTCTATCTTTTCTGGACAGTCCCAAAAAGTTCTCAAAAGTTCTAAAAGATTCCAGAAACGTCTAGAAAATTCTGGACAATTCTAGTAAAGTCTGGACGGTTCTCACAGCTCCAGGTTGTTCTGGAAGTGTAATCGAGAATGTTCTTGAAAACAGATACATATGAAAACATCATTGTACGGTCTCCAGCTCTGTCTGCAACCCTGTACTGGTCATAGATTTCCAGCTGATTATGTTTTGCTTTCAGTAAGACAAATTTGGACAACGAGTATGAGGCATTCAAGCTTGTTGCACTAATAACTGACAGATGTGGTTTTTCTTCACAGTTAACCACAGAACTCTACAGTTGACCTGTTCCGTGGCTTCCCACACGTAAAACTTCTCATACACGCTTCTCTCTGGTTGAGTTACAGTATCTTGAAAGAGTGTCTCGTTAGAAAAGTTTGGGTCATACACTGTTGAGTCTACTTCACATTGTGGAGCAAAAAGGACTCACTTCGCAACTGTATTTGGATTTTATTCCTGATTTATGCCTTTTACTTAGATCTTACTATGCGTCAAACTTTTGTAATACTTTCCTAATGCTGTATTTCACTTTGTTCAAACCTAATTTCACCACCTGTTTTTGATATAAAAAAAAAACCACGAAATGTAGTATTGAGGTGGCACGGTGGTGCAGTGGTTAGCGCTGTCGCCTCACAGTGAGTAGGTCCTGGGGTCGATCCCCGGGTCAGCCACGGGTGCTTTTCTGTGCGGAGTTTGCAAGCTCTCCCCGTGTTTGCGTGGGTTTCCTCCGGGTTCTCCAGTTTCCTCCCACTGTCTAAAAGCTGCAGTCGGTTGATTGGATTCTCTAAATTGCCCATAGGTGTGAGTATGTCTGAATGGTTGTCTGTCTATGTGTTGGCCTGCGATGGGTTGGCCTCCTGTCTTGGATGTAGGTGTGCCTTAGGCCCGCAGTCAGCTGGGATTGGCTCCAGCTTCCCCGCGACCCGAAAATGGAAGAAACGGTTTAGAAAATGGATGGATGGATGGATGTAGTATTGAATCTGCATAAAACAGGGATTTTAAGCTGTTGAATAATTCTTTGAAAAAATGGCAACACTGTCTTCGAGAATAAGCAAAATAATACTTATTCTAAAATGAACACTACTCCAACCATACTAGCCTTCAAACCTGTAAAATGCAGCTGAACATGCTGTTAAAATGAACAAAACAAATGGAAGCATATAAAATGCTTGATAACATTTCCAAAACCGTGTAAGAGGAAGTGAAAAAAAAAGAAAAATCTTCTCTGGCTTGCAATGACATACAACACATTTCTGTGGTAAAATATGTGTATTACGCATTATGCAACCTGATCGTAACAAGAAGAAGGCGTATTAGAAGGTGTGATGTTGACTCTCCTGGGCGCACAGGTAACTGATCCTTAGGGACGTCGGCTTATGATACAACTATTGCCTCAGTCTCCGTTAGATAAACACGGCTGGAGTGACACCGCACCTAAAGCGTGCTAATCCCCTTCTCCAGCACTACAGCAGGGTCTGCTTTACTCCAGCCTGCTAAAGAGCACGGAATGACACGTGCCGAGAAAAAGGGAAAAAAAACAAAAAAAACAACAAAAACCGCACACTGAACCACACCACACAGAGAAGAAAGGAAGGCAGGGAGAAAGTCCAAGGAAGTGATAGAGTGTTGTGTTGTGAAACTGACCAACACAAAACAGGGAAAGCACAGCTAAATGAGAAAGAAACAAGTGGTCAAACACAAGAGGGGCAGAATGGCAGAGTAGTGAGGAGAGGGGTACAAAAGGGCACTTGGAGAGCACTTTACACAGAATGAGAAAGAAAACGAAAGGCTTCTCATTGGCCGTGCCGCTATTTTGAGCGCCCAAGAATGTTCAAAGAGCAAACCTCTCACCTTTTCTCATTTATCACACCTGCTAATCATTAAGCTAATCGTCAAGTGTGGTGGAGTGAGGAAAAAAAAAAAGAGCGGAAATGTGTAGGTGTAAATCCCAATAAATCAATTCAATTATTTTACTTATGCAAATCATTTCGAGCATCATACACCCTCTAACCTCTTTTGGGACTCTTTGTTGTTTGACAAAGGTAGAAAGTAATCCCAAATAACATATGTGATCAACACTCACTCGACATAGATTACTATCTGATGGTTTCACCGTTGCCTAAAAGACGATCCTATAGCTACAGTATATACTTAGCATCTCCTTATGCTCTTCTGGAAATGTGTTTTCTATGAAGGAAGTTCTATATCTAGAAAGCACAACTGCCAGTCTAAATAAAGCCTGTCCTAAAACTGTACAAGCTTGAATGGATATCATTACTGCTCTAGACTACATATAAATTTAAGCTTATCAGCTGCTGTGCTGAAATGAATTTTACCAATCGAGGTAGATCTCCCGGTTTCTGTATTTTATAACTGTTGATAGTAACCTCCTATTTTACACTCCACACCTGGTCATTTACTCCATTTGTGACCTTATATACTTCATTATGCAATTTACCTAACATTAAGAATTGCACGTTGCTTATAGGTTGACTATATCCCTGACAGATATAATAATAATAATATAAATAATAATAACAACGCTTTACACATGCACGAAAAACTCTGATTTAAAAGTGGGAAAAGACGTGCAGTCACGAAGAGATTGTGGAAGAGAGTTCCAGAGTTTGGGGCAGTAGTATTGAATGACCTGCCCATAGAAGTAAGGAGCCTTCAGGAGATTAGTACCAGATGACCTGAGTGAGCGAGGTGGGGAGCAGGGCACAAGAAGATGGCTGAGATATGGAGGAGCGAGACAGTGTGAGCTTTAAAAGTGACAAGTAGTATTTTAGATTTTATATTTGACTAAATAGGTAGCCAGTGTAATTGAAAGAGGATGGAAGTGATGTGGGAGGAATGTTTACTTAGAGTGAGAACTGAAGTTTTTGAAGATTTACCGCGAAAGCCTGTCATTACATCATGTCCATGCAAAACTTCATCACTGTAATATGCCGAGTGTGCACCTTTTCCACAAGTGAATATTGTTCAGAAGAGAAGAAGTACTCACTACTGCGCACAGTCGATAAGCTGGTACTCGTTGGACCGTTCAAAGCAGGCCTTTATGCCCTCGTCATCCCAAAGCTGTTTAGCATGTTCGAAAAACTCCTGTTGAAAAGACAGAAAAATTTAAAAAATTGTTCTGAATATAATCACTGTAATAAATCTGGATTTTTTTTCTGCTTAAAAAGTAACATTGAAACATTTTGTATCAGGAAAACCAAAATAGAACAAACACTGACTTCTTAAATGTCTAATAATTTCAGCAACATTTATAATAGTAATAACTAATCTGATATAGTCTAGAAGAGTCATATATATTGTCTAGAAGAGTCATGCTAACATGAACAGGTGCTAAAAGTGTTCATTCCAAAATTCAGCCTTTGTCTGGATTCTATAACCTGTGTAGATGGTAAGATGGTGGAAAGTAAGGTTAGGCTTGTGGACGGTGGGACTTCAGCGCTGATTACTGAGGCGCTCTTTCACCACTTTCAATTAGCAGGACTTCACCTGATTCACATGTAAAACATGACATGTTTATGATTATTCATCAGACTTGTGAATTAGCATGAGGTCTCCTTTCTCTCCATCTGATTCATTTACAGAGTGAAAGCACCACTAAGGGCTCCGAGAGAGGAAGAGAGGAACTGCCCCCGCACAAATCAAAGCATTTAGGCCATGGATGCCGTGCCACATCAACAGTATGGGCTAATGTCAAAGACTCATTGGCTGTTGCCTGTGTCTTCTTACACCTGTAAGAGTTAATCCAACAAGTGATGTTCCCAATGCAGAGACCTTTTTGTAATATTACAGCCAAGTATGAATGTTTGAGATAACAGATCAGAATACGGAGGCGTGGCACCTTTGAAATGAAGATAAACATTATCTCGTCAATACAATTTGCCTGAAATTTATCCAGAGGTAAAAACTCTACAAGCATTTCCATTTCTCTGGAACATTGGCTAATTATTAAACCCTCATATTGGTGACAGACACACCATACCCATCATATCCTGCTAAACTGATTCCAATATGGTCATTAGACTGCCTTAAAAACTGAACGGATCTATCTGCACATTGCCATTTGCACTCCTGATCCATTTGCACTCTGCTATTTGCACATCTGGCTTATCTGCACTTCCTGTATTCTGTACATAACTGCAAATTACTAATCTGTAAACTCAAATTTATTTGGTCTATATATTGTTGAGGGTGTGTATTTACTGTTTAAACTGTTTATACAGTATATTGTTAGGTTTATTGTTCATTTTTTCCTATTTATTATTGTACGTTTTTTAACTGCTTACATTTTATAATTCATATTGTATTTCTTTTATAATATTTTTACTTCCTTTTAAACTTTATTATTTAAAAAAAATTGCACAGTCTCTGGAATGATCAGGGCATGTTGAACTTGTATAACTATGTGTGTGACAAATAAACCTCTTGAATCTTAAATAATTTAAAGCACTTTTACTTTCAAAATCATCCAAAGGGAGAAGTTGACAAGTAAAATGGGTTAAATTGAAACTGCGGTTTAGACGCACACTCTACTCGAGGTACCAAAGCTGATGAAACAATGTACTGTGTGCCAATACAATGAGGATACAGACACCACACCTGATTGTGAGGCCCTACATTTTCTATGCATTTTTGCCCTTCATCAACATGCAAACTGTGTTTTTGGTCACTAAACTGGGGATTTTTGAAAATGCCTTCTGAGGTGAAGATTTTTGAAAACACCATATTTGCATTTATGCGTGGACGAGGTAAAGGAAGATTTTTGTCAAAGCTGTGTGACTTCATCTCCTTTGACGTCACACTGTGCACCATGTTGGTTTACAACAGTAAGGTGGTTTTCTGCGTGGAGACAAAATACTGTTGCTCGTAACTCTGATATTGGGACTTGTTACCTGCTTATACATACACACACAGTTACTTTCCCTCCATTACGAAGGACACGGGCGTCAAAATGAGGCTTTGGATTTCACTACTATTTTCAACACGGACAGTCTCACTCGAGCTCCTGGTGCCAACAGACCTGGTTGGAAACAGTAGTTGGTGGTACAGCTTTGAAAGACAGCTAGTGCTTCCACAAGAAGCCACCTCATGCCACCTGCTGCTTTGGCATGCTTTTGACAGCGCTTGACATTGTTTTTGTGTTTACATTGACAAAAAGATTTTCAAAACGGCGCTCATGTTGACTGGATATTTAAAAAAATGCATATGGAAAACCACTGTGTTCAAAAATATCCATCTACGTGTGCACAGGGTCTGGGCCTCAAAATTAGCATAACTAATTAGGATGTTGAGAATTGTTCCCACTGCCTCTTCGATGTCTCCACTGAGGTGAATGTCTACTTCCAAGAAGGTCAAAGGTGATATATTTCACCCACCATTTCAAGCAGAATTTACCCTTAAACTCCTTCCTTCCGCTCGCCCAGCCCCCACCCCCAGCAGAGTGATGACAAGGGAGGCGAGTAAGTGGGAAGACAGGGAATGAGGGAGGAGAGGAAAGAGGAGGGGAGTCTTTCTCAGAAAGAGACTTGTTTTTCCCTACCTCTTCCTTGGAGAGTAGAGACAGCTATACGGTAATTAGGCCCCCAGTGAGGTCCCATCATATAATCACCACAATACAGCAAAACAAATGGCTACAGAGACGCAAAACAAACCGACGAGAAAACGCACCACGGCCTCTGAAAAAAAAGCATCATCACACTTCGCAACCCTTCATGCTCTAAAATGCAGTCTCTAAAATCTATTATCTTTCTATGAGAGATGGCAAATACCAGCCTCATGTAAATCAAGCATCTTAGAGGAAATAGTACACTTTCTCAGCAATAAACTGACCATAACTGGTTACTTGTTAGGTCAGAAAAGGGCAGGCCAAAGATGATCCAAGATCATTATACAAAAACAACAATAATGTAGATCCATACATCCATACATTTTCTAAACCACTTCTTCTGTTTCCAGGTCGCGGGGAAGCTGGAGCCAATCCCAGCTGACTGTGGGCCTAAGGCGGGGTACACCCAGTACAGGAAGCCAACTCATCACAGGGCAACACATAAACAGACAACTATTCATACACAAATTCACACCTATGTTTAGATCATCCAATTAACCTACTGCAGCCTTTGGACTGTGGGGGGAAACCGGAGCACCCGAAGGAAACCCACGTGAACACGAGGAGAGCTTGCACACTGCGCACAGAAAGGCACCCGTGGCCGACCCAGGGATCGAACCCAGGACCTTCTCGCTGTGAGGCTAACCTCTGTACCACCATGCCACCCCATAATGTAGATCTAAGAACAAAATTTTATATTTGATACTCTTTTCAGTAAATGTCAATACTTCTTTGCAAGAAACTGCAACCATACAATTAAAGACAACAAAGCATGGGCAATATGTATCGCCATATCTGCCATGACACAGGCAAAAAGGACTAGCTTAACATTGCCATCACAATGCACCACTGGCCACTACTGAAATGTACTAAAACATATCACATACCTGTGCTGGAGTATTCCACTTAAACTGGATTAATGATGCTCTCTTTGTCATGAAACACACATCTGGTCAGGGTTCAAGTGCTGACAGTATCCACTACATACTCGAAGGAAGCATACGATGTATGCCAATAACAACTGCCCACCATTAATACTGCTGTCACTTCAGTATCTCACTAGCAAACTATGGGATGACCATCTTCAGATACAACCTTCAAGTTTCATCGAATGTCCAGCTTTTGCATGTTAAAATGCCTGTATTTCCACTTATGCTGCACAAGCACACTACACTATATTTTTGCAGATGGATCTGTGCTCACAACAGTGACCCATTTTACACCTTCCCCAAAGCCTTTGTGTGGTTTCACCCCTTCTAAAATCTTTGCAGTCCTCACTTTCCCTTTGTGTTTCCAGGTAAGGTTTGCTTGTCTGAGTGGCTGAATTTTCTCCACATTCAAAGCACACTCAGTATATCCACCTGGTCTGACGGCATACATCTCAGGGCTCTAACAGGGTAGCAATACAACATACCTGTTTTCATTAAAGCGCTAAATGAACCTGTACAAACCTAAAGAAACAAAGTTTGTGCATCAAACATAGCTAATGAACTACAGCTAAGGTAAGGAGAAGATTTTTCTCTGGAATGATCGCCTTTCTTGCTTTATACAATGCGCCGGTAGTTATATTCACCCTTGCTTTGGAGTTTATTTAAACTACTGTGTAGCTTTAACCACACACAAACACACACACACACACACACACACACACACACACACACACACACACACACACGCTTAGTATTATTCTAACAGTGTGGTAGATAAGTAAGACATGTTAACAATTACTGCAGAGCTGGGTTTATTTGTCAGTGTACTAGAGAAGATCAGCAGGCCTGTAATTATTGATAGATTCATGTACATGATGAAAAAATATAACTGATTAATATTTACCTCATTAATTAAGCAGTCATGATGTGCTGGCAAATGGCCTGACGCTAATGCATGTTTTATATACCTCATACAAGAATTAGATCACCATACACATAAGATTTCAATTATTTTTATTGCCAAATAAAGCTATTATACTCTAAATATTTTGTTCTCTGTCAATACATTTGTTTTTTTGCCGTTTCTCTCTATATTTTTTTCTATTTACTCAAATAGATAGATACATAGATAAATACATAGATAGATACATACATAGATAGATACATACATAGATAGATACATAGATAGAGACAGACAGACAGACAGACAGACATACATACATACATACATACATACATACATACATACATACATACATACATAGATAGACAGACAGACAGAATAGTGTCTATGTGTTTATTAAATAGTAGTGTTGCTAGTTGTGTTGCTAGTTTTCTATTTACTCAAATACAATGACATGACATTAGCCCTAGCATTAGCAGAAAAAAACAAAAAAAACAACGCCAGGGGCAGCCAGGGTGGTTTTCGATTGTGAGCAACGCTGAGGTGGATAAGAGCAGCACTCCCTGCTCCTCTCACACACTCTGGAACAACGAGAGACAAAGCAATCCCGTTGGAAAACTCGGCGTGACAAGTCGAGGTGTCCGGGGAGCCCGGACGAAAGGAAAACATAAAAACAAACCTTAACGACCATTAGTGGCTTTTCATTCAGCAGAGCCGCTCTCTACCTGAGGCCTTCATTAGCTAGTGAAGAAGGCAAAAGAGTCATTAGGAGAGAGGTAAGTAGGGCCACCAGGGCGCTCTAGAGACTGGGCTAATGACAGCCAGTGTTGCTTGGGGCCTCCCACGTGCCCAGCTGTACTGTCTCCACTATGAACTCCAGCAGAGCCAGGGGATACAACACACGCCCTGACACACCTAAACACACATACAGATACAGAGATACTTCTACAAGTACACACGGGGCAAGATGAAGATGGTCAGGCATATAGTAAAC
Organism: Arnoldichthys spilopterus; assembly: GCA_037974385.1. NCBI lineage: Eukaryota > Metazoa > Chordata > Actinopteri > Characiformes > Lepidarchidae > Arnoldichthys > Arnoldichthys spilopterus. The sequence continues at coordinate 6,055,043 of JBBPDA010000001.1, forward strand.
CCCTGGATTACCACCCACACTAACAACGCACACTGTTACCAAAGACTTAAAGGAAACACATTTTAGCCAAAATCAATTTCAGTCTAAACTCAAATCCTTCATTTCGTCCAAAGAAGAAAACATATTTGCATTGAAGTACAAAAGAGGACAAAACCAAATATGTTCAGTTCTTATAAAAAATAAAAAACCAAGAAAGGAAAAGAACCATAAACTGGGTTCAAACTAAGGCCAATAGGGCAAAAACATGGAAAGAACTTGGAAAATAACTTAACAAAATGTATCATCAATCTGGTAAACACAAATGATTAAATTATCAGCTACTTGTTCCTATACTCTTTGTGCTGTTACTACACAGTGGTTGTCATTTAAAGCCTCTAGAATTGGTCTATGCCTGTCTTTTTATGATGTGTGCAGTTGTTCAGCAGACCACACCTAGCATATAGTCAGAAAAAAGTGTATTTGGAAGCATTTGATCATGACAATAAGATCACCATATTACCACAATACTTCATACTGTCTGTATGAAATGACTAAGAAATTCCCTTTAGATAAATCACCCCCCCTCCCCCCACTATACAACTAGTACTGTGCCTCTGGCCTCAGATGTAGGCCTTTAACCTCTTTGTACTAACCTCCAAGCAGCTAATGCTAAGCAAAGCTATGGCTAATCACATTAGACTAACTTGTTTACCGAAGACTCTATTAGATCTACTTACACACACACACACACACACACACACACACACACACACACACACACACACACACACCCACACACACACACACACA
>JBBPDA010000001.1:6071449-6095214 GCA_037974385.1 Arnoldichthys spilopterus
AGAGAGAGAGAGAGAGAAAGATAGAGAGAGAGAGAGAGAGAGAAAGAGAGAGAGAGAGAGAGAGAGAGAGAGAGAGACAGAGAGAGAGAGAGACAGACCTTTTTATATCGGCTTTTGACATTCGAATGAGCCATATAAAACTCATGACATCCCCCAATTCTTTCTAAGACTCAATTGAAAGGGTTTTTAATTAGATAACAGCATCACACACACACGCACACAGTGACTCTCCACCCTCATCCAGAACATCTACCCTGAAGCAGTAGTTACCAAATACAAACTATTTTAGCTCCAAAAGGAGCGACTGTTCGAAAATCTTTCGTAACGTTCCATAAGCAACAGCCTGAGCCTTGACGTCCTGTATCTGCCCTATCGAACCTTAACTGAATTAAACCGTCAAAGTGAGGGCCATTTATGCAAACATCCAAATTCCAAATTACTACAAGTTGTATAAGTTCTTTCTAGCTCCACTTGGGGAGTGCTCAAACTCACAGGCAATTGAAGATCATTAACAGACACTGAATTAAGACATTACGGGACAATAAGACAGTCTTTTCCAGACTGATGTTCAGACTTCATAACTGGTTTACAGCTGACTTGTGGAAAACAAAGTCGAACACACCAAAAGCAGCATCACACCCAACAGGGCCCAATCGATAAATGCACATATTTACTACTTCTGTTATTCAGCCTGATGTATGGGAAAACCTGGTCCTTCAGCACATTCAGGTACCATCACTTTATTACCACATAAGGTTACAAAGCCTAGATCTGACCAAGTAAAGCAAGCCCAGATAAGACTGCCTTCAGAGGCTTGTGCAGTAGACACTATGCATGATCCCTTTTTAACCCATTGCTAGTTTAAATCTAGACTCATCAGACCACACAACCTCCTTCCACTGCTCTAGAGTATAGTCTTTATGCTTCCAAAAACACCAAAGCCTTTTCTTATGATTGGCATCAGAAACACTTTTACTTTCACTATTAAACATGGCCATGAGATCTACGGTTTTGTTTTTTACGATTACACTTCACCAAGAGTTCAAATGATCTCTAACCACCATCATTCAAGAATTTTTTATGACCAAACTCTTACACAAATGACGGTTCACCACTGTCCTCCCAGGTTTTAATACTGTCTCGAACAGTCGCTAGCCCAGTTCCAATCATTGCAGCACTCTGCATAGTTGTTTTCTTTGTTTGATGAAGGCCAATAATTTGACCCATCTGAAACACAGTCACATCTTTCCATGACCACGGGATACTTCTTGCAACATGGCCATTTAAGAAAGAAGAATCTACTTACAACATCAGACAGGAGCAAAATGTGTTGATATATGAGACAATACTGTAGTAATTACCCAGTCACAAGTATTTGTATATTTTAATGTAAATGTCAATTTTTTTGGAAAGGCAGCATTTGCACAAGCATTGATTATTGTGATCTCGCAAAAGCAGTGAATTGAAATTGAGGATTTTGAAGTTCAGTGTAATGCAAACACAGTATGGACTAGAGACTCAATGTTACACTATGAAACACTGTTTACATACTACATCAAACTGCAAAAATGCTTAAAATAAATAAATAAATAAATAAATACATTCTTCATAGTTTTACATAATACTTGTTTTATTACATCTACCTCATTTTAAAGAAGCAAGGAAATTCAGTTTTACTTGATGTAGTCAATTTACATAGTTACATTTACATGTAAATATTATTTAAATGACATATCATGCAAAACTAAAAATGCTTTTTGAAGTAGTACAGTCTGATGTAGTACTTCCTAGAATTCATAATAGTTTTGTTGGTTTCTTTGATTGGTTACTTTTCTTCACAGAAAAGTTGAGTTGGTGCTTTGCTCAAATATCCTAGTTGCAAAATGGCTTTCCTCACATCAGAGGTTGCTTTGTTATGGTGCAAAATCAGGCACTAAATATTGGTTCTTCAGTACCAATAAATCAACAGGACCTCACGCTCAGCTTATGTCACTGACCAGTGGGCCCTAAATAAAACCAGCAACTGCTAATTTATACTCAACACACTGTCAACTCTTTAAGACACTGAGAGAGGCCTAAAATTCACAAGCTCAACTAAATGGTCACAGAAAAAAATGGAGGGGGTATGGAAACTCTGTAATGTACTGAAGCTCCAGGGAGTGAGGTCATGTATTTGATCATGCAGATAGACAGTTTGACAGGGTGCGTGCGCACTGTCTCACCCTATAACTGTAAACAAATTACCCAAGGCTGCTGGTGGCATAGCCAGTGCTTAAATTTCTCCTGGTCTCAGTTTCTACACCTGAATTAGGGACACAAAGCTGACAAGATAGCGCTAGCAACTCAGAATCCACCCCCAGCCACTCAAGCTAAATCCATGCATGCATGTGTTAACATGATGTACACATGAGGCTCAGTATGACCTGATGCTTGGTAGGTGGAGAAAACATGAACCACTAATCAAACTGACCACTCTTAAAATTCAGCCAGCTTAGCACAGAAGCAATAGCACAGAAGGGTAATAGCAAAAAAGGGAAACTGTTAACCACACTTGTAGATCACAATCTACTAGGATCTATTCATATAACTACTCATTTAAACACATCTGTAAGCCAGCAGATCCTACTTATAACTCTACCACTGTGACGTCCTGTTTTTCAAACAGCATAAACTGCATACAACATCAGATCTGGTCCCTTAAAAAGGGGTCCAAAGCATTTTGCTCATATGCAAAATGTGTTTTGCTCCATTTAGAAGTCAGAATAGAAAGTGAACTGTGCATTTTTTTTGCCCACTACATAACCTGTAGTTGGTAGTTACGGTAAGAACTCTATTAGTCTTCTACCACACGGGTCACAAGCCAGACACAGAAATGCTGACAGCTATCAACCTGAGAGATCAGAGATGCCTTACCTCTGTGTAGTCGAAGTCTGAAAGTGGGGCTATACTCTTTATGTAGTCGACACGGAACTGGTTGGCCGGGTTGCCGAGTGGCACTGGGGGTATTAAGGTGCTCATAGCCGATACTATAGTCTAGAAAGCGGATGAAACAAAAAAAACACAGCACTAAGCGGGATAAAAGTGGGATAAATCACAGGCTAAGCCCCACTAATCATCCAAATGGGATTGCTGGATACAACAGCCTCGTGGGGTGTAAAAATACAAACATTTCTCTTTCTTTTTTTTAATTTGGCAAGTTTGAATTCCGGAAAAGAAACTCACCACAATGGCATCCTTCACATTTTTTCGGATATCCAAAATTTTCTGCTTCTTTTCTCTGAGTGGAGGGGGGGGAGAGAAAAAAAGCGAACAAATGAGCGAATTACCAATGAACACATCAATGAAGGACTGAATGAACAATTTAACACAAGTAACAGCATTGTAAGTCACCATAATTAGGCATGAAATAGCCTTCATTCACATGCAAGCTTCACATGGTAAAAGCAGGCCCAGGAGAAGAGGGCATGTGATATAATAAAAGTGCATGTAGGCCTAGCATCCGAATGAGGTCAGTCTGTAACTGTTGGGCCTACAATAAACCAACTAAGCGTTAATTGCTATAGACCTGGTCCTCAGTGGAGTGAGGAGGCTTCAGAGCTACACTGGCTCTTTAGGCCTTACTACATGGCTGCAGCTAGGCCATAAACACAAAAACAAGACATTGCTATAGAGGCTATGATGAAGGAAGAGTATACGGACACTGCAAAAGGCTGTGCCCACAAAGCTAACAGTGTGGCACTGATCACAGGGAGTTGAAACGACTGCAAAAAGGCCAGTGTTCGCAGAAACAGAAGCAAAAAAAAGAATAGAGAATAAAGCTGTACATATAGCTGTGCGGTACAGTGAGCTGAAACAACTGAGTAGGCTGTATAACACACCTAGCTGCAGTGAACACAGCTAGCTGCAACAGCTGCAAATGATGCCACTAGCTATTCCAAACAGCCCCAGTAACGTTACCAAGCCATATAGCAAGCTAGCTGCGGCGAGAACCTCTGAATCGAACTGCCTACATACCCATATCCTCCAACATGACGGCTTTATCTCGCTGACAGCTATTAGAAATCAGCTGGACAGAGCAGGCTTGTCGCCATGCTGGCCCTCACCGTGGGCCCTCTCCGCTAACGCGAAACCGGACTACACACGACATGAGCCGCAGTGTACGTTAGCTCTGGACAGTCAAACGAGGGACTGGCGTATCAGTGTTTCTGCGGCAAAATATGATTTAAAAAAACGCAAAAAGAAGCTAGCTTACTCTGCGTTAAAGCCATTGACGTGCAAGATCCTCATCTGCTTGACAATGGTGCTCTTTCCGGATTCTCCAGCCCCTTCGCACGAGAACAAACATGGAAAGGAGAAAAACAAACGTTAGTGCAGCGCAGCGACGGAACAGCAGCGACGGCCCAGTGCTGCCCAGGCGAGCCCTAAATTCCGGGTCCCATCCGACCACTGGTCATGCATATCCTGACCTGTCAAAGGCGTGATGTGGACGGGAGGCGAGCTGGAGGAAAAACACACACATACACACACACGCACGCCCGAGCGGGATGTCGCGTTAATCCGCCCGCCAGCACGTCCATCTCTGCTGGGCTTACCTAATAACAGCAGCCGGTGTGTGGCTTTGTACGCCTGCCTCTCCTTCTGGAGCTGCTTTTCTATCTTTTTGTTCGCCTCTCGTTGAGCCTTCTCGTCGATGCGCTGGTCTTCGGTCTTGCTGTTGCCCAAACAGCCCATTTTCCGCCTCGCTCTTCTCTTCTCGCAAATACGCTAAAATGACCGTTCAAAAAGGTGCCGGAATTCTTACTGTAAATATGGGAAGCAAAAACGGGAGTGAAAAAAAAAGAAAATCCGTGCGCCACTTGTCCGTCACCGCGAGAGAGAGAAAAAAGGGGTTTCGCTTTAACCCGTTCGCCAGCAAACGCCGAGCAGATGAGTGTCAGTGAATCCCTGCGAGTGTGCGCATCATCACAGAGCGCGGCACAGACTGCAGGCAGCAGCAGGAAGTGGAGCAGGGCTGGCAGTGCAGTGGATCGGGCCGTTACGGCTCGGCGGTGGCTCCTCTTCCCCCCTCTCTGTTCGCTCTGTGTGTGTGTGTGTTTGTGTGTGTGTGTGTGTGAAATGCTGTGGGTGGATGGGTGGCTTTAACTCAGCAGTGCTCGCTGTGGTTAGAGGAAGTAGCCGCACTGCTTGCGCCGCTGTGTCCGCCCCAGGCCGCCCAGCTCAATCATGAGCGCAGCGACAGGTGAACTCAGCGTGCGTGTGTGCGTGTGTTCAACAATCTACGAAAAGCTGGTTGGTTGAGAAATGTTTCTCGCCAAAAATCTCATGACCTTGATAATGATCCTCAAATTGCCACATATACAAACAAAGAACTTAGTTCAAATTTAGGATTGTTTTATTTGTCATACACATATTTATACAGTACAGTACACGTAGTGAAATGTAGCAGTTTATTATATAAACAAATACATTACTTAACTAACTAACCACAAGACAAAAACATAACGAATTACTACTATTTTAGAATATATACATTATTATTATTATTATTATTATTATTATTATTATTATTATTATTATTATTATTATTATTATTATTAATTGTTGATATTGTCATTATTATACATTTTTAAAAGCAACAGTATATTCATATGTATCTACACACACAATATTTTAAAAATAAATTTTATCATTATTAGCATGCTACCATCACCACAACCACTTAGAACAACTGCAAGAAAAAGATGAAAGTTATTACTATATTTATAAATATTATAATTGTGTATTTATATATAATAAAGTTATTTATTATATTATTATATTATGATAAAGTAAGTAAAATGAACAATAGTGCTAACCACCACCTCAAAGAACAAAAACAACAACAATAACATCTGTAACTGACAGAATTTTGCAAGACGTCTGATAATCAGGATTGTTTAAGAGAGTGAAAGTGACTTATTTTGTCATTGTGAACACACTCAGTCACACACAAAGTGCACTACAACAACATGTGGCATTTAACCCATCACGCATGTACACATGGAGCAGCGGGTAGCTATCAACACAGCCCGTGGAGCAGTTTAGTGCGACGGTCCTTTGCTCAAGGGTACCTCAGTGGAACCCAGGTCGGAACTTGAAACTGCCACCTTCTGTTCACAAGGGCAAGGTCCTAACCACTAGGCTTCCACTGCTCAGGTCTTACTAAAACAAATGCAAATCTCTTTACTGTCTATTACTTTTAGCAGAGACAAGTTCATTAAGATGAAAACAACACAATTTTAAAGACATTTTGCCCTAAGAAATCATTTTAAATGGCAGTCCCACACTGTAATCTGTGTGGCATCACATACTGATACAGACTGTCAGCTGTGGGAGAGATTAAATGCACGTTGCAATCTAAGCAAGTAATCCAGATACTTCTGTGCAGACCTGGAACACTGTACATTTCTGCAGGATTCTTCCAGCAGGGCTCTCATAGCGACTTCTTAGGAACAATTTTTCTTCTCAGTCACTGTATCACACTGAGTGAGTGTGTGAGGTACTTGAATGACAAATGAATGACATGCTTATTCAAATGGAGCTCGGTAGTGCTGGGCATATTCTTAAGACAGTCTCCCACTTGCTGGAAGAGAACAGGAGGATCTTTGTGGGGAAGACAGCAGGTTTGGGCACCTTTACCTCTAATTAAAAAGGAAAAACAAAAAAAAAACAGACAGGTTGCAAATACAGCAGATGTTATGCAAATGTGAAACTAATTTTGCATTGCTGTGCACACAGTCGAATTGCTTTTCGGCCAGATAGGCTGAAACCTGTGGATTCACCTGGTCCGGGAGAGAAAAGACCTACATTCATTGTACACAATGGCTCGTTTTTATGATCATGTGCACTATTTAGATGTGAAATGTGTGAGTTGGTTTTCGTGTGTTAAAAACTATAAAGTACGAAAAGCCTAAGAAAGGGATTTTACCATCGGATGTAGTGTACTTTTTCAGTTGTCAAAGCTTTAACTTTCAACTTTCAGCTTTAGCTTGTATGTGTGGTTTTAGGAAAAATCTTGATATATGACCTTTAACCATAAGAAATGTTCTTCACACTTGGCCAAGTTATGAGAAAATGTACTAGAGGAATTCCAATGATGTTCCATTTTTTACGTAATTAAGTCATTTAAGGAATATTGTTAAAAGTGTTTTAATGTGAAGTGGTGCACTGTGGAGAATTCCATGGCATTCTTTATGGGTAGGGTGATTTGGCCCAAAGGTCACAATGTCTACAGACATAACCATTTTATATACTTTCTAAATAACCAGTGAACATATACATGTTTTCTGAATTTTTATAGGTAATGTTGATGGCAAACGAGTTGTAACTCTAAAGTTTTCTTTGGGTACTGTTTTGCCTTATAATTCCTTGCAATTGCCTTGGAAGTTTTTTTTAAAGATAATTTAGGCCAAAACCTCAAAACTATTGTAAAATAATGCTTCAGGCACTAGACACTGTATTCATAACTATTTCTTGTAATAGCTTTCTGTGAAATGGCTTTAAGAGGTGTTAAGCTCTTCAGATGTTTGGCTACTATCGTCACCAATGTGAACAATTCTGACTAAGTAAGTGTCTTTAGAACGGCACATTTCAGTTCATGCCACTCTCAGTCGGAATTTCCCTTCAGCAGAAAGGTTCTTCAGGAAAACAGAATGGTTCTTAGGGTATTGCACCTTTTTAGCACCTTTGTTTCAAAGGGGGTATCTTACATTCATTTTTTTTCATTAGGTCCATGTGTGATTCTTTGCTTTACTTTGTTCTATGGTTTACTTTGCTTCTCCTTGTACAACCTGTCTGGCAACACAACGGCCTTACTGACCACACCATGGTCACTCAATTTTTTATGAGTTCCGTTGCTTTATTTTCCCTTAGTCATATATTTAGATGTCGTAGACAGGTGTACCTCATGACTTCAGTGTTAGCTCAATGGGATGGATATCAATCTTAGCACCAAGTGATGTTTAGTCTGCAGGTTTATGCACATGGCCTTTGATGCGCATCTGCCAGGACAAGTTTTGGCAGGGGGTTTCTTTGGAAGTAACATAACAAGCTAACTGAGGAATGTGGGATGGCCTGTGTGTTGTGAGGGAAACTACATAGATGTTGGCCTGAGCTACTGTATTATCATGCTGAGCTGAGCTGAATTAGCTATTATTCATCAAGGCTGGAAGTGCCATCAGCTTGTCAAACACAAACATGGCTCTTACAAACATGATCTGGATGTTTGGAGGTTTAAATGGGTCTTATCTAACCATGATAGGGACACACAGAAAAGGACACTGGTGTCGTATGAACAGTGGAAAGATTTTCCAGTGCGAAAAAGGGAAATGAGATGCAAAGTTGATCTTAAAGGAGTTTAAGGCCACGGAATGACTCCAGATCATGCAAATCACAACAGGTACTGTACCATGGGGTACAAAAACAGGTTTCATGCAAAGAGAAAAAGTGGCCTGCGCTTATTGTGGAATACTTTGACAGGAAGCTTTGAGCTCCCTCTTGTGGTCAGTAACAGGCAGTGCAATTTGCCATCCATTCTGCAGCTTATGCATTCCTGTGATTTTTAAAAAAAAGAAAATTGTGTCCAGTTACCACTTGTAGAAAATAAGAAAAATAAGTAGATTAGCAATAGTTAATAACTTAGCTTGTTAGCTAATAGCTAAAAGAAATAAGCATATAATGTTTGTGTACTTGTAAATATGATTATAAAGTCTGCATTAATGAGCAAAAACGTATTTAAAAAACAGAAATTCATTGTGGTAAAAGCATCCAAGTGCTATAATAAAATGTTCCTATGTACTGCAAATCCATCCATCCATCCATTTTCTAAACCGCATCTTCCGTTTCCCAGTTGCGGGGAAGTAGAACTCTGGTAATAATTCATATAGATAACAAGAAAGACGAGTTGCATGTATGAGCACAATGTCCACATTGAAGTATGGAGGTGGACGCACCATGATTTGAGATTGTGAGATGATGCTTTTATACAAGCAGTACCTAGGCATTATGTTATCAAAGAAAACATTAATCTAACCTTACTCCAATAAAGGTGAGAAGATTGATATTTAAACAAGACAGTGACCCCAGAAATACAGCCGAAAATAACTGATTTCTAAAGAAGGTGTTTAAATGGAGAAGCCAACATCTTGATTTGAATCCCACTAAATATGTTGGGAGAATATAAAACATCCTTGTACCATTTTGACACTGAATATGGTTTTCCCATAGGAATGGGCCAAAAAAAACAATGCTCCAAAATGTCAATTACTTCTTACTATAGAAGCCACAAAGCTGTAACTTCCAACAATGCTTTTACACAGAGTAGATCACAAACGGCAGCGCAAAAGCTCACTCTCATTGATGAGCTGAGGATAGTCTATCAACTAAAAATATACAGTTAACTGGCCTGTGGTCTGACACTGAATGAGAGGATGATAAACACAAAGTGCGCAGCATATCATCAATGTCTTTACATCCGCAAGGTGGACCCACAGGCTAGATGTGTCTAATAAAGTGGACGGTAAGTGATAACTTTGTGCAGCACATGAACACAGTTGTTTAAAGTGGCATCCTAGTGGTTATAGACTTAAGGACCCTTGTGAGCAGAGAGTTGCAGGTTCAATTCCCAGCCCAGGTACCACTGAGGTTCCCCTTGAGCAAGGTACCAACCCAATAGAATGCTCCCTGGGTGCTGTTGATAGCTGCCTGCTGCTCTACGTGTAATGGGTTAAATGCGGAGGTCACATTTTGTTGTGGTGCACTTTCTGTGATGGGGTGTGTTCACAATGACAGTCACTTTCACCTCACAAAGAGGCATTTTACACAGGTAAATGGAATACAAACATACATACATAAATACACACACACTCTTTCTCTAACATTAAACTACTTTGATAGGGTCACTGCGGCACTGAAAGTGATCCCCCACCCAAACAACACTTGCTTACTGTGGGGTCCTGAACACTGATAAACAGGGTAAAGGAGATAACAAGGGTGGATACAATATACATGCACCAAATGAAGTGGCTTGTCAGTGTGTCTCTCTGTGTGTGTGTATGTGTGTGCTATTTATCTGTGCAAAATGCCTCATTGAACAAGACTGACAAGTCTTTTCTGAAAAGAAAAGGGTTTGGGCTGATGTATACTTTAAAAAATTATTTAAATCCTTTAACACTTTCATTCTTTCTGAGTCTCCTACCACAGATTTTCAGAGTTTTTTTTAATTTAAGAGGAACTGATTCGTATGAGCTCTCTTGCAGGTCCTGCAGAATGAATGATTTAAAGATGTACTATGTTTCTGAGGGGAGGGGGGTGCAGGAGGGGGAATGTTTTGGTTCTGCTGAACTTTAGCTCGGAGCACATGAAGCAAGTGTGTACAGGACGGCGATGATGATGAGAGACCGATTTAGAAAACGAGTGTGAGAGACGGAGACCAAAAACAGGAAACAGGTGTGTCGAAGGCTTGAATCATCATCTGAGCATACAGCATACACTCGGCAGCAGCCCTTCCTAAAAAAGCCACTCAGACTGCAACCTTTCACCTCTATGAGCGAGACCTGTACTCGTCATATAAAAATGAGATCACTGATAAGAGCTCTGCATTCTGGCAGACTATAAACGACCTTGACTGTTGACTGAACGGGGGATTTGGGAGGTGGACGTTGCCCTCCTGCACACATGTGAATAGACTGCGATTAATAATGCTAAACAGAGGTCAGACAGGGTAGCAACACTCCAGGCTTCAGTTTTTAGAGATGTTTAACACTGTGGCAAAGAATTAACATAGCACTGGTGCATAGTGATCAGTTCCAGACTGAATGTTTTGTTGTTTTATGCACATATGTTTGTTTTTTTAATTATTGTAATGTTTTTTGAATAGAGACTTATTTTTTAGAGTCCAAAGGGGTTCATCTATAATACAGAATCCCAGCATAACAGTGTTGTGGTGTGGTGCTTGGCCCCCTTGGGTTGCCGCTTTAAAGTTCATTGTTTAAAATCATGGGATGGTGAATACAATGCAATTAATAAAGTTTATTTACATAGCATCTTATATTTACATAGATAAATATGTAAATATAAATGTGGCACATATGAAATAAAATGAAATTTGAAATTTAATAAACAAAAGTTTATTAAAAGTGAAAGTGACTTGTTTGTCATTGTGAACACGCTCTTTCACACAAAGTGCACCACAACAAAATGTGACCTCTGCATTTAACCCATCACACGCACACACGAGGAGCAGCGTGCAGCTATGAAAAGTGGTAAAATGGTATCTTGCTCAAGAGTATCTCAGTGGTACCTGGGTCAGGACTTGAACCTGCCACCTTCTGTTCACAAGAGCGTCCTAACCACAAAGCCACTACTGCTCTAAAAATGTAAACACTATATATAAAAAAACAACTTGCAAAGCAATTCACATTTCAGTATTTTAGAATTTAAAAAGATAATAAGCCAGCACAAGACTGTACACTACCCTACTTTATACCCGCCCTTTAAGAACATTAGCTACAGAGGACTCAGTGAGAGCAGGAACGTCACAATAAAGGAGGCTGTAAAGAGCTCATTCTCAGAGTCAAAACAACTATGTTGACAAACAATGAGAAAGAATGGTGAATGAAGCTAAATTAAGCCTTAAACAGGATGCGGGAGCAGCTGTGTTTAAAAGCATTTCTAAGAATAATGCAGGCAATGGCAAACCCATTCCAGTTACATGGTTTTATTTGGGGGTTCCCCTCCTCCAAGGAAGTTCTGAATTTTCATGATGTAGTCATTGCTTTGTGGGAGTTGTAGGAGTATATTACAGGACAGAATAGAATAGAATAGAATAGAATAGAATAGAATAGAATAGACCCTCCGATAAAATACCTCTCTTCTGAATGAATGTCAGTGGAATCCCCAGTCTGTGGGCCAGTGCAATATCAATACAACAGCAATAACACAATATAGTATTTTTTTACATTCTGCAGTAGTTGTCTGAGCAGGATTGCATATCGAACTGCATACTGAATATCTTATTTCAGTTCTTGCATGGGTTGTCTTCTTACTTTTAGCTTCTTTAAGTTCTGTTTTGTTACCATTTGTAGGATGGCAACTAAAAAATAAAAGCATACAATAACGCAGAATTCCTGATGTTGATCTCTGTCTTAATTCTAATTTAAATGTGTCAAAGAATCTATAAAATTACACCTTTACAGGATAGGGCAAAAGCATTTGTTTGCTTAATGAACATGTAAGTATTGTGTTGAATGAATGTAAAGAGAAAAACATTTCACACAATGTAAAGCATAGCTGCTGTGTTCAAATGATGTAGAACACATGGAGACGCATGGTTTTCTTTGAAGAGCCACAATGCATATAATTTGTACACTATCCAAAACTTTGTAGACCCCTGCTCAACCAGCACCAATCATCCAACGTCACTACCCAACCCCACTAATGCTCTTGAGACTGAATGCAATCAAACCCTCTCAGTCAAGTCTTCATTGTAAAGCCTTCCCAGAAGAGTTAAGGGGGAAAATTCCCTATAAATAGCCTTGATTTAAAAAAATGTTACTCTCAGAGTGGTTTATTTGTGCTCCATCACTGCTAAACTTTAATCACAGCAAGTCATACACATGTGCATGTACATATGCCTGTATGCACACACATGCAGAGAAGTTCTCTTTCCAAAGAACTCTTTCACACTTGGAAAACACAGGCTTTCTGGCCATTCTGTATCCTTCCTCTCTTACTGTTGCAGCTATTAAAGCCAGCCCACACACACATTTACCCTTGTACTTATCACCAGATGTTTCCGTGAATTAAAAAAAAACTCACAATTTTTTACTTTACAGTAAACATTACTCAGTTGTGTTTTTGGTATTTGAGAATCAGGGCTGCAGGTCATTCTTCTAAAAGACTTAGCTGAGAACTGATGGGAGCCTCCTTAATCCTCTTATTACACAATATTATCTAAAAAATATTTAAGTGGCTGCACTTTGTTACTGTACTTACACTATAGGCAATTCCTACAATTTCTACCATATTTACAAAGCAAAAATACTTTTATGAAACTGTAATTTAATGTTGTTATTAAGTTTCACAGTGTAAATATTAGTTGGACTGTGTTAATATCTGAACCAAGATAATATTTGTACTTAACTAGATTTTTGCAACTTGTAAGACATTTATGTAACATGTTGGTTGAATATAAATCAGAATCATGCTTATTGTATATAAGTATGTGAGTAAACACATACAAGGAATTTGTTTCCGGCCGATGGTGACTCTCAGTTTAAACAGTAGTTCAAAAAAAAAAAAAACACAATACAACAAATGTAAACAACACAATGAATAATATAAATCAACAATACAATATCATAAACAATCAAAGACTTATTTACAGAAAAAAAGAAAAAAAAGAATTGTATTTTTGAAAACTGAAATGCAGCACTTGCTTCTTTTCCTAGGATTTCTGTCTTTAAAAAAAGTTTTTTAGATTCAAATTGAACAAAAATTTAGTCTTCTAAAGTACAATACAGTACAGTGTCACACTGAAAACAAACACTACAGTTGGAGTGCTGTAAATATTTATTACAGAAACTACCTGGCAACTCTGCTGCCTGTAATAACGCAGTGTATTATTTTGAAATATCTGTACTCCACTTACTCAGTAACATTTACAAGAAGTATTTTAACACTTTATGTTGATTTAGATGTTTTTTTTCTTTGGATTGTTTGTCAAAAATGTCATATTTGTTTGCAACACAGGAGCCCCACAGGGTACAGTTCTCTCCCCCTTCCTGTTCACCCTCTACACATCAGACTTCAGACACCAGTCTAACAGCTGCCACGTCCAGAAGTTCTCTGATGATACAGCCATCGTCTGAAGTGTATCAGAGGGGGATGATCTGGAGTACAGGGAGGTCATCACCAACTTTGTTGACTGGTGTGAGAGGAACCACCTTCAGATCAACACCAGGAAGATGAAGGAGATGGTGATCAACTTCCGTAGGAAAGTGACACAGCCCCTTCCGGTGAACATTCAGGGTTTGGACATCGAGGTGGTGGAGTCCTACAGATCCTAAGATTTTATTTTATAGTTTTTTATTTTATGTATTTATATTTTTAATACGTAAATGTGTGTGTATATATATAAGTGTGTATATATATCTGTATCTTTCACAACTGCTGTAGCAAGTTAATTTCCCCAATAGGGGATAAATCAAGTACTACTCTATTCTATTCTATTTTTATATATATTTTTATATCTATTTTTATTTTTATTCTATTTATATAGAACATACTTTTATAAATTACCAGCACTAATTGGCACCCTGTTAAAAGCTTGTGTACACCATGATGCACATAGTCATTAGCAATCACTCAGCTCAATCAGATAAACAATATAGTGGATAACAACACCCCACCCACTTGGAAAACCAATACCAATAAGGGTATTTTCTCAGCAGAGCTTTTTTTCTGGACTGTCATGCTATGAGAGTTTTGTACTTTTGAAAGTGAAAGCTGCTTTCACAATTTCAGTCTCTAGCTAGAATTTCAATAACTGATAAATTATACTACTGAAAACTTCAGAGTTACGAAAGCCCCACCATATCTTTTTTGAACTCATGCTAATGTGTCATTAGTGGCCTAGTACTTAGGACATTCAGACCTGAAGGTCACAGGTTCAAGTCCTGTCCTGCTACACTGGTCCCTGGGTGCTGTTGATAGCTACCTGCTGCTCCACGTGTGCGCGTGTGATAGGTTAAATGCATAGGTCACATTTTGTTGTGTTGCTTGAGTGTGTTCACAATGACAAATGGATGTTTATTGCCCATTCTGTTACCTCAGCTAACAGACGCATGCTCTGGCTAGCAACATACTGAGTTACAGGGGAACCACCCAGAGAGAGTGAGTCCAGTTGCGTTCTCTTGAACACTCAAGAGATGACTGTGGCATCACCAGGTATTGAACTCGTGATCTTCAATGAAAGGGCCAACGCTTAGAGAGTTTGGTCAGTTGGGAGACATGATTTTTTGAGAACAGGAGTTGTACAGAAAACTGATTGCTGGTCTTAAAAACAGTAAACCAGAGTTCACTTCAGGCGAAAAATGCTTGTTGTGCCTAATACTCTTCTTAAGTGAGAAAAGCTCCTCAGTTGCAGTTTCATGAATGTGAACATGCTACATGCACAATAATTTGTGTGAGCTGTAAGCTGGTATAACTACTAGCAAGAAGGGTTAAATTGATAAACATGTTATGTACTGTTTTGCAAAAAAACTGTATGGAAAGTTGGCAAAGTAGCTCTGCTGGCATTCCTGTTAGCCCTGTATGTTATAGTTGTTAGAAATATTATTATTTATTTTATTTAAAAATCACAGCATTATTTACAGTGTGTACAGTCTGACAGGTGCTGAAAGTGGATTGCTCTAGGACAAATTAAGCACTGGGCCTACTGCCAGCTCTCTTTTGTGGATTTATTATCTATACTGGGGTGTCCACTCTTAGCTGCAAAGAGCCATTGTGTCTGTATGATTTCTTTAAAGCAAAGCAGGAGCTCACGTGATCAGCTAAGACTAAGACTGACTGACTGAATAAGTAGGAATCATGTACTTCTGCTTGGCTGGAACAAGCAACCTCAGCTACACCAGCCAGTTGAGGATAAGACTGGACATGCATGAACAGACATTCATGGCTCCATTCCAAAGTCACCAAGGCACATGACCATTACTTCACTCCCACCTTGTCATGTCATGTACAAAGGGTCTGGCCTGAGAAATGTAGGCCACATTCTTTCAAGTTATCCTTGCTCTGATTTCTCTACACTTTGAGCTACATTTTGCAGGCTCAACAAAATGAAACTGCACATCTTAGTGACTTTGATTTGGTCAAAGTGTACATTTGACATAAACTGCCAGTCATGCACATTGTTTTATCAATGGGTTATTTCACCAATAAAAATGTTATACTGTCTCTGATACCATACCTGGGAGAGAATTACAGAGGGCAACTTTACTGATATGAATTAATAAGCTGAAACGTGGGTGAACTTTACTCAAAGCATATGTAGATAAGTGCGCTGTGTCTGTTAAGTTTTGCAGGCTGTTATGTAACATTGCTGTTTATATCTAAGGCCAGACTAAAAAGAAGGCTGCAGGCAAGATAAACCCTCACTGAGGTTAAAATCTATGTTTCACTCTTAGTGAACACTAGTAGAGCTGAGAACTGCAGTGTCTCAACCATGGAAAGTACCACGGCACTAGTGGGTTCTTTTTTGCCACCTCCTTGCGGACTTACCAATAAACAACAAATGTGATTAATGTGAATTTGACGAATCAGCTCTCCTTTTACTCGAAATGGTAGAACGGCATTTCACAAAAATATTGTATGATATTGTGCAAAAAGTCTGAGGCAAAATCTTTAAAACCATTCATCTAGGTAGTAGGGGCAGTTTAGCAAATTTAAAATTTGATGCCTGCAACACACTCAGAGGCAGGTTTTCCACTGTGTACAATTACATTCCTTTTTATCACATTTATTAATTGTTTGGACTAATTGTTGCAGTATTGCAGGTACATTTTTTACAGAATTGATACATATTTATCCCTTTGCATAGAGTTTCAAAGTGCATTATTTCATGCAGCAACAAATTTACTCATTTGCTTGTTTGGCTTATATGTTTGTCACAGTAGCATGATGGTTTCTCATGCAGTGTTTTCCAAAGGTCATGTACGTTCAACAGTGGTTTCTGGCCTTGTACTAAATTGGCTGAGATTTTTCTGGATTCCCTAAATCTTTTCATAATATTATGTACTGTATATAGTGAAAAATCTAGATTCTTTGCTATCTTGCATTGAGAAATGCTCTTTTTAAACGGTCTGAATGTTTGGCACAAAGGGGTGAGCCATGAACCATCAGTGCTTGCAAAGACTAATCCCTTGATGGATGCTCTTTTTAACCAGTTGATACCATGATACCTTTACCTGTTACCAGTACACCTGCTTGTACAGTACACCTGTTGTTTTGTGTGTTTCACATTGAGTTAAATTTTATTAACAAAATACAAAGTTGGACAACCAAAACATTTATTTGTACCATTTTCAGCTAAATTTAAGGTTTTCATTTACTAATTGCAATTTTTTGTTTTAATTAATTTTTACAAAATGTCCCAACTTTTCTGGAAATAGGGTTTGTATACAAAGTTAATACTATATTAATGTTAATGTATTTAGTCATATATAAACTTTACAAATAAACATTTACTGCACAGTTAAATAATATTTTTAACCTACTTTTTTTTTCAGGTGCCTAATACATTGCTCTGTACTGTGGATAAATTATTCTACATCATAAACACCAACGGTGCAGTACAATTGGTAGTGATGCTAGTGCACTAGAGGGCGATGTTCTCATTAAAGTGTACTGAAAACTGGCATCAAAGCTGACTGTAAGAAGACATCTTATTGGAAAATTCTACAATTTAATTTTCTTAAAATAAATACGTTTACAATGTTTTCTCTGGTTTCTCTTCTGATATTTCAAAATTATTTTATTTAGAAAAAATTCTGTTTAGATCTACTGTCATTAAAAACTGAATTTTACTCACTTTTAATAAAAGAGATTGATGCAGCATGAATATATCTAGCATATAATTTAGTTTCCAGTTCATAAGATCCACACATGAAAACACGGTAATTTGTTTTTGGCATTTTCCTTAAAACTTCCTTCCTCATAACTGTGGGACTCTTGACATGTAGGTCAACCACTGAAATTAAGAGAGCAACAATGTAAGGCTATGAGTGGTTTGTTAATACTATTTGTTGTGTTTTGGAACATGACAGCTGGCAGTGGCAGTGAGTGTGTACAGACTTCACTGGCCACTTTGTAGGAGTAGGATACACCCCTTTAAGTACAATGTTTTATTATTTAAAATGATATACTTTTACATTTTTCCATTTCTTCACTTCACACATTCTTTCACTATGTTTTACTTTGGCTAAATCTGAAGACTTTACCACCTTTAACTGTCCTTTAAAAAAAAACACTTATTAAAATCGTATCTGTTTTCTGTTTCAGGTCAGTTTTTATTCACTAATTTGGGGTATAACATCTATATAGCACATCTACACATTGTAAGGAATCTGGAATATTGGCATTGCCATGTTATATATAGTACTAGATAAATTATACTAGAATAAATTATACTAGATAAAATATACTAGAAAATACATGTTTGCTAAATTTGGGATTCTTGCATATTTTTTTCTTACATACATATGTCCAAATAATTTCTTTTCATTTTAAATAATCTGCTAACTTTTTAATGTGACCTTATGTTTTTACTGTTTTTGAGCTTTTGACGCTCATTGTGGTATACTGATAAAAATTCAACTGCTGGCGCCACCTGGTGATGAAGAGTAAGTGAAAAATTCTACTAGATTCCTAATTAGGTTTGCTGCAGCATAATCTGTTAAAAAAAACTGTAGATTGGTACTTAAAATTCTTAAACCTGAAATCTTTAAAAAATTGTAATTTAAAAAAGCATCGTGCTTTTTAAAAATAACTTGAGGGACTATTTTACTCTTCAGTTTTGTTCATACCTAATGATCATTTTAATTTACCTGAATGTTTTAACCCGTATTTCAAGACATTCTCATGTGCTTTGGAGAGTAAAGTTTTTTACAAGTCTTTGGACGCATTTGTCCCTATGCAAAGTCTGCAGAAAGACTTTTGTGCTAATACTAAATGACTAAGGCATGGGCCATTTGCCTCTGTACACAAAAAGTGCACCAAAGAGGTGCACATGGATTTGCCTATGGAAATTCTGCTCTCCCTGAAGCAAATACTGCTAAAACTACAGCCTGTATTTTTTTTAGAGTAGTGTCGAGCTGTTCAGGTATCTGTGAACATCACACTGCGCATGTTTCCCAGGGGTCAGGGTGTAGGAAGGTTGGAGAACAACTTGCAACTTAATAATCAAGTCAATTTTATTTGAATAGCACTTTTTACAACTGATGTTGTCACAAACCAGCTTTACAAAATCCAAGTCTAAGCCCCTAATGAACAAGCCAAAGCCAACAGAGGCAAGGAAACACTCCCTAAGCTGGGGGAAGAACCCTTGGGAGGAACCAAGACTTAGAAGGGGAACCCATCCTCCTCTGGTCCTCTGGTCAATACCAGTAAGCAATAAAAAACAACAGAAGAAGAAAACAATCTCAATTTGTAGAGGCCTATAGCTTGGGGCAGCATATCTAGCATATGTACATGAAGCATATGAAGTACATGGAGATAGTCCAGTTATGGGTGATCTGGTCGAAAGTACAAGAGGGGCAGCAGTTCGTAGTGTACAAGAAGGCCATGATGGCTGTCCATACGGGGCCCTCCTCAGCAGGAGTCAGTGGTTACCAGTAGTAAGAACTTGAACCAGATGTTTGGTCTGAAATAAGCATACAGAAATTAACAGTGGTGTCTATACTGTTACTTGCTGGTTAAAAAATATGATCCAGGCATCTGCTAAGCAGTTGAACTTAGTATGTTTGTAATAAGTGAACTTTGTGACGTGATTTGTAGGGCGAATTCCCAGGTTTGGCCTGGCAGTCATCCAAGATATTTATGAGATGATAAATAAGTTTAAATACTGCACATAATACATTTTTATGATATCAATATTCTTTGTACCTATGTGTTTGTGTATTTATTTGTATTTTCATTATTTATTGTTTATGTATATGCCAATTCCACCAAGACAGATTCCTCAGATTATTTGCACTCTGGTTATCACTTGTTTCATAGATAGGCTTCTGGAAAACGCTTCTGGGCAGTAAAGTAGAAAACTGCTTCCCATGCACTGCAGCACTTACACATTTTGTGCACACAGAACTGCCTTTAAACTCAGCATAAACATACATACTGACTAAATGCTGGGTAATAGCCACTATGTGTAGCACACACACTATTCACAAGTCAGTGTCACTGCTATGCTATGAATGGACGATTACCCAGATAACACTCAAAAGTGATCTTTTGGGATCCGAGCCACTGATGAACAAGTAGAACAAGTACTCTACAATAGCACAACTAGAAAAAGTACTTATACAGCCAGTTTAAAGTCATTTTACTGGGGGTTAAGAGCAGAACTTTGACTTGGACACTCTCAACTCCTTAATGTTGGTTCTTTTGAACATTTGAGGGTGGACCTGCTCTTGGGCTTCATTTTATTTCTTTGTTGCATAACCCAATTGCGTTTAAGCTGTAGATTAAAGACTGCTGACCGAATAGTTTCCTGCAAGATATTTTGGTAGAAACACAATTCATGGGCCAGCTGATTATGGCATGGCGCCTATAGTTGCCCCCCATCTGCTAATTGTTAGAGCACCCCCAAATCATCATGCTACCATCACATTTGGTTGTTGGTATGTTTCTAACTGTGGAATGCAGTGTTTGCTTTATATCGGACATAAAGAGACCCCTGACTTCTAAAACATTCTGCTTCAGTACACAGAACATCCAAGGCTTGGAGGTCATCAAGATGCTTTGTTTTGAACTTGCAACCCTCTCATGGATAGCATTCTTTTAGTTAATTTCTAATGGTGGAACCATGAACAACAACCTTATCTAAGATGAGCAAAGCCTGTAGTATCATATGAATTGTTACAGTGCTCTTGGAGAATTTTATTTTGAAGGCCAGCCATTTCTGGCAAGATTCATCACTGTTTTGTCCATTTGGCATTTACTGTGCTCTGCAGGATTTACAGAGTCTTAGTAATTCCTTGGTAACCATATCCAGACTGATATATGGAACCTTTCACATTTCTTTTGATCACAAATGTGCTGCTTGCTAAGACCTGTTGACCACTTCACATTCTTGGAAGGTTCCATTTAAGTGATGCTTATATTTAACTGGACTGACAGCAATCATGCCTGGGTGTGATTGGTGATCTTGTCTTATTGATATCAGCCAAGGTTCTTTTTCACAAAAGGCCAGCTGGTGTTGGATAATCAATATTTGAAACAATTAAAATCACAATTATGCAAAAACTTCTTTTCTTTTTTAAAATATTTTACCTAAATTTGTGTGCTAATTCCATGATCACAGAACCAAAAGGTCCAGATTTGTTTTCCTTTTCCTGTAATGTTACAGAAGTATACATCAAAACAGAACATACAAAACATTATAATTTATTTAATGCATTTATTTAAAATTTCACCTTTTTCAGGATTACATTCTTTTTTTAAGTTAAAAAGTTGCAATTTTTACAGTGTACTTTTGTACATTGGTGTAGCCCACCTACAGTAGTCAGTATATTTAAATAACACATAATGTGTAAATGTGCACATCACTTTCTAGGTCAGTGTCTGTGGCCCCTGTTCTTTCCTCAAACACACCTGACTACGGGGATGAGTTTCCGTAAGTGGAAGTGGTGATAGCCTGACTGAGATACTAAGCACAAGTAATCTCTGCTCACGCCAAAACCCCCCAGAAAAAACGAGCACTTAAGTAGACCGTGATGCATGTCGCAGGACAGTAAATCTCATCGACGTATCGCCTCCGTATTGTATCACGGATGATAAGCACAGAACTGGTGCAGCACTGGTCCAGAAACCCTTAGCCCGTTCGTTCACCCGTCTCTTATCGCTTTTCTTGGCGGCGGAACCCTCCTGTTCGCCTCTGGGCCAACCAGAACGCGGTGGCAGCATCGTCCCACATCACCCCACCACAGGGCATCACCCCACCGCTTTACAGCCACTCACAGCCCCGCTGCCTGCTTCAGAGCTGGGTTTCTTAAATCCCGCCCCCTTAATGTAGGCTCCGCCCTTGACTCTGCCCACACGCTCAATTCCCGCCGACTCAGGAGGAGGAGGAAGTGGGACCTCATGGCGTCGTGCGGCTCATAGCAACAGTTTTTTTTTTCATTTCTATTCTCTAACAGTAAAAAGGTTAAACTCACACGCGGTTGCGTATTCTACCGTAGCCTGTCTAAACATCTCAAAAGAATCGTCAGTAACGATGACTGGACTTCCGTTCATCTACCGATTCACATTTAAGGTGGAAAGGAAAATAAGGAGGCTACTTTCAACTTTCTTAACCTTATGCTCCTAGAAAACTCCGTGCCCCGAATGCCTGAAACACTTCACAGACATCATTAAAGCAAGTCCTCATATCAGCGCCAATTAAAAACGCTATCATTTAGTATGACGAGTGAGCTTCTTTGATTTATTGTGATAAGAAGGGCAGGGTGACATGGCTCCTTGACAAAACTGGCAACCTCCTTTGAGTGTCTGCGCATGTGCAGTTTACTTTTTCTTTCAGAACTAAACACTTATTGCGTTCTTAATAAAAAAAAAGAAATTCAGAATTATCTTAGTATTTTTTTTGTCTAACGTGGCTCATCCACCAAATAATGACTTCTATACACAAAAACAGTGCCCTGCATGTCCAATAGGGATTCAGCCCTGATGTGCAATTTGCATATTTGCCCTGTCAATCATTTGCGGCAAGCGACCTGAGGTAGCCTCAGCATATTTCGGTCAGTGAACCAGGCTTCACTTTGACGTTTGACCCTTTTATGTTAGGAGGTTACAATCAAATAGACCAGCGTTACTCAACCCTGCACCTAGGGTAGGCCTGCCTCTCAATGGCACAGTGAACACAGCGATTTCCTACACTAACACACCCGTTTAAACTTCACAAAGGACTTTGTCACGTGTCATACAGGGGATTCCAGGAGCAGGGCTCGGGAAACACTGGTCTGGGATATCGTTACAGCTTTGCTGTTATAGCTCAAGCCTCCTGAATGCTTTGTCTAAGGCTACTGGTCAGCAATCCTGAGCTGTTATGTTACTTGTTTCTGCTTTTTGGTCTAGGACTGGCAAAGGCACTGTAAAGGACAACAGGGGTTAGGACACTTCCAAGAGCCCAGTACTGACAGAGGGTCATAAAAGAACGTCTATAGAGTAATCTTACATAATACTGGGAAGCGAATAGTTTTACTAGCACATGCACAAATATATACAAGTACTTTACAAAAATCTGTAAATAAAGCAAGACTTGTGGAGTGTTCCAGCGACATGGTCATGGGCACCCAAGGCTCACTGATGCATGTAGGACTGCACTGCACAGCTGGCTGAGGTATTAACTATTTTCAACCTGTCTCTATCTCTGGCATCAGTCCCCAAGGGCCTGACGTCAGCCGTCATAGTGCCAGAGCCAAAAATAACAAATGACAGGTATCTAAACAACCATATATCGTCCAGACACTCTCACACCAAAGGTAATGAATGGTTTAAAAAAAAAAAAAAAAAGCTGATCCTCTCCCACATCAAAGCCAACATCCATTCCTCCCTATACCCACACCAATTTGCCTGCAGAGCTAACAGATCCACAGAGGAGCTTCACACTGCCCTGACTCAGCTGGAGAGACAGGGTACATACAGTGGAGGAAATAATTATTTAATCCCTCGTTGATTTTGTAAATGAAAAGTCTCAGAATAGTATCATTGTAATGGTAGGTTTATTTTAACAGTGAAAGAAAGCACATCAAATGGAAAATTTAAAAAAAACTTCAAATAAAGGATAGAAACTCATTTGCATTTCATTGAGTGAAATAAGTATTTGAACCCATACCCAACCATTAAGAGTTCTGGCTCCCACAGAGTGGTTAGACACTTCTACTCAATTAGTCACCCTCATTAAAGACACCTGTCTTAACTAGTCACCTGTATAAAAGACACCTGTCCACAGAATC
>JBBPDA010000001.1:6099007-6139353 GCA_037974385.1 Arnoldichthys spilopterus
AAAGTTATTTTTGTGACCATTTTGAGTTTTTCTTTCATTGACTGAAGGGTACCAACAATTTTGTCCATGTGTGTATGTATGATCATGTGGAACTAGGCCTTTGGGTTTTATGAATTTTTGGAAAATAGTTAACAAAGATTCTAAGAAAACATACATATTGGAGACAGATGAGAGTGATAGTGTTTAAGAGAGAAAAAAAGAGGATAAACAAAAACAGTGAGGATGACAGAAAAAAAAAAAACCTAGGCCAAAAGAATTAAGAAGGAAGGAGGTACTGTATGTGAATGTAACATTGCCAGATAGGTCAGTCTCTGTGGTCAAAGTGGTACATCTTCTGTCCTGTAAGTGAGAAGACGACGAACCATCTGTTTCAATACTGGTTATACTAGTATTAGACAAGCCCTTGTCTGTTCATTACTCTCACGGTCTCCTTTTCTTACAGTGAGGAAAAATGGGCCATGTTAATGAGGCTTCTTAGAGTAGCAGTGTGGATCTAGCATCTCTTGTATATTCATAGTACATAAGTGTCACACTTCTGGGGTGATTGGAAGTAAGCGCGAGTTTAAAGGATTAAAGGATTTATTTTAACTAAAGTAGCAAACGAAACTCCAAACAACAAAACAGACTAAGAAACAAAAACACAATAGAACAAAAAGACTAACCAAACTCACAAAGGGTGCTAACAGGACATGGTATTCCAAAAGCAGGGTCAGGATCTTCAAGAACATTCGACTGAAGACATTCAAAAAAACCAACATACAAAACTACACCATGCAAAAATCAGACACCATAACCCACAAGGACTTAGACGAACACAGGGGTATATATAGGGAACATGAAACAAGGTACACCTGACAGGAAACACAGAACAGCTGACGAGGGCGGAGACAAGGCGGGGCAACGATCACATGACATAAGTCACACAGACTAGACTAACAGAACATAGAGACATGGATCAGACAACACTAATTTCTTACAATAAGAGAGGATTCAGATATCAGATTTGCACTGCTACTTCGAGATGCTTCTTGAATACAGGCTCAGAGCAGAATGAAGGAGTTATGTAACTATTCAATACCTTTCACTGGACTGAATAATTGTATGGAAGTGGGGGATGTAGTATGTATGTGTGTGTTGTCCAAACAAATATTTTGGATTTGCATCTTTTGCTAATATTTTAAGAGTGCTGATCTCATTGTTTGCCTGTGTGTGTGTGTGTGTGTGTGTCAGCTAATTTCAGCAACCTGGTCTGCAGGATACCGTCTGAAATGTCAAAGCCTTTTTGAAGCAGGGGAGGGTGACGTCAGGGTAAGTGAGAAGCATTTCCCATCATTCTCTTCAGTGAATCAACCAACGAAGCACTAATGTTTCAGAAAACTGTAAATGGGTTCTGTTTCATTAGGAATATATATGTCACGATCCGGGTGTGTTTGGCAGCAAACGCAGGCAGGACTGAAAATGAAATATAAAGGTTTATTAACTTAAAGGGGGGGGAAGACACACAATGACGAGGACCGCAACAGTATGCACAAGGTACATAACATTGTTGGACAAGGTGGAATGTCCATGAAAGCCCTTTATACCTTTGGCTAATTGCCCACAGCTGTGCCCGTAGCCCGCCTGGACGCCCACCTGAGAATATATTCCTTTTATTTTGTGAAAAACCTTTTACAGATGTTAAGCACACTGACTCACCTGGGGTCTCCTTATGTATTTCCCTGAAAAAAACTCTGTTACAAAAATTCTTATTAAATCCATTCAACAGTGCAAATGTTTAAAACTGTGCTCAAAAAGGGTTCTAAATCTGTGCTGAGATCATAATAGGGCATAAATACAACACTAAGGGCCAGTTTCCTATACAGGAAGAATTAAGCCTGGTCTTGCACTAAAAAGGGTTTTAAATGATGATTTCAGTTGAAAAAAGCTTTAAGAATAATACTTTACTTAAAATTGACTATTTAGTTGATAAATTTCAACCGCAAGTTTATTTAATGAAGGGTGAAGATGTCTTGACTTTTTAATGTCAGAACATGAATTAAATATGGGTTTTAGTTGATCTATTAGCTCTTAAAAGAGGTAACATAAGACAGCCCTTTATTTATCTACTGTGATACTCCTATATTCTACATTATGAAGCAAGACTTTTCATTCATTGCTTAGCCTTGTGTTTTGATTTACTTTGTCAATCTAAAGTTATCTTGCTAACTACAGAATCCTCTATTGGTTCTGTCACTGTAATGGACTTTACACTTAAAAGGCTTGAATAAGAATGAGCACTTGCTGTTTCAGAGATCATCAATGCTAGCGGCCCAATCTGATCTGAGACAGTGAGCGGTAGGTACTGAATGTGAATGTGATGATGGATAGTTCGAAAAGCTGCTTAATAATGCTTGGGCTTCATGTTACAGTCTTGATGGAAAATGTTACTTCTTTTGTGCCAGGGTGCTCAAACATCAGGCTTGAAGGGCCACGGCATTGCAAGGATGCATGGTTTAGTGTTTCTCAAGCTTCAACTCATTTAATTCATGTTCATCTCATTAGCCATTATCATGCATGCTAGAGCGAGCGGGGAAAAAAACATTAGATGCCGTGACCCTCCTGATTTGAGTTTGAGAACTCTGCATGTGAGCATGGGGGACATTAGCATGAGACATTTCATGGCTATGACATGTTTGCGCTCTGTGGTTCAATTCCAGGGCATCTTTTTTTATGCTCAGCCTACAGTGATGCTCAGTGCATTTTGCATAACAGTGTGTGTCATGCTACAGACCATTAACACTCTGTTCTCTTTATAATTTGGTGTTATGAACACTCAGTTGTTAAAATGTCATACGTATTCTTCCCCTGAACATATTTCTTATCATGAATGACTTAAGTTAATGGGTAAAACGAGTAGGGGTGGGAATTGCCACAGAGGTGATGCAATACTATGCTATTGTCAGAAATTTTGGACACAATATTATATTACTGTGACTATAATCTATAACATCCAGAGAAAAGTATTGCCAGAGTAGCTGCACAGGAGCCTAAGGTCATGTCAGCTTGATGGGTATAAAGCCCCACAGCACTGGGCTGTGGAGCAGTGAAACTGCATATTCTGGAGTGATGGAGTTCCATCTAATACGTTTAGGAGGCTTGTGATCCAGAAGCTACCGGCATAAATACCTTACTATTTGTCTTAATTGAAATGCTCTTACAGTGAGAAATTTAAATTTTGCATCTGTCAGCAGCTGAGGTGTTAAGGTGTTTTTACTTTAAACATTTTCCACTTATTATTCAGCTCACTTAATGTAAAGGGAAAACCTATGGCCAAAATTCACTTAAAATGTTTATGCAATGAGCCACTGAATTATTCATGTAATATCAGTACTTGACCTGACTAGTGCTTTTGGGGCTGAATGCAACTCGCAGCAACACATTCAGTGTAAAGACTTCTCTGAGGAAAAGAAGCTGTTACTGCTACAAAGAAACAAACTCTCTTTTAATACCCCACTCTCTGCATGTTTTAGTACATTTCGTATTATATAAGTTATATATTATAAAAAATACAAATACATTTATTAAATTAAGACAATGCAACCTAACTTTTGCATAGGCTATGTCCATGTGATTCCATGCTACATTCAGCAAATTAGCAGTAATTGTGCATTAAATTGTACAGAATTGGAGTTCCCTGTAGAGGATATGTACTTATTTTCACTTAGAAAATCACATGTAGTATTGACTACCGGCACACGAATTGAAGTGCCAGATTGCTAATGACCTGCGGTATGAATCATTCGATTGGCGAAACACTCATGCATTCAGGGGTTAATCTGTACTCAGTGACCTTAGCCTTATCTGTGTTTTTGTAATACATCAGTGTGAGATGAGATTTACAGCCAAGCAGCCTTCTCCTGCTGCAAGGCCAGTCCAAAGTGTCATGCTCTAATAAGCTACCATATACACAGATACTGCAGGCAGTCAACGCAGATTTTACATTTCATCATGCTGTACATTAGAGGTTTCATGTGCATTCTGCTTTTTTTCATTTCCTTCAATCTTACTTACCTGGGCAGGTGGCAAAGGTGTTGTGGTGGTATTACTTCTCCAAGCTGATTGAGTTTCTGGACACCATCTTCTTCGTTCTGAGGAAAAAGAATAATCAGATCACCTTCCTGCATGTGTATCACCATGCCTCTATGTTTAATATCTGGTGGTGTGTCCTCAATTGGATCCCTTGTGGACAGAGTAAGTACAAACCTTAAAAACAAAGTAAATGTTAAAAAAGCAAAGGCCTTGGGTAAGGCCTAGGATAATTCACATATTTCAAGAAAATGTCAAATGCGGTTACAGACAATGCAGGCAGAATGTCATTTAACTTTCAACATAAATAACAACCACCCATCTTCTGCATTATCCTGTTTTACATTTCTTATTAATTTAAACAACTATTATACAAAACAAGGGGATGTGAATTGATATAGAGTTTCTGGGGTTTACGTAATTTGGGAAATCTTGGGGTAAAGCAATGAGAAAAAAATAAATAATAATAATAACAATAATAATAATAATAACAGAAATAGTAAATAGGATTGGGGGGATTTCCCCTAGGGGGACCCACCTGTAGAGTTCTCTAAATTTGTCTCAGTAATAATTTGGCAGTTTTGTTGTGTTTACGAGGCCCATTCTTACTATAATTGAGTAAATCTGTTCATTTGTAGATAGATTGAGAATGTAATTTTCTCCATAACATATATTTCAAGTCCATCCTCTCTTCTATTGTAGGGTAGTCAGGGAGCAACCAGTATCTAGTGATAGTTTTCTTACCAGCAAATATAAATACCCCAAATAGATACTTATTAAAATACCATGTATAAAAGTCCACTTTTCCTAAGAAGAGAGTAGCAAATTGGAAAGGTATTTTCACTATTATTTTTAAGGTATTTTCCATTATTTTGTCCATTTTTAACCACAAGATTCTTATTACTGGACATTTCCAAAATATATGCCAATGATTTAATGATCTTGAATAAATACCATCAGGGAAAAAAACAGTAGTAATAGCATGTTTAACAAAAAATTTCTATATTAATTTATATTCATACTTGTTTTGGTGGTCGTTTAGCAGAATGTGAGACACTGTAACAATGTATGTGTTGGGTCCAAATTCAACGTTTCTTGTATTTGATTCACCGTCCCCATAGTCCACTTGTTTGTGTGGCTTTATGTACCAAACACAGGTGAAATTCTTTTCTACATTTCCCAACATCTCTATATCTATTTAGATATAGATAATTATGATTAAACAGTTTAAAACTGAAATCAAATTGAAAATTGTAACCTTACATAAAGTATGATTTATCATATTACATAAAATACAAAATTCTTACTTTGTTGTAACATTTTGATTTGATGTTTCGGTACAATGTGGACTGGGGGTGAACAGTATGGTTTAACACTGTAAAACTGTTTGTAAATGTAAAAAAAACCAAAGGTTTTCCAATATGGGAACAGAATATTGAAACACCTAGACTGCATTACAGCAGTTTATCCAACTCATCAGATTATATATAAAGTTGAATCAGCATAGTCAGAGTACAGAACACACAGAGCTCCTGTGGCCCTCTAGAACTCTCAGATGTGAGGTGAGGTCACTGATGTGCTGATTGATGTTTGTGCAGGTTTCTTTGGGCCCACACTGAACAGTTTCATCCACGTGCTGATGTACTCATACTATGGCCTGTCCACCATCCCTTCCATGACCAAATACTTGTGGTGGAAACGCTACCTCACACAAGCTCAGCTGGTAAGAACAGTGCACAATAGTAAATCCTCACTGTTACAACAAAATAAAAGCTCTCTGGAACGGTAACGAAATGTTCCTAATTTTAAATGCACACAACCGTTCTAAAGCTTGGTATCACATATTTCTTTAATATAAAACCATTCCTGTTGCAGAAATTCCTGCTACTGTATTATTCAGAATGAACAACAGAGCCAGTGATTTTATAACAACAGAGTAACACAGAGTAAAGTTAAAATACATGATCATCACATATTAATACAATAATATACACACAGCATGCCTCGTATTTTTAACTCTGATCAAATCTCAGACAGGTAAAACTTACCGTAAGTAGAAATATGTATTATTAACTTATTAGTAACTTATCTTCACTCCCAACATTAAAATACTGAGTAAAACATTTTAGACTTTTTCAGCATTGTGTGTTCTTTAAAATTCTCTCTCCAGTGTGTCCTTTGAATTTTCTGTATCTTTAGACATAGTCATCATTTCTAGGTCAAAAATAAGTACACATCTCTTGCTGAGAGCATAATTTTGGATAGTTGAATGCAACATGTTTATTTGCTTAATTTAAGATAGTGGGGAAAAATAATTTTATATAAATGTACAGACAAAAATTTGCAAATATGAAAATGTAGACAGCCTGTAAAACAAAACCACCATGGAGGTTGACCATGGAGGAACTTTTCTGTACAACTGTAGAAGACAAGTTCATTCTCTAAGTTTTGGTCTCTTCTGTTTCTTTGTTCATTGTCTCCTTCTTCTCTTACAGGTCCAGTTCTTGTTAACTATAACACACACACTTAGTGCTGTGGTTTTCCCTTGTGGATTCCCTCTGGGCTGCCTGCTGTTTCAGTCCAGTTACATGGTTACACTCGTCCTGTTGTTTATCAACTTCTATTTGCAGGTAAGGTGTTGTAGTCAGAAATGTTATGTGTCTTCTTAAAAAGCTGTCTAGTTATTTCATTTCCATCGCTTTTACCTCTTGTTGATGACTAAGCTGAAACAAACTATTAGCACTAAATTGCATATTTAGAAACTTAAGGGCATCTTTGTTGTTTTAAAACTTGTTTTCTGTGTGCTCCCTTAGCAGAAGTGATTATTTCATTAACAAATTAAATGTCACATCTTTCAGACATATAGAAAAAAGCCAGCAAAAGATGACAAAGGTGGAGAGATGGCAAGAAATCACACGAATGGTATCTCAACCGCCCTCAACGGAGCCAAACATAAGCTACAGTAATGACAGGACATGACTGTTCAAGATTCTTTTTCACAATCCAATTATGCTGAGACACTAATCTAATAGCAGGGATAATCATCTGTAATTATACCGTAATTGTGCTTTTTGTATAGCATACTTTTTACCTCCATTTTTTTGTATAATATTTGGTTCATTCTTCTAAAGACAGTAACTTGACGGCCTGGGCATTTGAAAATATGTCTTACTGAGACATACGCAGAACCACAGCCATACACCTTGGCAAAATGCACGTCCTAGCATCCATTGACATTCACAAATTCATTTGTTTGAACTTGATTTCACTCATATTTTTCTCCCTCTTTGAGAATCAGTCATAGAATATTAAGGAAATATAAACTTATCATCACAGTAATCCTTGACTGTCCACCACAACAGTATTGAGAGATAGGGTTGGGTGGTTTGATGCTAATAGTGTATATGGCAGTATTCTCCTAAACAGCCAAATAAACATGTTCTGGTCATTTTTATCAGGCAGTTCACTGATAAGTGTTGCAAACAAAGACAAACTAGGCATAACAGTCGCTCAGTGAGAGCTAAGAGAGCACTAAAAGACAGAGACTGAGACACACAGCAGAACATTTGTAATTTAAGCTTTTGTTCAGTTTTGTGGTCTCAGATGTGAACCTTGATCCTCAAAACTAAGCTCGTACTGAGGTTTTTGGCATCTCTTGCCTGCTAAGCGTCATTATTGTAGCTAAAAAGCTACAGTTCAGATCACCACAACACATTTTGGCTTTTCTGTCACTCCAGCACCAGTCACTCTGCTTTGTCCTCTCAGATATTAGTTTTATCTTCTATATTTGTTTTTGCAGTACACCAGCAAGCTGATAGCATTGTTTGGATCTGTAGTTTGTTTGACCCCGCAGACCAAATTTTATTTTACATTTTCACCTTCTAAGACTAGTTAGATTGACATCACTCCGTCAAATTTGCATGATTATCATCAAATCAATGTGTCTTTGCTGTAGCTAGCCTAGTCAAAATGTTCTGTGGTGGTGAACAGAACTGTGTTCATGACAGTTATGCCAACCAGCCCCTCACACTTAGTTAACAGCTATGTGCAACACTTAGCTCTTCTTGTTATAGAGATGGTTAGATGTCTATTGAATACTGAATTGAAAATTATCCACTTATTTGACGACTATGTCAAATAACATAAAATAATGCAGAACAAGATGGCACAAAACTCACATAAAAGTTTAAACGTCACTTATGTGAAGCCTTCCAACAGTGGTTACGTATACTGCAGTAATGTTTGGAGACACTTTGAAACTATGAGAAAAGTAGATAACGCCTAACTCTATTGAGAGACAAACTGAAGGATGCTAAAACAATCCTGACTGAGTTGTTTTTGCAGTAACAAAGTAACGTGAGTAAGGGCAGAATATATGGTGACGCTGTAAAGGTTCATTAACTTATAAGCACATAAGCATAGTACACTCAATCAAAACAGTGCCTTGCAGAAGTGTTCAGAACCACCAAAATTGCTTTTTATTTCAGCATGTTTCAAAAAACAGATTGAACCTAAAACCACACTTAAGCTGAACATTTCTTTTATTTAGCACACACATCCAAACTCTATAGACCTTCCTGGTGGTATTTTTGTCACAGTAACGGTTTTCAGGAGTTTGGGTCTAAAATCCTTAGACTACAGTATATATATATATGCGCCTTGTACCTTTGTATTGCACATTATCTTATGAATATGGATAATTCCAAGAAACCTTTTATGCATGGACAGGTGCTTAGACTAAACCTCCATAAAAATTGATTTTTTTTTTTTTTTTCAAATTTGGCTGTATCTGTATAATTGAGCTATTTATGCATAGTAATATGCCAATTATGTTTGACAAACAACAATATGCAGGTCATGAAATTATCCAAGCAACAACTGAAAAAAAAACTCTTAATTTTATCTGTTTAAAGCAAGCTAAAGCAGCTAGTTTGTAGCTGTGGTCTGGACTGTCCAATTTTATCCATCTGACGTTCAGAATTTAAAGGAATGTGCCAGCATTTTTACTCATTGGCTTCTATTACAAGTGTTAAGGGGTATTCAGTTCCTTTTTAAGTACAAGTAAACACATCAATACTGTTGTCTGTGGTAATCAATCATATGACAGAGCCAGCAGATACAGAATAAAAAAGATGCTGGAGTATTCTTTCAATGTGTGCTGTGTATGCTGCTCTTTTAGAAATGAGGCCCTTACATTTGCCTATACCTCATGTCTGGATTTGTCCAGTTCCTTTAAGTTGCCTGAACATTGCCCAGAGACTGCAGTACTCAATCAGTGCAACAGAGGTAGATGGAAACCAGACAATTTACAGACTCTCAGTGTCTTTTAAATGTTAAGAAATGTAGCTCTGATCATGGATCACTTTCCTGCTGACATTTTTATGCTGTTCATGCTGCATCTGTACCTACACTGTGTATTTCACTTTCATTTTTTTGACATTTGAGACCAGAACTGATGATAAGTCACCTGGAGGTCAGAGTTTTCACAGTTGCATTTGTTCCTGTTGTCACTGTGTTTTGTCATAGTGCTTCACTGGTTTGGAGTTTTGCTGTTGACTTTTTATCAGCTCTCAGCATGGCTCTTAGTACAGCTTTCAGATATATTACCATTGCTTTCACTAAATGTACCTGCTGTAAATGCTTCCTCCATTCTCCATCCAAGTGGAGAATAGGTGCTTTGTCCTGTGCTGCTGAATGAATAACCATGCATGGTTGCTAGATCTCTCCACCATTCAGAAGGCTGAATGGCAGATAACTGATGCACGCACAGGCTCAGTAATGCTTGAAAGCTAGTTAACACGATCTATGTCAGTGGTTTTGGATGGGTAGAATGTGAGCAAAATGTACTGCCAAAACTCTGCCATCCTGACTAGTTGATTGTCTCTCTTACATTTTAATGCAGACCTCATGCTTTGATACTCTTTCATTTAGGGCCAACTGTGCTCTTTTAAGTGATGCCATTTTCTAAAACCCTTATGCAGTGGGGTCCAAAGTCTGAGATCACATTAAAAATGTGCGATTGTTTTACCATTTTAAAACTGTGAAATGTAAATTGTATGTTTTAACTAATCTGATGCTTTTTATAAACTTGTGGATGGTGAAATTCATAAAACATTTCACTCATTTCTACAACAATATAATTTGTAATGGGAAATAGGCAATAAATTATAAAAGCACTGCGCTTAACAAAACTTTTTCACTAGTGCTCTTAATTTTGGACCCCGCTATACAAATTTAGAAAAAAAAACAGCTCTGTAAGAGGTTATTTGTGCTCTACATTAGATAAGAACTCATTTTCAGTTAACAGTTTTTACTTTATAAGTACAATTAAACAGATTCAAATCTGAAACAAATCACGGTAACTTATTAGTATGTGCCTATACTTGAGTTTGGCAATTTTCTGTGGAAATCCCATTATTTTGCCTCACTTCATGTATGTCTGTTTTTGTGTTCCATTGGAAAATAAAAATCACAATTATTTGCAAAATAACGTTGTATGAGTCAGCACTCCTACACCAAGATACACCGACCAGCCAGAACACTGACTATATAGTGATTTCATTACAATGGCACCTGTCGGGGGTGGTATATAATAGGTAGTAATGGGGTAGACAGTTTTTGAAGCGGATATGCTGAAAGCAAGAAAAAGCAGCATAAAGAAAGTGAATGTGTTCTTGTGAACAGACTTAAGCACCACAATGAAATGTGACCTCTGCATTTAACCCATCACACATGCAGCAACTACAAACAGCACCCAGGTGTAGTGTAGCGGGATTGTACCTTCCTCAAGGGTACCTCAGCGGCACCTGGGTCAGGACTTGAACCGGTGACCTTTGGTTCACAAGGGCAAGGTCCTAACCACTAGGCCACCACTGCCTAAGTTTGATGGCTAGACAACACCATCTCAGAGCATCTCTAACACAGTAGGTCTTGTGGGGTGCTCAAGGTGTGCAGTAGATAGCACCCAACAAAAGCAATCCAAAGGAGGACAATTGGGCACCCAAGGCTCACTGATACATGTGTGGAGAAGAAGTCTGGTCTAAGTGAACGACAGAATAATACACATTGCACCACAGTTAGAGCTGACGGCCTACATGACAATGCGAAAACATGTCTGATCATCAGCAAATCCACTAACAATACGGTTTGTAGAAGCTGCTCACAAAATGTAAAAGGATAATAAAACAGCAAAACCATTCACCTAACTGTTCATTTGTAGCTTTTTTTTTTTTAAAGGTGTAGATCACCAAAAACTGAAATATGCAAATTTAATAGAAAACATAAATTAAGCCTTTAAAGTTAAACAATTCCAACATTAAATTAGAACTAATTGTTCACACCCTTTGATAATGACAATACTGTACTGCAGCAAGTAGTACTGTATAGAATGATCAGAATGGTGAGTAAAAGCAACAAAAAAAATAGCAGACTGGTTGTCAGGGCTTGATCTAAGGGCAAGATAATGAGCCAAAACAGAAGAAAAAAACCAAGCAGTAGGCCTTAAATTTTGCAAGAGCAGCAGTCTTTAGACTTCATCAAGCTAGTTTGGGATAAAGGAGACAGAAGAGTAAAGGCAAAGCAACAATAGTGGAGACATCTGTAGGGA
Organism: Arnoldichthys spilopterus; assembly: GCA_037974385.1. NCBI lineage: Eukaryota > Metazoa > Chordata > Actinopteri > Characiformes > Lepidarchidae > Arnoldichthys > Arnoldichthys spilopterus. The sequence goes on from JBBPDA010000001.1 coordinate 6,110,679, forward strand.
ATACTTTTTTAGGAAATACTATTCATATACTGTAGGAAAGCTGCATGTTTACCATGTCCTGGCAGGTTTTCCATGAAAGTTACTTTTTTAAAAGTATTGTGTAGTTTTTTGTGAACTATTTTTTGTTATAATACCTTAGGCAGTTTAGCATGTAAGGTTTATCACTTGAAGAAAACAAGATTCCTTAGACCAGGCCACCTTCTTCTATTGCTCCACTCTGACTGGTCTGCAGTAACACAGCCCAATGCACAGCAAGCTGCAGTGCGCGGTGTTCTGACAGTTTTTCATCATAGCCAGCATGAAGCATTGCAGCATTTTGTGCTACAGTAGCTTATCAGTAGGGTCAGAGTAGAAAAGACTGCGTTCCCTCACCACATGCATTAGTGAACCTTGTTGCTGGTTCAGTTGTCCTTACTTGAATCATTTCTGGTAGTTACCACTGCATACCAGAAAAAAAAAACTTTTGTAAAACACTCATCTGGACATATTGCCATCAGTTTTTCAAAGCACCTCAGATTCTCACACTTGCCTAATTGTCCTGTTTTTCTACAATAACTTACTTAACTGCTTAGTTATATCCCACCTTTTGACATGTACCATGGTCAGATGTTACTCACTTTACCTGTCAGTCTTACTGCTGTGACTGGTGTGTGTATTCATACAGATAGAGGTCTTTAACTTCTCCTTAAGATTAGGAAGCATACAGGAATATGAAAACACTTCTATATAGCCAAGAACTGCTAAATCTACATTCTCTACAGGCCTAAGATGAGATTGAACACACACCGATTTTTTTCCATTCCTACACGATTGTCCAGGCTGTTCATAAACTAATTTCTTTAAGGATATATTTAAAAAAAAAAAAAAAAAAAAGAACAGAATAATTTAGGGAAACGCGTTTCAGGACAAGCCAGGTACATTAGCACAATTCCCAGAATGCCTTCTGGAAAACACTGAAATCCCACACCCCCAAGACATGATGGGGAAATTTTGTACCATGGTTACACAGCTACAGTCAGAAGATGGAACAAAGTTGCCATTTAAAAACCATTTTGTACCCCATTTGCCCTTTAGCCTTCCTTTCAGTGTGCGCAATACTGCTGCAAATTTATTCCATCACACAAGAATCAAATATAAATACAACTAAGACGCACGTGTTATGGGCTTTTGACACATTAAACTAGCTATGTTTATCCTTTTTGTGTGTTAAACATTTTATTGTGAGCCTCTCTAGATATAGATCAGAGTCTGGAATAGGGAGAGATAATAGCATGAAAATTAAAGGAAGGTAATGAGAAGAGCATGTTTTCCAGATCCACTGCCAAAAACTTATAGAATATTTCAAAACTATGAAACAAAATACATTAACAATGTCATGCTAATAAGGCTGCAAAGAGAAAGGTTTTAAATAAAACTATATATAGAAGGGGAGGGATATTTTCCGTGCACCCTTGCCTACATTTTTACATAATGTAAAGAGTCAGTGTAATAAGTCAATGAGCTTTAAAGAAAAAAACACTCAGTGGAACAAACACCTTCTATGCAATGCTCAAGATGGTTTTAATAGCTCAGTGTAGGGTTTCCTAATTTGTGGTTATATAAAGAGGATAAGGAAACAAAAGCAGTAAGAAGTCTACAGGCTTTAGGGCCTATGTGGAAACTGTGGGTGCTGAAACAGTGCTTGGGTCCTTTTGCTTTTCTTCAGTCTCTGCACTAGATGGCAGTGTAGCCGAAAGTGCTGTGTGGGCATCTGAAGACTGAAAAAGAAAGAGATATTAAATCAAGTTTAAGCCATGGCTGCAGTTTAGTTTACCTCTTTTTTTGGTACAAAATCACAAACATCAAGCAGCTTCTGCCCCAGAATTCATTACTAGCTCATTTTCATCTACTGCACATGATGAGACTTTAGGGGACATTTGCAATGTTTCCTACCTCACTGGTTGTTGCTACAGTGTTTGTTTGACTCGGTGATGTCTGGACACCCATTTTCAGTATATCTAGAGAATCCAACCTGGAAGAAGATTAAGACTTTAGTACAGCTTCACAAGCTTAAGATTGTCATTTTCTCATAAGATGGTTACAGATTTTGCAAGCTACCTCTTCTGCTGTTCATCACAGAAAGCTTTGACCGTATCCGACTCAGACTGCCAGAACCTCTAGAATAGAGACATGGAGAGTAAGAGAAATAAAAGGAAGAGGATATCTAGGGGAAAAAATGGGTCTACTTTTCACCAAATCAGGCTTTTTTTTTTTTTTTTTAAATAAAACAGAAATAACAGTGATGCTATTGGGTCTGAGAGATACAGACCACAGTTTCATGTTCAATGTTTTTGAGGGAAAGACAGTTCTGCTCCAGCTGTCCCAGCTGCTGCACTACAGTGTCCTGGAAGTGTTCCAAGTGCACAAGCCTTCAAACAGAAAAACAAAACGTAATTTTAATGATGTTCAGTACACCCATGAGTGAACTAACAAAATGAGTGACAACCTATTATCAGCATTCAGAAAACCCTGTCAGCTGGCCTTGATAACCTACAGTTCTATCTGTGTCAAAAATAGTCAAGAATGCTGTTGTATTTATAAATTAAATTTTTGGCTGCTAGTGCCAAATTCAAACTTGTGATCTTTAAACACAGAAAAACACAGCTGTGCCTCATGGTAGCTTAATAAGAGCCAACCCCCCCCCCAATACAGGCTGCACTGGTCTGTTTAATTGGAAAAACGACATAGCTAAAATGCAAAGCCAAAAATGTATCCACATTTCTAGAGAGAACTGAAAAAATAAGGTGAAATGTATTCCTTCTCTTACATAGGCAACCAGTTGGTCAACCATGATAATAAAGAATACAATATTCTTGTTGATTTCTCATCAGCCTTTCACACTGATATAGTGCCTGTAGTTAAAGTTGTTTGACAACAACAAATGACATTTATTAATTAAATGAAAATGTCCATAAACCTAGAAGTCCAGTGTTCTAGACCATATACACCACTGATTAAAACTTTCTGCAAGTGAAACTCTAAGACCTTCAAGCAAAGGAAAAACCTGTGGATGCCCATGAGCCTGCAAACGACTTAAAAAAAAAAAAAAAAAACTATTCAAAACCAGTCCACTAAAAGAAATTTAGAAGGGAGTTAGAATTGCCAATTTGTAAACTTAATCCAGACCAATGACTGCTTTTCAGGAGAAGAGCCAACTTCAACATGGTATGAGGTTGCTTTGCTACCTCAGGGACTAGGCAGTTAGCAGCCAGTTATTGATATAATGCAGAAGTCAAAGCATTCTTGAACAATCATCTGTCCAAAAGTTGACTGAAAGATATACCTTTCAACAAGAAATAATCCTAAACACTCAAATTCACCAAGCACTGGCTTAAAAAAAAAAAAAAGATTTTTAAAAATTAAATACCCCAATAAAATATGGTATTTGAAAAGGGCAGTGCATGCAAGGAAACATTTGGACAGAATGCATTCTGCATGGAAGAGTTATTCCCAGACAATGTCTAAGACTTATGTAATTATACAAAAGGCCTATAAATTACTGCTGCTAAAGTAGGCAATACTAGCTTCTGAAGCCAAGGATCAAACTGTTCTTACTTTCTACACAGAAAAGGATTACCAATTCTCTGTTGAACCAAAAAAAAAACCAAAAGAAAAAAAAAAAAAACCCACACTACTTTTCCTTGTTTTGTTTGAGTATATTATCTTTATCCGTAGACACCGTGTTAGAGGGTGAAATTTGCTTGTTCACAATGTATTCCAAAAGGGTAAGTCTGTAAGTCTCTTGTAACCAAGCAATGGACAAAACGTTAGCAATTGTTAACGATAGGTAATGACCCCCCCCATCCCCAACTACCCAGCAGCCCCTTCGCTCTGTTAAACATGGTTGTAATATTGAGATCAATAACTGAATGGAAACCGCAGTTACCTTTGATTGTGTGCTGTTCTGAGTAGAGCGGTCACATTTCTCTGGCAGTCAGTTAAAGATCTCAGTGACTTTGCTTCAATATTCTTATACCTGGTCTGTAAACAATAGTGGAGCGATTTGCACTTTCAGTAAAACAGACAATGGCACGTGGTAGCAACTGGTTGCATTAAATAACAGTTGTGTGCTAGTAAGCACATGTATTTTTTTTAAGATGCTGGCTCACAGAGAAGTGTTCCTTTAGCTGAGCCTTAAACGTATTGAAGGCAGCGATGACTCCAGAACCCAACTCCGTCTCAGATTCTTCATCCTCCATCAAGGTTTGGGCCATTGTTTCTACATCCGCACACAGATACACACTATTTATCCCTTTCAAGAAGACTAACAGTAGTTACAACACAATCATTAGAACATGTGAAAGCCAAAAAAACCCTTAAAAAGCTTAAACTATGTCCCATTTTGGCATTGCATTCTAGTCAAGTTGTGACCATGAGTACTTTGCCTTAAAGTCAGTAAAAACTGGGTGTTTCGGGTTATATTCGTCAACATTAGCATTTTGGTCTGGGGTACTATAACAATGCACATGCTACAGGCATTGAAATAAAATGTCTTATATTTACAACAGCTCTAACTGTTGGTCGGTAAATAAGGCTGTATATTTATGTAGTTATATTTTTATTTAACTCCCAAATTAAGCAAATTGCATGCTTCTTTCAGCCATATTTTACCAAATTCTCATGTCTTGGTCAAACCTATCAGATATTTATCAAACCTTATTGCAGAATAAATTTAATGGAGTGTAGCACTAGCTGAATTCTAGTCACTACTAGGTAGAATTCATGGTGACTCTAGCTGAAATATAGCTATGTTTGAGTGTCTCGTGGAATATACAAAGCCATTACTAACGAATGAAGGTGAAAACTTACCAACTAGCATTACTGATTGCATTCTAATTGGCAACAAATAGTTACCTTTCATTGTTTGCAGCACTATTCTATACATCCAGCCATAACATTAAAACCAGCTTAAATCAATATGCCATTTGGCCTAGCATGGCCTCCACAAGGACTCTTAAGGTCTGCAGAGATACCAGACACCATCAGATCCTTCAGGTACTACAAGTTGAGATGGGGCCTCTTTATCAACTAATTTGTAAAGTACATTCTACAGATGTGCAATCTGACAGATCTGGGGAATTTGCAGGCCAAGTTGCATTATCCCCACTACCATTAGGGAGTACAATTGTTACAGACCAATTTGCTCCTTTGTGGCAAAGTTAATTTAGGCAGTATTTGTCAAACCAACATACAGGAAGGCCATCCTAGAGCCCTCGCTTCTGTGGATTAGCCAAACATGCCAAAATCAAATCACACCCATGGTTTTATTGTCATGGCTGACTGATGTATAACTGGATCATTCCTTTACCTACCTGTGGCACCCTCCAATGAGCTGGATGGGAACAGTCTTCTGGGTTTCAATGTAAGGAACAGTGACTCCTCCTCTTTCTGTAGGTGTGCTTCAGTCATCTCCGAACGCACATGTAGTTCTATTCAATAAGGACCCGAGACAATCATACCAAAACATTTTTTGAAGATTTGAAGTGTAAAAAAAACCCCATATGCACAAACACACCTGTAAATGCTGGTGGCGTTTTTTGCAGCAGCAGAGGCGATTTTTTGCCCGCCTTTTTTGGGGGGGGGCGGGGCGTAAAAGGATTTGTGTGAGATCAAAGAATACATTTTCTGTCAACATTTTTTAAATCAAATGAAAAAAGGTCAATGCAATCATGTTAAAATATAACTGTAGACTGAAAGCAAAGAGTTGAATTGCATAAATGTGTATTAGTAGTCACCAAATGGAGTCTATGAACAGTTATAAAAACTCTACTGAACCACTTAGATTTTGTGCATACCACCACAGGAAATGAACACAAAGTACCTCTAAAGACACACTAGGTTCATCATCTGCAAAAACATGGTCTTCTAAACCGCTTTTGTCTTGAAAGCCTGCAGAGTTGGGGGTGGAATGGGGGAGGAACTGTTCAAAATTTAAAATCAATTTCACTACAAATTGAGTATTTGACTAATATAAAATATTTAATATTAAAAACAACCCATTTGAACGTTTCTCAGTTTATCTAATAGGTTAATTGGCATCTTGTTTCCCCCCCCCCCCAAACTTGACTTCAGACTGATGGATCATTTCAAACCACTTTTTAAAAAGTGTGATATTAAGAGGCCTTATTTAATGATCTCTATTGTCCATGGGTCCTTCATGACTTGCCTGAATCCCCCGTGGCCTCTTTAGATGGATGGGAACTCTTCAGACTGTCCGATTTGGCTTCAGCCCTCTCCCTTTCCAAAAGTCTTTGTTTGGGGGTTGATTCCTTAGGAGAATTAAACCTGTTAGCAGTGTATCCATATTCATCAATAATAGTCTTCAGCCAAAAATACTTAGCCACAAAGTCCCACAGATTCTTTTAAATTAACCATTCACCATATTCCCAAAGCATTTCAGGTTCACAGGGGTTGTTTTCATAATTAACAGGTGATGGCAATACATCCAAGCTAATGTCTGGTGATTCATTATTAGAAGGAATGCCCTACCTTGAAGAACCCCTCTTCATTGCTACTGGGTGAAGAAAGTGGGAGAACTAAAGAAAAAGGTGGGAGGGGTTAGACTGATTTGCTTATACAGAGACTACAGAAAAGGTACTTCTCAACCTCAGTTTTGGAGAGCGCACACAAAAAAATAAAAGGTTTTTATTCAGCTCAGGCTGGATATTGAGCTGACAGACACATACAGTCTCCCCACATCTACTTCAACTCAGTAAAGTGACATTAATTGAGAGATTAATTGATCAAGTGTGTTAGGAGCAGAAAAAAAAATTGTTATGCAGGGCAGTGTGCCTCCAGGACCAGGGTTGGGAAACACTAGACTAGAAGAGAGACGCAGACGCACCTTTGAGTTTAGACTTCAGTCGTGGCTTCTTTCTGGTGTAGTCATACAAAGGACTGTCTTTGGATGATCGCTTCTCGCTAAATGGAGCACAACTTTCACTGTCAGAATTGAGTGGCCTTAGCTTCCTCTAGACAGTAAACAAAACATTCTTAAGGAATTTTAGGATTTTGTCCATTTTAGCCCCGTTTTTAAAATGTTTTATTTTTACGCACCTTTTGTACAGATTTCATTTCACTCACTGTAGCAGGAAGTGACTTAACAGAGCTAACTGACCTTAAAATAAATTAATAAAAATACAAATTTAAGAGCCACTGTAAAAAAATGTAAAAACAAATGTTAACTGAAACAAAGCCAATATTGACCTGAAATTAAAAATAAATGCATTCTCTTTTTTTATGATTGTGTTCCTACATTTGAGTTGTGTCCATTTGCCAAAATGGATCCAACATGGTCCTGCTTACCCATTTGATGAGAGATGCTGACTGAAGATGGCCGCTTTAGCCCGTACCACCTAGACAAACATCAGTTATTACCTTTAAATATTATACAAGACTTAATTTTGGAATCACTTAAAATAGGAACAAAGATTCTAATTTTAGGCCAAATGATTAAGAAATACACCAATCTAGGGTTAGGGTCAAAACATTAAAACACTAGCCTAGTATTGTGCAAGTGCCCTGAGCCACAAAAACAGCTTGGACCTGTTGAGGTATGGATAGATATGACATCAACATTCAGCAATTTCTGCTGCGGTAGCTCTTCTGTGAAACAGACAAAATGGGCTAGCCATTTTAGTACACACTACCCACTGCATACCAGTAACATCCCACTGGACCTGTAGTTATGGAGATGCTCTGACCCAGTCGTCAGGCAATCACAAATTGGCCCTGGTCAAAGACTCAGGTCTTTGACCAATTGTTCACTTCCTGCCTAATATCCCAATTCTTGACAGGTGCCATTGTAACCAGATAATCAAATGTTTCACCTCACCAATCAGTAGTTTTAATGTTGTGGTTAATCAGTGTATATTCACTTATTCAGCCAAGAGCAGTTTAGGTCCCTTGTTTATGCGTTTAAGTTATAAGCAGCATTTCAGCCTGGACTCCTTTTTGAATAGGATACGTTACAGGGAAGCCAAAGAGACTGGTCATATAAAAGAGACTGGTGGCGTTAATATGGAGTTGCTAAATACAACATCTACTGATTATACTGCAGGCTTGTGCAGATGATTTTATATGACAAACACCTAAATTCAATATTCAAGAACAATGCACAGATACTTTTGGTATTAACATGCAAACATTTAACCAGATCAAGTTATGCTAGAGGCTTTAAGGAATGTGAGCACCAGTAAAACAGGAGTAGCAGTGCAGGAGACCTCCAGGACAGGGTAAAATTTTTAAAATGGAATTCTGGACCAAGAACTGTTTTAAGGATGATTTCTGCAACTGAGCCGCACTGACCTGGTACCTCCATAACGCAGCCAAGAAAGTTATAGTCTCTGGGTTCCGGTCATGTGACCTCTCTGACACATCAGTGAGAAACGTGTGGTTCAGTGTTTCAGAAACAGTCACCTGAGAGAGTCATATATACATGTACTCACTCGGAAGAAGCAGAGCCCTCGCAATAATGACTAAACTTTAAATGCCTGAACAGAATATTGACTCAAATTAATAACAGAGTCCAACAACCCAAGCCAGATTTTACCACTTACATTGCCAGCTTAGACTAAAATGCACAAAGGGCAGCTGAACATTGTTGCTATCAACAACCGGTGTGACATACTGAAACCTGTTCTGGTTTCCATTGAAAGTAATTGTAGATGTAACACGAACGGCATGACTGGGAGAAGTCATTAAGAGTTAGTCAGTAGGGTTGTTCGTTTATCCTAGACTATGAACGTGCGAGTACAGTATGAAAAACTTGCCTCTGTGTCTGAATCGTTTCTTAAACAAAAACGATCTTCAGCTTGAATTCGCCTAGTCCTGCAGAAAAGCAAAGAGATACAAATGCTGTGAAACCCTTTCATAAAACACTGGAGGGAAAAATCTGCAGGGATAGAAGCTCACGTGGGTGATGGCAGTTTGCTTGGTCCACTCTGAAGAAAAAAGGAAACCTGGGGGAAAGGAAGGTAGAAGATGGCGAAAGAAGAAAATCAAAGTCACCACAACTTTGAAAAAAATCACAACATCCATCTATGACTTAGAAAAAAAAAGTAGCTACTTGCGCTCTTCCAGTAGTCTCAGTAACAGGAGAACTTTTATTTAAAAAAAAAAAAAAAAAAAAAAAAAAAAGTAAATTAAAACCTCATCTCATGACAACTCAAATACTGGTCACAACACAAATGAAACCAATTTATTAGGTCCTTAATGCTATTATTATTGCAAAATAAATACCTGTAAAATGTTTGCACATCAGTCGGAGTAGCTGAAATTGCTGTAGAACCCAAAATCCCAAACATCAAAATCGTAACAAACTAAACCTGCCAAAGCTTCTAAATGACATTAGTGGCACTGAACACACCTGAATCTCCTCGATCTGGTGCAGTATGCTGCAAAAAAAATATTCCATTCAAAAAACAAAATTCATCTTTAGTTCTACACTCCAAGTTGGCCTTACTTAAAAATAACCAATTTTCTGCATTTTTTCCTTCATATTAATTGTTTGCCTGATGACCAAAAGCAGTCAATTTTTACATAACCACTTTCAAACAAACATTCTTGCATCTTCAATTACATATGGACCAAATGGGTTGGGGAGTAAGTGGAAGTCTAAAGTGTTTATTTACTATATTAAAAATATGCCCATGATCTAGACTATCTTGCTGCTGTTAGAACAAAAATGGTGGAAGACATTTTGGCTTTTTGCATTGGATAACTTTCTAAATTAGTATGATACCTTCATTAACAGAATTTGCTGCACTAATTGGGTTAGAGAGACAAAAAAACTAAGTTAAAAAAAAAAGTTTAAATTGTCTAATTTTCATAGAAATGTTGAATGCTCTTATGACTGACATGTTGGCAGTTTGACTCTCCAGTTACAAATCCCACTTCCAACACTGAACTGAGCTATTGTGCATGCACTTTAGTTCATGTTTCATTCATGGGTTTTAAAATAAAATATCACAGCAGGCTGGAACCTGCTATACAGGGATTTTCACCTGACTGCTTTAGCTAGAAACTTGGGCAAGCACACGTGTAATTCAGCATCTGGTTTTTAGTGACAGCATGCAGAAACGGGGTGTGTGGACACGGACACTGTTACACAGTCCTCCAGACTGCTTTGGTTTGGGTGCAAATGGCATTAGCAGTGTACAACTATCAGAAAATAGTGAGTTCTGCAAATATGAATGTGACACTTCTATAAAAACTCCCACAACCTGACTGCAGCTTTAACAACTGCATACAGCGGACATTTGACAAGATGTAAGGCAACAAACCTTTGGGTTTTCTAGCACTGACAAATCCTCTGCTCCAAAGACTTTCTCCACAGCAGTCTGGATGTCATTCTTTGAGTCAAAGGCGAGCTGAACCATTTTGCCAGTTATCTTTCCATGAGAGACAGGAAGCAACATGTGTACACTCAAAAGCTTCTTATCATCGCATTCTAATGAAAGGAGAGAAGAGCGATTGCTATATAGGAATTATAGGTTATTAATCATAAGTTTAATGAGATTTTACTATTTCGCTGTTAGTAGTTAGTGAAAGAGTGATTTTCACAGCACAGCAGAACAAAATGTAACCTTTGCATTTGACCCCCTCTGTGAAGTAGCAGTGGGCAACTGACATGGGCAGTGGCTGGGAGACCATGCTTGGGGATGGGACCTTGCTCTTTCCCTTGATTTGAACAGATGTCCTCACAGGGCCAATTCTCTGACTGTTACATCCCCACAATTAGGTCATATGTTAGCTTGTGCTTTGAAGAGAATATTTACCTCGAAGACTGTATGTGCAGAGGGCTTCTTTAGGCAGATGAATAAGTTCCCACAGAGTTCCCTAGAAAACCAGATAAGATAAAAACAGGTCAGAATTAGAACAAACACAAAAATATCCCATAATCTACATTCTCTTTGTAGGTTTTAGAATTGTAAACATTTGCTACATTAGGTTTTCCAATATATTGGACTTAAGCTCAATATATAAATATATTTAAACAAAAACTTTCCTACTGGTTTTCATGAATAAGCAGAGGGACAGCAAATTGCTTCCTAGATGGAGGCCAAAGAAACCTCTAAACTGCACAGTTTCAGGGATCCACATTCACAGAGTATATCAAAAAATATTACAACTTTATTTTAAATAACATTTAGGCATAGGGGCTTGGCTTTGGCTGACTGACAATAAGTATACCAATGTCAAGGTTTAGGCTTTGTACCAGAAGAAGGTTTGTCTTAACATGTATGCACATCACCACAACACACCTCTGGGTCATGTACAAAGAAGCTGATGCAGGATGTCCCGATGTTAAAGTCTATCCAGAATTCACTGAGGAGGTCATCCTGAGGTTTGAACAACTATGCAATATAATGGACAGTTTTACTTTTTATGCTACAATCTTAAGTGTTTAATGTACACCGTTGTTTATACAATTTCCCCATCATTAGGCTTACCTCATTTAAGTCCAGAAATGCCCTAAAGCATGGAAAGGAATACACTCTGTAAATTAGAGAAGGGAAAAACACATTGTAAATGTATAGTCTAATATGATTAGACTGTATAAGGATTTGTTTCTGTACTCATGTAATACAGGTACCTTCTTGAGCTCCCAAAATAGCTGTTGAGTTCATTTAGAAATATCCTACAGTCCTTTTTACAAAAGTTAGAAGTAGAGATAAAAGGAATACAAAAGATGATTATATGAATCTTTCACAGTACAATTCGATCATTTGTACTAATGACTCACTTTAAAATAAGGGTTTGTGGCTGTATGAACATACCGTTTCAAACTCCTTGACCCTTATTGTTGTGAATGTGGATGCAAAGCTTCTGTAACTAAACCACTTGCCAACCAATTCCTCCCTTAGTCTCTTTGGAGTCATTCGACAGAGTGCCTCAGAAATGGCCACCTGCATTTCATAATCTGAACCAAAGTGAACACATTTAGCCACAGCAGCAACAGTACACTGTGCATTTAATGAAAACTGACAATGTACATAAGCGGCTTTTTAAACTCTACACAGCCAAAGTGAAAACTGAAAGTTAACTTACCACCAACATCTACTATCACTTTGGCAAACTCTTCTCTGGAGGAAAGGGAATGGGGGGAAAAAAAAAAAAAAAAAAAAAAGCCAAAGAAACTATAAAGACAGAACTGCACAAAACATACAGCATCTCAGAAAGCTGCAATGGAAAATCTAATCCATTAGGTGGCAGTATGTACATTTTGACTTCTCCTGTACTGCATTTCAAAAGATTGATTAAAAAGAACTGTTGGACCCCAAAACACCCTAGATTCCTTGTTCTCAGTAAGGAAATCTGCTTGGGCAACACTGCTATAAAACAACTCTAAATAGCATCACCACTAAAAATGTCAGGCGCAACCCAATAATATGTACATATGTGCGCTTAGTCTCATCTATTAAGCCTGATTTAGCTCATTAATTGTTTAAATTGCAGCTTTCTTGGTCAAGTGTAAACACAAACATGCAGATACTGTTGAGTGGACAAAACTGCAATCAGGACTTTAAGACAGTGCTATAAGGAAAATAGCTTAGACAATTTAGATAACTATGCATTTTAATTAGCCAGGTACCAGCGCAGGGTCTTGCACTGTGCATATGATCCATCATTACCTACATGCATGTTCAAAATTTCCAGCTTGATAAATCAACATTAAAGTAACCCTTATTCACATTAATGATCTTTAATACAAACTTTACTTTATGTGGGCCAAACATGCAGCTTAAGAGCAACAACCAAGCAAATAAAATGACTTACAGTAGAAAGTTATGATCATCAGTCTGACAGATTTTTTTCCGAGACTCTTTGGCAGCACCGTCCAGCATTGAGTTAATGGTCTTTATCGCCTGTTGGTGAAGGTTGAGAAGATATTAAAATTTAATGACAGTAACCAGGTCACTTAGAAATATTTACTAAATGGGGATTTAAAAATAAAATCTGGGCTTATTCACACCGGTCAGTGCATTTCTCCTCTACCTCTAGACGCAGACCAAATTTCACTTCTTGGTCAATCACAACAGCGCCAAACCTCAGCAGAAGAACTTCCAGAATCTTGTTGCCGCCTGCCACATACACAATCATTCATATCCTATATTCATGATTTTCTTCCACAAACAAAATGGTTGAAACTGAAATTCTAATTAGGTCACCTTCAACATCACTCTGGCAAAGACTCTGAAAAAGAAAGAAAATGGAGTCTAGGCAGCCATGCTGAGGACACCTTAAAGCTTCAGGAAATTAAATAGCTGAGGACATTGTTCACTACAAAATCCTTAATATGTCAAGGTAAGGATTACATTACCATGGACACTTCATAGAACACTTCCATGAGTTGCACTGGGGTCTTGGATGGTTTCTCCTGCAACTTCAGATATTCTGAGACCCTTTCAAACCAGTTCAGCATGTGCAATAAAAATAATTTGAAAAAAGTTAAATGACAAATTTTCCATAAGTCTTCTTGACCTAAAATCACTGGCCTTTGATTTCTACCAGTTTTGTATGGGCAAAGAAAAAAAAATTGCCTTAAATCGGCTTGATAAACTTCCTTCTAAGATCATGCAATCTTAAAAAGTTGCAAATTCAAGTGGTTTAAAAAGCTTAAGGTTACATACAGTAAAGGAAGGATGAAACAGGAAACAGCAGTATAGTGTTTTGTATATGGGCTTTTTAGAAGAGCCTTTGGACTTTCTGGGTAAAACCCTGAATCTTTGGTTCAGTATCTATATTGGGGGCAGACGCATGCACACACTCCTTAGCACCAAGAAGTAACAAAGCAATGGTTTTCTACAGAAAGACAGGGAGAAATTGATTTTTTTTAATTAAAAATCTTTGCTAGACATGCATTAAAAACTATGCATGCTGGGCCACCACAAACATTTAAACTAAGCAAGGATTTGAGGTTCTAGCATCAGAACTGTAGGATGAGCATGAATTCAGAATCAGAGATGAACATTAAGGTGTAAAGATGGCAAATAAAGCAATACACCGCATATAATCCATAGACAGCTCAGTATTTCCAGATTTCTCTCACGTATTCCATTTCTTCAAAATTACATTGTGAGGTACCTGGAAGGCTGGTTTAAAGACAAACTACTGGTCACCGCTCACCCTCTTAGGAGACTCATACTTAGCCTGACTGGACTCCCTGCTTCTCAAAAATCCACTAGACTTCAAGACTTCAGTTTTGGCACCAAAGTGGTAAAATGAACTTCCCCTGACCATCAGAACTGCAGAGTCCCTCACTGTCTTCAAACAATGACTGAAGGTCAACCCCTTCAAAAGAGCATTTAGGACAATATTTCATGTCTAATTTTCTTACAACTAACATTTAAAAACTTCTCATTTCTGTGTAAGGATTAACCTCAGCTCTGGTAGAATCTTGGTTGTGTAGCAGCTTTTAAGTCTAGGTTTGAGGGGCAGGTTTTCTTGGGAGGCTACAAAGTAACTATGTTGCTCTGAATAGGAGTGTCTACCAAATGCTATAAATGTAATGTACTTAACAAAAAAACAATACAGAAAATACTTATCTTTAGCACAACACCTTGATGGACAAGTCGGTTGATGCAGTCCTTGTCTTTGGAGATTACTTGGTCAATTGCCCGCAATATAAGCGTAACACTTTTGAATTCATTTTTTTGCAATTCCTGTGAAGGAGAAAGGAGCATATATCCAGGTATATCCTAGAATTGTACAAGTTTAAAAGAATGGTGAAAATAAGATGCAAACACATGCAGCCGACCAGCCAAGACCGACTTTGTACTTGAAACCCTTTAGGTTGGCGGTGGGCCTACAGGGGTAACTATTTTCGGGGGACACGTTCAACTTACACTTAATTTAAAGCTATTAGCCTCATAGTTCCAGTGCAAAACTGAAAAAGTAGCTAACTTTGCACATCAAGCATTACTTGGTCAATCGGCATTAAAAGGTTATTCAAATTCAGTGACGTTTTTCACCAAAGCATTCCTTCATCCCCTTGATGTACTGGGCCTGAGGCCTACAGACACACTTCCTGTTGCATAGCAGCTCCCCCGGTCAGCTGAACTCAGACCGCCAAAAGCGGTGAGTAATAGAAATAAATTCACGCACAAACATGCGAGGAGGATGGTTTACTTTACAGCGGCATAATGTCTTAAGCGTTTCAGAACCGCAGTTTGCCATATGCATGTATAGTTTGGTTAACGATGTGGGCATCAGCATCATATTCAACACGGCAGAGACACTGTGCCACACAGTGATCACAATCTCACCTCGCCCACTACTGTCTACTCATCCATTTACGTAATTTAAAACAGAAGACTAGGTTAAAATAATGATTTATTCCTGCCACCAGAGACTGTTCGAGTCCGAAAAGATAGCACGGTTGGACAAATGAGCATTACCACATACAGGAGTAGAGATGCTGGCTGTAGTTTTAACAGATACCCAACATTTGTACGCATTAGTTTAGCGGCTAGCGTATACCTAGCTGTATTTCGACAAGCCCGCCTTCCACGCAGGATTGGCCAATCGTAAGCTCGTACTTGCTCGAGTAGAAAATCTGCTCTCAGTCCTCGCACAGGAGGCGGGGCTGGTCGGAAAACGGGTGGGATAAGACAGCAATTGGAGATCTGACCTGTCTGTGACTTCTTTATAAGGCCGATTCAGGGGTGAGGGTGAAAAAAAGCTAAGGTATGTCGCGATGCTTTGTTGGTAAACAAACAAATAAATAAATAAATACATAAATAAATAGAAGCCCCTCAAAAAAAGTGTCCTCACAATATAGGTCCTCCCAGCCAACACGAATTGTGCACATATTTTAGTTAGAAAGGTGCATTCAAACGCTGCCTACATACCAGGTCGCAGTAATAGGTGAACTAGGTGATGAATAGCACAGAAGATAAACAGCGGCGTCTTTAAATCAGATAGGCCTACCCTGCTTGCAACTTCGTCCAGCCGGTCGACCAAAGATATGGAAGATTTCTCCTCAACAATGGCCATAACGACCGAGAGGACATTGTTACTGGCGAATGCGCCCTCCAGTCGGCTTGCGAACTGCACAAACAAGGTGAAATGCCTTCAGATAAAGCTGCAGGAGGCTGTTGCAGAGTCTCTGAAAAAAAGGCCCGTGCTACACCACAGCTCAGTAATGTAACCGCATCCACCCGCGTCTCTTACATAAACAAAATCAGGATTAAAATGTCATCGAGTTTGTTGCTGAAATACACTTACATTCACCATGGCCGAGCTCGCGACCTCACTGCAGACAGTGTGACCCAGGTGAGCCCCATCAGCGGAGCTAACCCCGCGCGCACATTGCGCTGAAGGTCGGACGCATAAACTTATCCTCGTTTCAGCTTTTCACGCGCACTCTTTTCTCTTTTTCTCCACCTTATTAAGACATGTTGCTGCCCAGTGTTATATTAGACCCGACACCAGCTCCGCTACCCTGAGTTTAATTATCCTGGCGGAGACTGATTACTTACTCCAAACACCTGCTGGAGCCTGAAGGAGAGCCCAGGAGAGGGTCACCACGCTGAAAAAAATAAAATGCTTCAGAATTCAAGGGCTTGGGCTCAGTTTCACACCATATTTATACAGCCTTAAAGCTAGGTGTAAATTAAAGGAAAATATATTACTAATCATAATGAAAACAATCAAGATAATATTTAATATATTTTAAATACATTTAATATGCTACTGATAGTAATTATCATTATATTTAATAACATTTAAAACATTTAGACACTACTACTGATAATAATCGTACTTATATTTAATAATAATAATAATAATAATAATAATACAGTATTGTAATTTATGTTGTTATAAATAAATGTATAAACGTATGACTAAAAGTGGTAATATTTCCAAAGCTGTCTTTTGATGGGACGGGAATCCCCATACATGACAAATATACCAAGGTAATAATAATAATAACAACAACAACAACAATAATAATAATATTGTTGTTGTTGTTGTTAACAGGGCAGCTGGAGCAGATTGTGTGCTTATGAAGTGCACAGTGTCCAGGAGAGCAAGCCGTTAATAGGAACTAGAAAAATAAGCAAGATCCCATTTCAACCTTATTCAGATATATCACATTTAATATTGATATTATATTAAATATGACCTAAAATAGTTTAAAGATCCAAACATAAGGCAGTGGAAAAGTAACATTTTTCTCTCTTTATCCCTTTAACCTGTTAAACATGACCTCAGGTAAAAGATGAAACATAAAAATAGGTAAATAAAATAAAAAATAAAATAGAATGAAATAAACACTAATTCTGCTGAATGAATGAAACGGTGGCAGCTGCTGAAACCGTATGTGCTCTGTCCTGCGCCTCGGCTTTTGGAGAGGAGGGCAGGAGGGCAGGAGAGCAGGTGAAACTGTGGAACCGCGCTGTTTGCTGTTTACACTATGAGCTGCGTTTTGTTTAGTGTCAGCACTGTTGAAAGGCGACGAGTTTCCATCTCACACCTGATGACCTCCAGTAGACCCTCCCTCCCTGCAGCGCGGACCACGGCGGCCCTGTGCGTCGTCGTTTCGCTGACACCTGTAGACTAGCCTGGGATTCTCAGCGCTCAGCTCTGATCCTGACCGCGATAGCAGGACACAGGCTTTTTATTTACCCCCTTTAAAAAGTGCAAACAGCAGGAGAATCGCTCGGATGGGAGAAGAATCCTTGCTCCTCAGCGTGAGCAGCCCGCGAGGACATCTGTGAAGCGCGTTTGCTCTTGTTGCCATTCATGCGGCTCCGCCTGAAGGGCTGCTGAGTACTGCTGCGTCAAAAATGCGCAAGTAGCGTAGTGGCGCAGAAGCGCGCCATAGTGTTTTTGCGGTCTTCAGAGGGGAAAGGGGGGAAGCTGTGTTGGCCCTGCCTCTTTTCTCTGTGTGTGTGTGTAGTCTACTCCCTCCACAGCTCATACCTGAGCTCATTCGGCACCGCCCAGCTCCCAGAGCGCACCTGCGGCGCAGCGTACGCGTTCCAAAGACTCGGAGCACCGAGTGCACTGGACTGGAGAATATTATGCCGGCAGTTTTCTCCGAGTTCATCCCTAATTCAGGCCTGTATCGGTTGGTGACTGCTATGTATCGGAGCTAAAGCGTCTGGGCTCCGTTGTGACGCGCGCTTGACACGAACCTCGCCATGTCCAAACCGACAGATCAGTTTGACAGCTCTGACTGCGTTTGCTCGTTCGGAATGAAGCTCACGTGGGACATCAACGACCCCAAACTGCCCCAGGTAAAACCGTTTGAGCCATATTGCCTGTCCGCTGCCAGATTTCTCTCATAGCACAGCTTCAGTAAATAGAGGCAGAGATTTGCTCTTTCTAAACATGCCTGTCAGGCGAATGCAGGTTTAATAACCGGCTCATTACAGGAAATAACCGGTGTGCACTGTATTCAAACGAAGGCTGCATGTTCCTTATTGTCCAAGGCTGCCTCTAGCTTTTGGGTTCAGGTATTATACTACTGTACTGTACTGTGCTACTGATCATACACGGGAAACTCTTCACGTTTTAGTCAGAGCTGATGAATTCTTCCTAAATGAGCTAAATCAATTACTGTAACATCATTTTACAATAAAGTATTTTTAGTATTTTGATACATTTCATTGAAATCTTAATATTGTAGTTGTAATTATATTGTGTCCTGTATTACTAAACATGACTTCATGACCCGAGGTTCCTAAAGCGAGTGTGTCGACTCTTTGTGATGTTTTGGATAAATGTCTTGCACGTTGTGGGTTATATGGTTCATTATTTGAGGAATTATTGAACCCTCGGGAACATCATCAGTGTCGAACTAGTGCTAGAAACATATACTGTAAAAAGGCAAAACCAATGAACAAATATGCCTTTACTGTTAATATACTGTAAATTAAAATAGAAAATTTCAAACTTTTATTTGAAAATGATGAACTGCATATAAACTGCATATATACTGTTTATGTTTATATTGAATAGTCATAAAAACAAATGTTCACCATAATTTCACACATATTCCCTTTATTTTGATGGTTGTTATTGTAATTATTACGGTCAAATGCTGTGTCAGAAAAAGTATAGTTAGCATGTAGCATAAACTATATAAACGTATAGAAATGTGATATTTAAAGCTCATTTCAGGCATTTTGAGGTGTTTAAAATTAAGGCCTGTGGTTTGATATGTTTTCCCATTCCCCAAGAAAACAGACATTACTTTTAATAAATTGTTTTTTGCACTTTACTGTTTTGTTTGTTTTAAACAGTTTTATTATTTTAACATTTTAACATTTGTTTTATTATTTATTAGTATCGATATAAGGCCATTAGGACCAGTTTCCTTGGCTCAGATTAAGGCCAAACTTAGAATACAATGAATTTCCAGCAGGGAATCACTGGGGACTACAGAGTTGTCTAAGATTAAGCTTAATCTATCAGCAGACATCTAGCCCAGAGGATAAATTGCAGTGTAAATGACGAATCACCACTGAAAATTAAGGCGGAAAACACATACTTTGTGTTTCTTTTTTTATAGTGTAATGTTTTAATTCATCACGAGCAGCTATTTAACATACAGATATCCCATCAGGGCCATGTGTGGAAATGAAATGTGTGTGGGAAGATCAATTAAAGAGCAATTTAATTGTGACAGAACCTATTTTTCTTTCTTTTTTTTTTTTGGTTAAAGAGGTCCTATTAAAGGCTGCTAGAAGTGATAAGGAGCTTGTCGGCATTAGTTCATGATGTTCATGGCGCACTTGTGACCGTGTTTGTGAAAGTGTTTGTGCTCCTTGCAGGACCTGAAGCAGTTCGACCCCTTCCAGGAGTGGACGGATGGCTACGTGCGCTACATATACAGCGCGGAGGATAAGAACGCGCAACGGCACCTGAGCGGCTGGGCCATGCGCAACACCAACAACCACAACTGCCAGATTCTAAAGAAGTCGTGCCTGGGCGTGGTGGTGTGCGCGCGGGGCTGCACGCTGGCCGATGGCACGAAGCTGCAGCTACGGCCCGCCATCTGCGACAAAGCCCGGCAGAAACAGCAGAGTGAGTCCGCCCAACTGACTTTGTCCTGAGACGACGCAGAAAGTCGAAAAATCCTCAAAAAGTGTGTTTCTTTTTAGAATCAAAAACGCTTTATGCTACGTAAAAATAAAAAATAGCCACCGCCGATTTGCCACAACATCTGACAGATGGAAGTGAATAACGCGGATGATCCATTTACAGTGGCACCAGTCGCGGGGTGGAAAAGGCAGCGAGTGAAAAGTCAATTCCTGAAGTTGATTTGTTGGAGGCAGAAACAAAAATGTGCGAGCGTAAGGATCTGAGCCACTTTGACAATAGTCCTATTGTGATGTCTAGACGTCAGAGCATCTCCAAAACGGCAGTTCCTGTAAAGTGTTCCAGGTACGCAGTAGTTAGTAAAAGTGATCAAAGGAAGGACGACTGGTGAACCAATGACATGATCATGGGCACCATGTGAGGAGTGAAGGCTAGTCCTTCTGGTCCGATACCAAAGATTTACCGATACCAAGCTTCTGTTATGAACACAGTCTGATAGGAATGTGTCACACACAGCTGCAGAGCTGTTTCGGTTGCCTTAGATAATATTCATTGGGTGGGTTTAATGTTATGGCTGATCAATGTAGGCTTGAAAGTGCAAACAAGCATGTGAGGTAAAAGGGAGAGGGGTGTTTTCTCTACAAATAAACGTCAACACAAACAGCGAGTAGATGGACCCGAATAAATGTATTTAATACACATATTTTGACCAAATCTGTGTGTACAGCTACATTATAAAATAAAAGCCCATTGACCTGTTTGATACAATATGACGCAAAATGCGGTAAATACAGGATTTAAAACGCAACAGTTTCGAGAGCGCGCTCACCTGCGCAGACCAATGTGCAGCTGGTAAAACCACAGTAAGATTTCCCTATATGCCGGTAAACGCAAGCTCCTGTTCTCTGATAGCGGCCTGTGAATCGGTAGTTTTGTATTGCCTAGTTAATATAATATTCAGCATAGCGCTGGTTATAATGTGTAGGTTTCGTTGTTGGCTTCTTTTTACTACAAAAATAATAACGATGAAGGAAGTAAACACGTTATTTCGCCCTTTTCTTTTCTTGTTAAGACAACTTCCATTCCTCAGTGTCGCCCAGATAACATCACACCCTGTCTGTGTTATTGTGATCTATAGGCTTAGAGAGGTCTGGTTAGATTGTTTACACCGTTTACATACGGAAACTATTGCTTAATTCGTTTATAAAGGTGTTGCTAAACGACCGAGTTGTTGGTGGAAATAAACCAGGGCTATTTTAACTTGAAGGTTAGAGCAGTTTCATAGCGATTGTCTTTGTTATTCCCTTGTTTCAGAAAAGCTATGTCCAAACTGCAGCTCAGGTCTTGAGCTTGTGCCGTGTCGAGGACACAGTGGCTATCCGGTCACTAACTTCTGGAGGGTGGACGGGAAGGCCATCTTCTTCCAGGTGTGTGATCCTACGTGTGTTTTTTAACCTACACCATATGTATAATTCATAGGCACAGAATCATCTAAATGGTTAATATTTCTTGCACTATTATGACAAAACCCGATGTGTATTATTCTTTAAAGAATCAGTTAGCGTGGTTCCATATAGCGCCAAACAATGTTATAGAACATATATAGAAAATGTTATAAAACATTTTTTGCACTATATAGAATCTTTGTTTGCTAAGAGTGTGCTGCACATTCTCTCTCTCTCTCTCTCTCTCTCTCTCTCTCTCTCTCTCTCTCTCTCTCTCTCTCTCTCTCTCTCTCTCTCTCTCTCATATGGATGTTCATAGGTTTTTTAAATTGATAATACATCTTGTTGGAGATGTTTAAAAATACAAAATCAAAACATCAATAAAAATAACAGTAGAGAAAATAAGTCAACGTGTTATTTAATGTTTAAATTCTTTTCATTAGTTTAGGGTAAAATAATTGATCGGCACTGTTTGTATCAAGTGTCACAGGCATGTGATCACCTGATTGCACCTCATTAGTAATTATGAAAGTAAGACATGGCGTCTAAATTGTGCCATTCGTTTTGGGGTCAGCAGCTGTCCAGGCAGGCTAAATGGTTAAATGAATAAATGCTGGACATTTTATATTTCAGGCTAAAGGAGTGCACGACCACCCCAGGCCAGAGAGCAAATCCGAGACCGAGGCAAGGAGGAGCGCAGTGAAGAGGAGGATGTCCTCCCCTCACTTCACACAAAAAAGAAGACTCATAGAGCCAGAGGTACAACACGTTTTATTGTGTCATTTTGCGTTTAGAACTTAGTTGTGTTGGCATAAGACCACCAAATGACTTTGAAGAAAACCTTCTGGTAGAGTTAAATTTTAGCAAAACTTTTTTTTTTTCAGAAATCTATGATTCCTGAACCTTTCCTAGTACATTATTATCGAAATAGTCATCTCTGGACAAACTAGAGTGGACAACTGAAGATCTTAAAAAAGTCCTTGACTCAGTCCAGAGCAGACTGAAACTGGAACTTCCTGTCTTTTTTTTCTGCATTGTCACGCTGGCCAGCCACCATCAACAGATTCATCACACAAATATTTACAGTAAACATGTTTTAGATGCTGACTGGGCTGTGACCAGTTGTTTTACGTTTATGAAGGAGATAAAAATGCAAAACTGCAAAGAAGATCAGCAAAGATTTTAACATTTAAAGAATAGACGACATAAATAAATGGAATTAAATTAATATATGTTGGATGTAATTAAGCAGTTGTTAAATTGTGTGCGACATGTAGCTTGATAGCTTTATTAGCCACATAGCTCAAGTACAATACTAAATAAGTGAACTTGAGACTATCTTGGCTGATGGACTTTATTTGGGGTAAAGGTCAACAATTCTAAACCATTTGGCTGTGTTCCACAGTATATATATTTTGTATTTCTACTTTATATAAAAATACCATATATTCAGTGTACATATATAAAGCTGGTTTAGTATTCATTTGTAGTGACAGACTAGAATCCCTAGATCCAGATTTTTCTGAAGCACCCTGTATCTCCACCTATAAGAAAAGTTCAGCTTGACCCAATTTCACTGCTATAAACATTTTCAAGCTTTTTGAACACCGTCCAATGTCCTTGCTAGATGTAAAATAGCAGTGTCTGTATCTTTATGACTCAGTAAACCTTTTTCTTCTTCTTCCCAGCCTGGCCGCTATGACATGCCTTTCCCAAACATCCACCAGCTGACCATGGAGGCACCTGACCGCTTCAGCATCATTGCTGAATCTAACTTTCCCATTCAGACGCAGCACTACCCTCCCTTCCAGAATACTGAGAACCCCTACAAGTTCCCATATGACACCCATGGTGCTGCTACCATGGCTGACACTCCAAGCCCTTTGCAGAAGTCAGCTGCTAACCACCGCTTGTACATGGCCAGGCCACCTTGTGGATATGACTTTGCAGTGCCTAGCTACCTGGGCTCTAGCCCTTACCCTACAACACTGTATAAGGACCCTGCTAGTCCTCAGAGTGAGGCTGAACTCAACAAAAGTGCCCCTGGCCTGAGCGGGACGCCTCAGCTTCCGAATCATGACAGATCCTATCCGGACACTGCTGCCAAGCATCATGGCTGGAAGCAAATCCTGGGCAAAGGGCCATACAGCGAAAGAGGGGAATACTCTCAGCTTCCAGCCAACACAAACCACTACTACAACAGTGAGTACCCATGCAGGTACACAGGACCTGCCCCTACTACCCCAACAGCTCTTCAGACCATCATAACCACCACAACTAAAGTGTCTTACCAACCCTGCCCCAAGCCCTCTGTGGTGAAATATGGGGAAAACATCTACGACATGAAGGGTCTGTCTAACGGCAATTCTCTTCTTGAGGAATCCTCACCCAATTCCTACTCTGACCTGAAGATTCCAGAGGATTCCGGGGTGATCAGAACAGCTCTTTCCTACCAAGATTCACTCCCTGCTAAAATCGAAAGGGCAGAGAACTTTGAGGGTTACCGCTATAGCAGCTACAGCTCCAACAGCTATCCTGAAAGAGTGACACATCCGTACAGGTACGAGGGCGGAGAGTACTGACTCCAAACCACAGCTCTGAGAAGAGGGACAAGAGGGTGAGAAAAATTTTACCGAAAGGAGTCAAAGATTGTTCTCTTGATCATATTGCTGGGCCAAAGAACATTAGAGGAAAAACAATGTTTGTCTTTATTTCCTTCATTTCTGTAAATATGTGTAGTTATTTATAAGCAGTATTTGAGCTTTAGAACTGTTGAAATGTTTTAGTTGAAATGATATTCCTGTAAGCCTGTGATCTCTATTGGATGAAATCTGCAGAACATTTCAGGATATTTCAGATTACGCTGTGTGTTAAAGCCAAAGCTGTTTTATTGCATTTTATGTGTTTGTAAATTAAGAGTGGATGTCTGAATCATCAAACCTGTTTTTTTATTTTATTTTTTTTAAACAGTCTTTTTAAGTGACAGCAAATGAAGTGTGACACTAAGTTGTTCAGAATAGATGCCCAGTATTCTCCATTTTGATCTGTAATTAAAGCCTTAAAATGATCATGAATGCTGATTGTTTGAATATACATAACATGATCTTGTCTCAAGTGTAATTAATAAATAGCATATATCAACTTTTGTGACATTTCCCAACTGCATAAGCAATTGGAAAAAAAAAAAAAAAACCCTTAAGGCCTTGAAGCCTTTTAGCTGCCAAACTAGAAGAGCTCTCTGTTTATTCAGCAGTGGGAAGCCGAAAAGCGGATCACCTACAAGCATATAATGAAGGGCTTTGTGATTGAGCACTTTTAAGTCTTCAGAGAAAGAGAGTGACACATTTCACTGGCATGGACAATCGAGTAGGGGATGTCCTTCTGTCAGGAGGAATCAAAGATAATCACAGACAATTAGCCGACGGTTTGTCAACGGACTGCTTTTAATCTCCATCTTCAGAAAAGCCTCGAGGCATAGACCTCCGCTGCTCTGGCATGTGCGTGGTTGCACAAATAGGAAATAGCAAAATAGAGAGGCAAATGGATCCAGAGGTCGTGGAAGGGATGAAAGGATAATAAATAGGTGTTTGTGGAGGGAGTGAGAGGAAAAAGAGAGCAACAGCCAAAGAGAGAGACAGGGAGATGCCAGTAATACCTGTTGCTGACAGTATCTCTTTGCACAACCTTCACACTGACGAACTGAAGACAAGGCGCCACGGCATCGTGGAGCCATACAATCACACGTTCTTACGCAAACCTCAAAATCGGCTAGAGCCTGACATGTGAGCATTGTTTAGTATCTGATACACTCTCAGCAAAAGAGGATCTATACAGTACCAGAAAGATAGATAGATTCCCTATTGGTTTTTATATAGAACCATTTTTAAATAAAGTGTCCTTAAATAACCCTACCCAACAGTTTCCATCATAGAGAAGAACACTCAAATGGTTCTTCGAGTTTTATGGTTCTATTCAAAACGTTCCATTGAGTGACTAAACACTTTTTTTCAGTTTTACACAGTGTAGCACTTCAAATTGAAAAAAACGATGACAAAATGTAAACCCTGTCACTTTAAAGTCAACATATATCAGAAACTACAATACGTTTTTTTTTCAAAAAGGTACATTTAGATTTCAGGTTGACTGTAACATAAGGATAAAATAAGAACCAGTAAACCAATCAGTAATCCCGTTGCCGTGGAAATACTGACAGTTACTTGCTCTGATTTTTGTATTGCATTTAAAAAAAACAATATTGAAGAGTGTAGGGTTTTAGTATTAGCTAAAGTATTAGTATTAGCTTTTTATGACTAAACTGGAGCAGAAAAATCAAAGAAAGATCAACTACAGCACATGAAACAACTGAAACAATTATCTCACATTATCGTTAACGCTGAAAATAAAAAAAAACGGTCGACAAATATTCCATCTGCCGATTTTCATTTGTTCAAAGTGGTGTCTGGCCTCTAACGGGTTAATTTGCGAGTTACTTTTCAGGTTATTTGCATCTCTGAGCTAGCAATCCAGAACACTACGATTTCTTTAGAGGTTCAGAAATAACAACGAGGTCCTCCGTTGACACGTAAAAATACATCAATAATCTTGTCAGTACTTTGATTTATTTCTAGTGTAATATGATTTGTTTCTAAAAAAGATTTCTGAGTCTGTCCTGTTTAGCCATTGATAATTCACAATGATTGTGTGAGTCACACGGACAGCACGCGCTTTAGTGTTTAATCTGTTTTAACCTTTAAAATATTTACTTTGGCCGATATTCCAAACCAATATTTAATAACGCATTTATCACACTCTGTAAAAACAGGATTATTAGAAGTTGCTTAGTTCATGCTAGAATGCTTTCTCTTTAAATTTTTACCTAATTTTCAAGTTTATAGAAATAAATATCAGGTATATGCTAAGGTATAAGTGCTTTTTTTCAAACCCAGATAGATGTTGTCTTAGGTTATGCATTTTATTTTAATTTATTTGTTGTTTATGCATTGGCAGGTATTTACATGAAAAATATTGAATATTGCCATATCGGTGCACACCTATTTATTAGCAAAGCTAATTTCGCTCATTAAGTTATCCTAACAAGCAAAGTAATGTTGACAGTTAGCCTTCTCTTACCTAAATGGTTCCTATAGGTTCTACACTTACTTGCTTAAGAAACTAGTTTTGTGGTGCAACCTGATGTATAATATATTGAATTGTGTATAATTCTGCTGTAGTACTATCTTTCATTAATCTATATTAATTCCACTGGTACCTTTACCATCTTCCTGTAGTACCTACACCAAGACTCATGTAGGAATGCTGTACAAATTTCTGAAATATTGCCAGTGATCAATTTCTTAAGGGATGGTACAAATTCTTGTAAGAGACTCCTCTGGCAATGTGCCAAAACTTTGCCTCATGGCATAAACTTTGACATTTTGCCTTCCATTGTCCCTTATCTAGCCATCATGCTGTACCATGTTTTGCATTAGTGGCAGCACTTGTGTGATGTGTGTATGTGTGTGTGTGTGTGTGTGAGTGTGTGTGTGATTAATGCAGGTCCATATCTCAGTTACCCCTATATTCCTCCTGTGGCCCTCATGATGAGCCTCCTACTTCAAGAGCCCTTGTTTACAAACAGCCAGTGAAAGATAGCTGCAGCTCAAAGGCAGGTGCCTGATAATCTCAGCAACCTTAGAGCACTTCAAAGCCACACTCTCCAGTGCCACCTCATCCCTGACTGCCCATGGACATGCCAGGCTGTGGCACATGGCTGGACCGCTCTGGAAATCTGTTCTTCCCTGTTTTTGATTCTGTGTTTTCGCAAAGCATCGCAGGGTCATTAAGAAATATTTGAAATGTGATTTGAAAATATAAATCCACAATCTGTGTGCGCACAGATCTCATGAGATGAATGGTAAATGGCATAAGTAATATTTGCCATGGAAGAAATTAATTTTTAGGCAGATCTGCCCGTAGCACAGACATATGGTTCCATAAACAGTGGATAACTTGATAGAAATACATAAAGTCATCTCACAGCCTATTCTTTAAAATTAAATTGTGACTAAGAAAACATTTTAAATGCATTTTAATTCAGTGAACTCTGTCAACATTAATAAGTTTTCTCCTATAATCACTGATACAGAGAAAAGAACATGAGACTAGGTATAATTTAGGGAGAGTGTCCAATTGCAATTTAAATTAGATAATTTTTGATATTTAAACTCCTAAATGACTGCCCTAACAGTTACTGTCCTGCAGTCAATGTGAGCTGATTCATAAATCTCAACATACCTTCATCTCATGTCATTTGTGTATTCTGTATTCTCCAATTTTGTGAGTGTCTAAGGGAATTTGGCTTCAGTGTCATCTTATATTTATAACCCAGGGAAACAGATAGTCATGGATGTTGACTTAAGGGCTTTTGTACCCTCAGGTGGATTTCAAAGTGAAAAATAAATGGGAACATGCTTGAGTTACATTTTATTCATAAGTATTTTTAGGTGTAAATAATTGAGCTTTTATGCATATTTTCCTAGAAAAACATTTTCTTCAATTTAAGGTTAGACTGATGCAATTTCAGCATTAAGCTACTCACTTTTTAACCCAAGGTTACCAAGGATGCTTAGAATTATACAACTAACTGCAATAGTAATGGTGGCAAAATGTAACACATTTAAATCAATTTATCACTTTTACACATACCACATTGACAGACAGCAAGAATATCGCATTTATCATTTCATTCAGCTGTATTTTCATAATTTTTTTCACAACACAAAAGAGCCTTCTGGAAAATCAAATTTTCCTTGTGATTTTAAACAACATCATTTTATGTAATGGATAAGCATTGTTAAAGTTGGTATTTGCACCCCAATACATACAGAAAATATACGAAAGATAATCTGTAAAAATATTCAGCCTACAGCAGTTAAGGCCCTTTTCACATTACAGTATGAGGAGTGCTTGGCTTGAACTACTTTACATTAGCGGACTTGGAGAACTAATAAGACTGTAAGACTCCCCCAAAATATAAAGTACCCATTGATTATATATACATGCACACACACACACACACACACACACACACACACACACACACACACACACACACACACACACAAACACACACACAC
>JBBPDA010000001.1:6159457-6176284 GCA_037974385.1 Arnoldichthys spilopterus
CAACACATTTCATTGTACTGTTGACCCAACGTTAACATACATATGACCAATAAACCGAACTTGAACTTGAACTTGATTTGAGGAATGGCCATGTGAAACACAGGATAACTGTGCAAAAATTAGGTGGAGATATTACAGTTTTTGCAGCTCATGTCAGCTACTTTTGTGTCAATATTCTGTTAGGGCCTCAAAAAACTTATTGTCAAGAGGCCTTCTTTAATAATAGCAGCAAAAAAGCAGTAAGATGGATGCAATAAGGTGCATGTTGAAAGAATCAAAATAACATTGTTTAAAAGATGTGGGTGTGAGAAACAAGTGATACTGCTGCAGTTTGCTCAAGAAGCTTATGTTATTGTTTCACAAACTCTAACCTGGAATGGAAATACACCCTGAATAATACTTTAGTGGAAACGATCTTCAGTTCATCACCACTATCTCTTCATCACTGAACTTTTCATCTATCTTTGGTCATGAGCTTGTTGACAACTCGTTTATTTCACTGTGGATTTTAAATCTTGTGCCTCACAACTGCACATGTAGTGGGTGGAACCGTATCCAGTCTAACCCTTATTCTGAAAAGATATCTAAACAACAAGAAATCAACAAATTGACACAAATGCTGAGTATGAAATTTCTATTACTACAGACCAATAGATTAAATTATAACAATATAATCAAGGGAGCCTATAAAAACAACAAAGGAAAAAAGGTAAAAAAAAGAGTTTAAGCAAATGTCTTTGTAGTTTATTAACTCAATATGATTCTTTATCTTTAACTTTGTTTGCCAATATAACAGTTACAAGTCATTTACTGTATCTGTGTTACCTAGTATTATAATATTAAAAAAACTAAAGTATTCATACTTTAGTGAAAGGTATAAAATCATAGATTATCACTTAAGAGTTCCTGAACATTTGAAACGACTTGAAAAAGTGTGAATTCACATGGGTGCCAGGGGTGACACGTGATTTTGTAAAAAATGTTTTGTATTGTTAAAAATATATCTCTATTTTTCTTTCTAAGATTTACTTCAGTTAAAATTGCATTTTTGTTCCAGTGTGAGACTGAACATTTCTTTACCCATTGTCTTCTTTACTCATCTATAACAAGTCTGTCAATAATTATGGCGCTAACTGCGTAATTCAAGATGAAGTTTTTAATTCAGTACACATAGGACATTGATTGATTGTCAACAGCCTAGAGCAAATCAAGTATACATTTTAATAGATTTAATAGATCTAGAAAAATTCAGGCCCAAAAAGAACAGTTAGCATTTCATCACCATTCCATTTCCTCTGAAAAGGAATATTTCAGTATCACAGACAACAGGATATATAAAATATGATACTTAAAATGGATTCGTAAAGGGAAAATCTCTACACTCTTTTCTGAAAGAAAACTATCTTTCTCCATGTGTAAAAATGTCCTTTGTGAGATACTATTGAGCTTGTTTCTACTTTTCCTAAAATCCTTATTGTATCAGATCTGAGTGCTCTATCAGAGAGATGTGCACAGATGTTTGAATTTCTTAACAGCCTGTTTTCCAGATTTGTGGGTAAATTCCCAGATAGGGAGCAGAGATAATATGCAGGGGCTGGCTTTCATCAGACATGTAACACACAAGACAATTCCTCCAGGTATGTAAACTGGAAAAATGCTCCGGCCGGGCGACAGAGAGGCCTTGTCTTCTTACTCACTTGCTCCCTCTCTCTCCAGATTGCACAATGCACATGCTGACATGCTTAGGTGCCACCTGATTAATCACTGCTGGTTACTACCACTGTCTCACATCTCAGCTTTGTCATCAGTGTACAGAAGAATCCGAACACAAACTTGGAAGTGTTCCAGACGGACTGCAAGCCAACCTGACAATTGTGCCAAAACAGCCCACCAGTCCTCTGAGTAACCCAAGCCAGGGGGAGCGGATGGGCTTGGGCATTTTGTTCCAGAGTACAATGGGAAAATTAAACACGTTGCTGAAGGAGACAAGACAAGATGGATGCCTTTATAATGGGAAGCATGCTAGTTTATGTCTCAGTAATTTGTATACAGTTGCATTCTTTACAATCTCCAGACATCATTGCTGCGCACAACATGCTCGCTTGTTTAGATGATGAGTAAAAGCTGATACTTTATCAAAGCTACCTGCATGAACAGGAGTTTTCTTGGTTGCGCGCTGGCAAAAGGCCCAGAGACCTTGAGAGGCGCCTACGTGCAGATCGTACCTGCGCAGTGTGAACCAGCAGTGGCTTGGGTCAGCCCTGGAGAGATAACAGGCATTTAAACAAGTCTAACCTGAACAGTTTGGCATCAGTGGCTGCTGCGTTCAAAATAAACATTCATGACCATATCGCTTCATGCACATTCTCTTAAGGGTGAGTAACGAGCTCAGTAGCGAACAGCGACTGCGAGTTATCATAAACTGGTTCACGCTTCGCAGAGAACCTTAAGGTGATGTGGAGGTTGTGGTCATCACCGGGAACTGACTTCACATCATCTCTGCAGTCTTGTGTATTTTACCTTGCTAAGACAAACCTAAGGGCTCCTTCGCCTGTAGTATACTACATTAGAGAGTGCTATTACAGAATTAACTTTGTAAAGGTGGTCCATGTTACATATTACTGGTACAGTCACATTGTTGGGCTAGTCCAATTAATGATACTACAAGCCCTCATTTGCTTACAGTTGTCAGGTCTAAAGAAAGAGCCACATTTGCAGTGGAATCCAACCACTGTGTTTTTTCAGTTATTTTTTCCCCAGATATTTTTTCCAGTTCCTTTCAGCACTGGCCATTTGTGGCACTTTAATACCAGAAGAATTTTCACATAACATCCATTCAAATATGTATGCACATAAATAGAATAAAGAATCTCCATCACTGTACTTACTGTGGCTCATGAGATGAAAAAGCCTCAAAGCCATGCAGCAACATACCACATTCTTAGCCAATTTCATTATTTTCTAGCCAGCTTTAAAAACACTAACCTAACTTGACAGTGTCTAATGTCTGTTTTTTTTAAGCAAGTACAAGCATCAAAAATGAATTTCATCTATAGCATTACAAAAATGCATTCAAAAAAGTGCAGTTAGCCTTGCATGCTATTGTAATTAAATAAAACTGCCCCTTGTGATCTGGAGCATCTACTGTTTTCTTTTCCTACAGCATTGACAATGTTGCTGCTATAATAAATAGAGCAAATGATTGGTAGCATACATTAATTTTGTGATAGTACATTTGTATCTGTGTTGAATCTGGAACAGAAAATCTTCAGAATCCTATGTCATAACGTCAGTAGGCCTGGTGCCTAAGCATGACTTCTCAAAAACAGGCTAATTCTGAGCACGCCCGATATTCCTGTCAGATAAGCCTAAAGAGGACACCTTTCCGTGAGAATCCTTATCAGAGTAGGAAGCAAAAGCCAAAAATGTACTGTCTTCTTAAAGAAGCATGAATCTGCTGGCTAAAGCAATGCCTCTCTGATAGCCATCTCATTGTCAGGATATTGTGCATCACCCCTGATAAGCAATCTACCAGCTGCCTCTCCTGCATCCTAGATTCCACTATACTCTCTCTCTCTCTCTCTCTCTCTCTCTCCCTCTCTCCCTCTCTCTCTCCCTCGCTCTCTCTCTCAATCCACCCTCTGTTTTTGATCATCACCAAGTGGCATTGCAAGCAAAACAGCCATTAGCTGGAAGCCACATCTAAGACATTGAAGTTGGTCTTCCTTTCTTTCCTTTTCTTTATTTGAGAGGGAGGGGTGTGTGCTGGTGATGGTTATAGAATACTGGTACGTTTTGAAAAGTGCTCATATTACACTGATATAGTGATTTATTTATATGCGAGGAGCAAAGTCATTTGCCTGGAGAGAGCAGGAGAGATGCACTGATTAAGTCCTGACACCTTTCATCGGCAGACTGAGGGAGCGATAAAAGCGGCGAATAACAGCACGTTTGTTGTGTAATGGATCCATCCCAGTTGCTCTGGACCATAGAGCAGCTCTGAGATATGACGAGACTCATCTGGTCATACTGTAGAACCCTAACCCATGGGGGCCATTAGAATCCTCACTGATAAGAGGTGCATTGCACAAAGAGTTGGATTAAACATTAGCAACCTTTCTTTCCCTGAGGCAGAATCTGAATTTTTCTGTGGTTTGAGGGCAGTCTTTGTCTCTCAGTTTGGGCACCATGCACTACTGGATTTTCTACTGGAAGTATTATCATTTTTAATATTATTATCTACCTGTCCCTAAGTGGAAACCAAATTTAGGATGTGCAATGAACTGACTTTTCAATTGCAATCTTGGATTCCAAAAATTATGAAAACAAGATAAACAAGATAAAACCTTTATAGTGCTGCATATTGTTTTGCATTGATTCTCTCATTTTGTCTTTTGGGTTTGTAGCAGTTGACTACAGTCATTCTAGACAATTCTTTAGAACAATATTTGATGTTCAAGAAATTTTCCTTGTTTACCAGTAATCCTATAGATGAATCCTCAGGGTGAGAGAAGGCAGAAGTAGACTGAAAACTAGCCACCTTATTATATCAGTTTAGAGTTAAAGTGCACTGTAGTTGCATCAATTATACAAGGTTAGACAACATTTTTTACCAACTGTTTATTTGTTTATTTATTCATGTATTTAAATTTTATTCATTTAACAGAGACAATACAGATAGAAACTGTTGCATAATATCTAGCCCATATAATGTAAATAAGCTTTTTAGCTGAAGCTAATTGTCCTTGGCATAGGCAGCACCATGGCTGGGCCTACAGACATAAATGTGGCCTAGACTTTACTATAGAGAGATGTCATGACGTCATAGATGAATGTCACCACAGTTATGCCCACTAAATGTCAAAATACCAACTTACACTTATACTAACACACACACACACACACACAAACACAAACAAGCACATCTAAAAACATAAAGCTGTTGTGCCAAGAGCCACTGACATTACAATTAAGTACTCCATCTTGCATCTTCACTCAAAACCTAACTGCAAACTTCAATGCTACAGCATGTCTCTACTGCAGGTTCTGCTAAACATTTACAATGGGCTATCAAAACAACCTGTCTCTGCAGCTATCCAAGGTTTCAATTATTCTCTGGCTGTGTTTTCCCTGCACATTTGTGAGTGGTAAGTTATCTATGAACAACTATCTTACAATTTTCCAAATAAAGGTAATAAAATAAAATATTTGTAGAATATAACCTATCCACATATAACCAGACTAACCATTGGTGTCCTCATCATCTTAATTTCACCAACAAATCCTTCTGTGAAGTGCAACCAAGCTTTTGGTTTTAGTTGGATATTCCCCATATCAAAATCAGGTCCACATTAATTTCAGGAAACTGAATTCTTGACCACATGTCAATGAACGAAGGAAAACTGGTTCTAAGTTGTAAGGATCAATTTCAACTGCCTTTAATTTAAGCAGATTATCATTTGCTTTGCTTCATATTTTACAGTTTTCCCTACTAATGTCAGCTGGAGAGCAACATGTTTTGCCACTCAGTCCAGCTGAGGAGAATCGAAAGTGATGTTGATTTTACCTCATCAATAACTCTTGGCCTTACTAAATATATTGGAAGATTAGCACATAGATCTGCAGGACTAGAAGATCAGGCCAAATCAGTGACCACAGATAAAAAAGGAAATTTTAATATGTGGCTGGAGCAATATATCTTTGCTCTCCGTGGTTCATAAGCAATTTTCACACCATAATTACGTGTGTGTTTGGTAAATCAGCCTCCTCAGAAGTTGGTTTGCTGTATGTTTAAGTATACACACCACTACTAATGGCAACTTGTTCCAGCTTCATCATACAGTCAACCCTTGGCAAGATAGTTAATATGTAAACCAGTATCAATTTGTTTGTGTCTGTTGAAAGTTCATGTTCTCTTCCCAAAGTAAATGTGGTTGAAATCCAAATTTAAATGCAAACTGCATACACACACCAACTGGAGGATTTTGCATAAATACAACATTCAGGTATATTGTATGAAAGTGAATGTACTACAGAAGAATTATTCAGCACAGCACCACAGAAATCTTACAGTAAATGTTGCCCTTAGAGTGAACGTTAATAATAATGAAAAAAGTAGGATGTTTATAACAGAGTTTTTCAATGCTGGTCCTTTTACATTTTGATATTTTCCCTTCTCCCATTTTTACTTTCCCACAACAGATTTGTTAATTAGCTGATTATTTGTGAACAGAGCTAAGATAGATAGAGCACAGGGTCTTTCCGAAAACCATTGTAATATTTTATAATACATTCACTGTCTAAAATTACTGTAATATTGTGTATAACAAAATTACAGTTTGGTAGCATCTTTACAGTAAACTAATATTGAGTAATATTCTTACAAGAATCATGTAGAGATCTCTGCAGGATTACAATATATTCAATTCAGTATTATTTATATAGCACTTTTGACAAAAGATGTTACCACAAAGCAGCTTAATAAAGTCCAGGTCTGAGCCCTTAATGAGCAAGCCAATGGTGAAGAAATTCTTCCTAAGCTGGAGGAAGAAACCTTGGGAGGAATATAAAGAAACCAAACAATAAAAAAAGACAAAAAACAAAATTGCCTGTTTAAAGGTGGTATTAGTTAAGGTTATTAGTTGTGGAGGTGGTCTGTGGTAGTTAAGCTAGTCTGAATATAGATAATCAGTGGGCCCCACTGATGGATGATCTGGTTGAAAGTACAAGCTGTCTGGAAGACCCAGTGATAATAGAGGAGTTTAAAAGGGAGTGGAGCAGTTCCTAGTGTCCTAGTGTAGTGAACAGTCTGGTCAGCAGTGCAAGCTGACTGGAAGCCCCAGTAATAGTAGATTAGATCAAGCAGAATGGAAGCATACCAGTCTCTAGGTGTGCAGGTGGGCCATGGTGATGATCGATCAGACTGAAGATATATCTGAAGGGAACTAGTTATCTTACATTATTTTATTACCTGATATAATTTCCTCTTTAGTGTTGAATGTAGAATGAATGTAGAGCCAAGCAGTGGGATGATATGTTCATTCAATTCATGATCAGAGTTGGAGGATATTTAAAGTTGCAAGAAGCTAAGCTTATTTGATCATGTCACAGATGCAAAAGAAAGCAAAGGAGGAGTACACAATGCAGTCGGATGACAACTTTGCCATGACAAGAGTATGAGCAAGCATTGGAAAGAATGGGATGTCATGAGGAAAGATAAGCCCACAGAAAAACCTGCATGTTCGTTTTACCTTTTGACATTTTATTTGTATGTTTTATTTTCTTAAACATGTCCAAAAGGAGTCTGCAGACTATGAGAAGACTGTTTGCATAGTCAGTCAATTCCATTTGTGGTCAGGAATGGACTTTTTTTTAAAAAACACTTTGGTGCCTTATAAGACCTAAAGTATGTTGGCAATATTGTAACTTTAAGAGCAATTTCTGACATTAACTTCAAAATGATGGATAATTTATTTAGCAGTGGTGGCAGTGTTGGGATTATCCCCTAGATATGCACTTACCCTAGGACTGCCCCTGCAAACTAGTACAATAGATACATTTTACAGCAACTATTTATGTATATTACAACATGTATATATATATCTTTATATTCTTCAGCTTAGTAACTTGCTAACTAGTTTATTATAGTTCACCTAAACTAGTGTCATCACTAAGGTAATCAGAGCAGTGATCAATAAGAAAAAAATTTTGCCAGGGGAGGGGTCAAAGTGGGGTGGGGATCAAAAAAACCCCAACATTTTTGTTGATGATGGTGGATCAGATGGAAGCAAAGTAAGATTTTATAGATGGGTGCATACCCTTGCCAAATATGGCAGTATGGTCAAAGGGGCAGGTGCTTGAGCACCTAAAGCCCCTCCACTTCTGCACATGACTGCAATCAAAGGGTCAAGCTGCTAAGACTTTCTTCTTATATTCATAATAAGGGTGTAGATGAAGTTATTTTGGAAAAAATATTTTAAACTCATATATTCAGCCAAAGGATTTTTAGTTGATTTCTGATTGATTGCACTACAAATATCTAAACATGCACGTTTCCATTACATTTGAGAAAACAAAGAAACATTACATTATATTCTTTAAAAGAGACTTCTCCTCTTATTTTGCTTCATAAAAGACAGATCGGAGTCTTGTCTTTGCTTGGTATTTTTATTTGTATTATTATTATTATTATTTTTTACATCGCACCAATAGCTCACTGTTTGTCTGCCTGGGCCCTTACACACATCAGTTAGTTATGCTGCTCTGCTGAGAGATAGCTGATTGCCAGAGATGAAGGCCCTGATCTTAGCCTCAAGGCCTTTGATGAGTCCACTGTGATGCTATAGTCGTCGCTGTGCGATAAGCATTGCACATGATAACTCTTGTTTTCTGCACTGATGAAAGTGGACTGTAGTATCAGCTTGGGAAGAGACGTGGGACCAGTCAGACGTGGGACTGGTCCTGCCACGTACAGCTTGACCCTGAAGGTCACAAAAGGGTTAGAAAATTAAAGGTGAAACTTTTAAATATGTTGGTTATTAATTGGTTATTAATAAATATCATTTTAAATATAAATAATGTTTCAAAAATGTATATAAATAAAATAATATATATTGCCTTCATTGAAAATGCTTTTCTTGCCAATATGTCATTTGTTTGCAGTGATTTATATTTTAATCAAATAGGATGTTTTGTTTTTTAAGCTATGTCTGTATTTTGGGTAATAGTTTTAAGTATTAAGATGTCTTTGATCAAAAGCCTAATGTGTACTGACACCCACTGAATAAATAAATAAGTATTCATGTGCTTTTCCGACATTAACTCTTAGTTTACCTACCAAACAGAGATGCAGTGTTTTCTGTGCTAAGGGGACTTCTCAGCGGTGACCTCCAGCACGTCTCACTGCCTTTAGGCTGCAGTGACCCCGAGGCAGGCTGGCGCTGAGTGTTTGGAGTGGAGGAGTAATGAGGGGGAAAGACACATAACAAGCACAAGCTGCCCAACACAAACACAAACCGGGGAAAGTATTTAACGCAAACTTTGCACCACACTGAGTTCAGGCAACAGCCCCTAATTCTGTCCTTTGTAATCTGATGCGTAGTATAAACACACACACACACACAGACACACACACACACACACACACACACACCAACTCGTTCACAAAAATACACACACTGTCTGGCACAAACACACACACGTACAGACACACGCAGGCAGGGTGGACAGTGAAAAACTCCATCAAGAACAGGCGCACCTGGCTGTCAGGTGTGTTTTAGTGAAAGAAGGGTCACCAGGATTTGATTAATGATGAGGTGACGGTTTGAAGCTGGTAGAAACATATAGGGGGGTCCTCTCTGCTTTTTTCTCAAATGCTGCAAATAACTCCATACTCACACGCAACACTTTTTCTAGTACCAAGAAGGTTCTGTGACAATAGTGGAAATCTTTTTACTGGTGCAATAGAAAACCATTTAAATTTTTAAAAGAACCAAGTACATATTCTCCATAACAATAATAATAATAATAATAATAATAATAATAATAATAATAAGCACAAAATATATAGATGACACAAAATATATTTTTATAGTGTAAGTAAATATCTATAAATGTTCTTCACCAGTAAAAATAATTTCGTTTTTTAAAGTTGAACATGCTTGTGTCTTGCAAATTGAAGCTTATTATTATGAGGTTTATTCTTTAACAGAACTCAGATATGCACTTATGTTTTACTTTCATAAAGCTAGTAGTTTAGTCACTATATAAGTAGAGTCACTATATAAGAATGCTGAGGACAATTTGTCTGCTATTCCAAAGCAGACAACCAGAGAATATTCATATATTTATAATTAGGTTTATTTAGCAGGCAGATAAGTGGTGTTTAAAGTTAATATTGATATTATTAACATATAAATAACCATATTACTAATTATTTAATTATTAAGCTATTAGTTATGCAGACAAAGACAAGTGATACATTACACAAGTTGATCATAGTTGTTGTTGACAAGAGTGATATATTACTAGTTTCTGACTGGCTGGGAAAGACTCCATGGCTTATGTGCATTACATAGCCTCTTTAGTTTAGCTATCTGTTTTTGGACCATCAGGAGCCCCTGGCCTTTTGCCCCTTTGATGCAGTCATGGGCTCCTTCAAATGTGAATATGTTGGCTAGCTAGTCAGACGAAATAAGTGGTGGCAATGGCTGCAGCCTGGTGTCAACTGCCTTGCTAGCTGAATACATAACCAGTGAGTTGTTGCCCATTAACTAATTTGACGTCTATGGGACGTTTTTAAGCAATTGTTTTTGTGCAAGCCTGCTAGTCATCTAGGTAATAGGTAATGTGGAACCTAAATTAAGAGTTAACATAAGCTAACACAAGCAAGCTACATATTGTTTGCTAGCAAAAGTTATCTCAGCTGGCCATTTAGCTACTGAGACGAGGCTGTGTAACTTTGTCCCTATGTAGGCCTTACTGTAAATGTCATGTGCAGACAGTTGACATCAAGCTCTTTCACACATCATACCAATGTCTTCAGGGGACTGCAAAGGCAATACTGGACGTTCTCAAAGAGTTTTCCCCTTATTTATTTCCTTATTTTGCTGCTTCACGTTTGTATTGTATTGTATCATAGTGGTAGTTTAATATAAAGTGTGTGTTCTACAAAATATAATTTTTTTAAAAAGATTTTTTAAAATTATTTTATATGATATATATATATGTAAGGTAAAACAAATCCAAAGAAAAATTGATGATATCCTGACAGAGAATAGCAGTACCTTTTCTATTAGTGTTATGCACATTTCCTTCAACCCTGAAACTGAAAATTCTGTAGATTTACGGAATATCTTCTCTACCCTTTATGGTCACTACTGTTAATACTAAAGTGGAATATTCTGTATATTTATTCTATATTTTCTTTATTATTCATGGACAATACTTTTAATAACAAAATTAAAAATTCTGTAGATTGTAGATTGAGCTAATATGAAGATCACAAACAAAATCAAATCAATCCACCTCCATATATGCAAAGGGAACATGCTTATTTTGTGCTTGATGTGTAGAAGACTTTTTTGCTTTAAAAGCAACTAAGAAAATACAAGACCTCCTTTGTTGATAGTTGCATGCTGAATGCATTGTGTTTCTGCTATCATTTTTTGAACATGGCTCCATGCCTGACTCAGCCATTTCAGGTCAAGATACACAAATACTAAGATGCAATGTGTCAGCAGTTCCACCACAGTTAGCTGTTTAAAGCATTAAAGTACCAACAATCAAACATTAATCAAAGTGAGGACACAGTAATGCATATGCACACAGGGTTCCTCTACTAATCTACTACACCTTTCATTGTGTTACAGTATGACTGCAATAATAAATGCTTCAGGCCCAAAATTAATTTTCCAAAATATGTAAAAAAAGATAGCATTACGATACCAATGTTACTTGAACAGTTTAGTTTAGCCAATGCACCACCAAACTTTATGTTGGTAAGATGACTTTGTAGAAATGGGACTGGATATTTATGAGAACTTACCATGGGAAGCCTTTATCTTACTAACTGACTAGCAGGCCCAAACTTTGCAACCCATAACAAACGGCTCAAGTATCAATTGTACCTAGTGGTTCTTGGGTGGAATGTGAGGCCAAAACTGGGGCTGGCATAGCCTAACTCTGCCCAATGTGCACAAAAATCTGAAGGTATATTGCACTGAAATGACCATAAAAGGTAAACTACCAGCATTTTGTTTGGTTTTACTGCTTCAAGTGTGTGCAGTTTCTTGCAAATTGTATAATTATTGAAATAAGTGTCCCTTTTATTTTGTTTGAGCAATTAATTTTGGCACAAAACTTCTGCGCTCTGAGGTTATACAAAAGAGACACATTTTTTCTTTTGCAATGAACCAAATGTGAAAGTTGATGCGACACTCCCTCCATCAGGGTTTTTTTGTGTGCTTCCTTATAATGCTGGAATATGTGCATGACATATATGTGTGTGTGTGCGTGTGTGTCTGTGTGTGTATGTGTGTGTGTTTGGGTGGGGGCTGTAGACTGTAAATTGTAAAACAGTTTAGCTCCAACCATTAACGCTGAAATTATAACAAGTGTTTCAGTCCAGACAGCTTTCTAAATCTGGTGCAATACAGAGAAGCCAATCAGAACAGAGCTAATTTACATGTATCATTCTTAATAGTAACAGTTGCAGTAAAATACAGCAAATTAAATTATTAGGAATAAAGAGTGTTGAAAAAGGTCATGTGAAAATAAATTATTACTGTTTTGGTAAATAAAACTGTGTGTGTCATAAGTGAATCTCAAGGAAAAAAAAAAAAACCCTTTAGTACTATTAGTTGTGACTATGCCTGTCATTGCATTTGTGTTTCTTTAGTAAAGTATCTGTAGATACCATCCAACACCTAAATCACAACACTTTAATAAGAAAACTGAACACTTTAACACTACAAAAAAAAATTCACTGGCCACTTTAAATATTACTGTTTTTCTTGTATTTAAGAGTTCTCTTGTCTTTTGTATAATAATATTTTTTAATTCTCCTTGTGTTTTTTAAACTTTTCTTACTATTTTATTCTACTTTAATTATTTTATTAGTATTTAGTAGTGCAATCTTTGAGGAGGCTCTGAGTCCAAGAATTCAATTGCTGGTCATAATGTTTCATTGTTACCTGTATATGACAATAAAACTTGAACTTGAACTTGAACAGTAATTCATCAGGTTACACATCATTATGATAAATAAGAAAGGATGGTCCTGAAATTTCTCAAATCCATGCAGTCCTATTCACATAAAACATAAAATAAACCTGTGTTCCTTAAACCTGCTTGCAAAATGTTTTTATATGGTAATGTGGGATAATGTATATACTTTTTTTTGCATGTTAGTGTTTTACAGCCAAAAAAGAGAAACATGAAAAATTTTAAACCCATTTTCTGAATAGATGTAAGACTTTTGCATAGTAGGCCTACTGTACATCTGCAGGGTCAGCATTAGTGTTCCTGTTCCTGGTAAAGGTTAGCAGTGAGAGGCCTTTACCTATAATAATGGAGGCCTGATAAGCATCAGGAAAGACTATTGGGCTCTACTGGTGTGTGCCATCAACCATAAGTTGGGGCTTTTGAGAGCAGGAGGGTGTGAAGTAGTTGTCAGTGAACTCTGAGAGGGATCCCCTTTTGGTAATAATGCAAAGCTCAGGTGTTGACCTCTTCTTGAGAAAAAGAAGCACTCAACCTACCCGCAACTGGCATCACCCCCAAAACACCTGCTCTTCACCCCTGCTCTTCACCCCTGCTCTTTTCATCCTCTTTGTCTTCAGTACAAAACAGTTTTTTAGCATGCCAAGATGAAAAACAGTTGGTAAGGGCTTAGTGATTTTTAAAATCTGTATGGAGGTACATAGCATTATGGCTATAGGATCTGTTCTAGCCACTCCTAAGAAACTACCATGGCTTCTTTTGAAATGAACATTGTGTAACATCATCAAGTAGTAGTAAAAGCTTCCAAAATGGTAAAGAGAAGGAAAAAATGTTCTTAATGTACATTTAGTGTTCTGGCCAGTTATTTGGTTGAGTGAATCATGCAATGAACTTAACTCAACCTGACTGTTTCATCTGTACGATTTGGTTTAGGTCAGTTATGGTAAAACAAACTCCCACTGCATTTCACTGTGTCTTTAAATAGTACACCTTGTTAGTGAGCTTTCTCACCTGAAGTTAAAAAAAGACATCCTAGTTGCAGGTGAACACACATTTGAAGAAATTTCATGTGTCTCCTACAGAATTTTTAATAGAATCCAATAATTTTATTTTATAATTTATTTAAGTTTTATGATAAAATAAAATACTGTTTGAAAGAGGCCTAAATTAAAAAAAACTTTTGAGCTACCTAAAAAAATATTATTATTATAAAGTAAAATTGTAACATTTCTAAATTGTAACATTTCTCAAAATTCATAACAACAGTAATTGTTGCTATTATTGTTTCAATTTAATATAAAATACAAATACATTTTTTTTTAATTATTAATGGATGGATAAGATTTTGGTTCACAAATAAAATATCACTATCCTTTTATTCCTTCTCCTAAATATATTTTTCCCCTTCTGTCATCCTTCCCATTCACGATCTGAAACCAGCTGCACCACACTGCAATGTGAAAGTGATGAGAATCTTGTATTTTGTGTCCGCAGCAAAAGAGCAAACTCAGCCCATAGCTCTGTTTAGGCAACAAACGTAGGCCACCTCATGCTTGAAGATGATGACTTATTTTGAGCTGAACACAAACGCTGTTTGCTTTGCTCAAGGTGTTTCTGCATCAGTGCCTGAAAGTCATTCAGGTCAACCACTGCCTTGCCCCTGACTGGTGTGTAGAATCCTGTCAGGTGTCTTCTGCCTCTTTAAGCCTTCATCAAAGTGGTCAATCCCAGACTCAACATGTCTGCAGGTGCGGGATTCATGATGGATTGAGGCTAAGGTTAGCCTGTATAGGCCCTTCAGGGTTAATGTACAGCAACTCCTAAATGGACAGAAACAAACAAAACTCAAGCACATGTACTATAGCTTTAAAAAACTGATTTGATCAATAATATGATACAATGCAATTAAAGCTTTTACAACAATGTATGAACATTTGAAAGCATATCACTGATACAGCCCTAATTTATTGTGTTTCATGGAAACTGTTGTTAGTGATCAAAACTAGGCATCTGAGTGCATCCTATCTATTTTTATAGCTTGGCTGGACAGTTTCATAAGATCACTGTGTAAACCTCACTGGCTATATGGCTATATGATTAATCATGTATAATCATATTTAATAATAATAACAAAATTAATACCATTATATTAATATTAATAATAATAATACTATCTATCTATCTATCTATCTATCTATCTATCTATCTATCTGTATGTAAAATTGCATCCTGTGAGTGTCATCTTCAGGTCATTGTGTGTGTGGCCCCTTATGCTGAAATACGAAATGGAGGTAAGCAAGTGAAGAACGCCCCTATGAAATCGAATACAGACAGCTGCAGGATGTCCCCCCGTTCACTCTGACGCTTAATGAATTCCAGCACAAACTAAATCACGGTTAACTTATCCACAAGTGATGGATTGCTTTCACATCATCAACACAGCTTAAATGTGCAGCTTTTTTCTCTTTCTGCTTCTGTCTATCTGAGTATCATCATCGGTTAAGAGGATCCACAGAGGCGCCAGGTGAATGCTGGATAGACTAATCTAATATCAGAGTTATTTTGGAATCACTGCTCAGGAGTCAGATGACATTTGCTTTATAAAATGGCAGTTTGTGGAGTGTAATTGTAAACATGGATATGAGGGTAATGTTTTGAAAAAACAAAATTATAGGGGAGATATAATAATGATAGAGGCGAAATAATAACATGTGTATTAAGAGAAAGCTTTTCAGTATTGTAAGAATATCAGAAAAAACACACACTGACTAGTACCTGATATTTATATGTAAAATGGTTCAAATGAGAATGAACAAAACAACCATTATCTTTTTAATACACTGAAATGCATGTTGTGCACATGTTTACTTTTACTAAGTGAACTGATTAAACATAATCAATAACAATCTATTTAAATATTTACACTAGGGATCCAACAATGCAGTATATGTAGACTGATGCCGGTTTTCCGATATTTTTCTGATACAATAAAACATTTTGAAAATGTAGAAATTGGGACAATATTTGCCTGAATTAGAAATATACATTTTTCATATAACTTTTATTCTAAAATGTATTTCTTTAAGCCTAAAATTAGGTAAAATTTAAAAAAAATGTAGATATTTTAGTGTTAAGTTAGTAATTCAAGTGTCACCTAAACATTCTACTTTTCCATAGTGCAACAGACACATCATCAAATATCATTTTGAAATATCGGTCGAATCCAAACATCTGCCGAATGGCAATACTGATTTTTCCAACAAATACCTGCAGATACCAATATAATGCTGAGAGGAATCAGATATAATTGTTCATCCATAGTTTTGGCTCCTTGACATTGCAGCAACACTGGTAAGCTGGGAATATGAAACAAAAATTATTAGTGACGCTCCGGTGTGGGATATGTAGGTGGATGACAATATTTTTCATATACATATCAGCTGGTTCTGATATTTTTTTTCCAGCAAATGTCTTCTGAGACCAGTATGACT
This sequence comes from Arnoldichthys spilopterus, assembly GCA_037974385.1. NCBI lineage: Eukaryota > Metazoa > Chordata > Actinopteri > Characiformes > Lepidarchidae > Arnoldichthys > Arnoldichthys spilopterus. The sequence continues at coordinate 6,175,669 of JBBPDA010000001.1, forward strand.
CTGATATCATTGTGCATTTTACACAAAATATGTGGCTTGGGAGAACGTGAGACATTCCATGTCCCCAGTTTGCTTGTTTTATAACAAGAACAGAAGTGAACACACTCTTACTAGTCACTCTTTTACACAGTTTACACACACACATTCTTACTATCAGCCCTTTGAAATCAGTATATGAAACAATTGAAAAATATTACGATCAAGGCCTTCACAAAAAAGAAGAAAAAATATGTCAATTTGATTGAACTAAAATAACCACCAACATGGCAACTGGTGGTAAGGAGCAGTAGGTCCAACTACTTATACTGCCATTTTATCCGGCTGTGGACACTTTTTGGTTGAGTCCTAATGCCACTCAGTGTGTGTGTGTGTGTGTGTGTGTGTGTGTGTGTGTGTGTGTGTGTCTGTGTGTGCCACTACAATAGTGCTTGACTTCTTCCTTTTTGGAGATTCAGCCCGTGTGCACCTGTGCACCCTCTTTAAGGGGGTGCATTTTACCAGTGACATTTTTTACCAGTCACAATACAGACGAAAGACAAAAAGACAGACAGAGAGAGAGAGAGAGAGAGAGAGAGAGAGAGAGAGAGAGAGAGAGAGAGAGAGAGAGAGAGAGAGA
>JBBPDA010000001.1:6179759-6193287 GCA_037974385.1 Arnoldichthys spilopterus
GTGTGTGTGTGTTAATAAAAATTAAAAAAAAAGTTTATTACATTTCAATCTGGTATGCATAATTACCATATTTGTTTGCCTGTAGCGAGTCCTTGTAACGATGGCGGCCAGTTGACTTTAGTCTTCGGACAACAAATCCCACAAACCCGTGCGTCTCTTCCTGAGCAGGGGCGATTGGTGCGCTGCAGTTGAGTCCCCGTTGCCAAGGAGTGGATGTTACACGCCTTATCGGTTAGGAGCCCAACTTTATCTTCCACACGACTCTACTATCTTCAGGTCCAGACAACGGAAAAGGGCGGTTCGCTGTACGATCGGTGAGTTTTTGAATCTAAGGAAAAAGGGCGAAGTACATTATCAGTTAAAGAATATTTTGAACAAGTGAACTAACTAAGCTAGCGGTCAGTGCTGTCGCTGTCACTGAGACGCGTAATGCGATTAGCAATTTATCGTTAGCTTAGCTTATTGCCACGGTCTAAAATATTTAATAAACACCTTAAAACGCGTATTTGTGACTTTTTAAATGTACCATATGGTTAAGCATAGCTAGACGCCAGTGCACTGAGGGCACAAGGAACAAAACTGGATTTGCCGCTTAATGTATAATGTGCCAGCATTGGTCATGTTTAAGTTGTTCTTATCTGAATAACGCCGATTTAGCTGTGACAGAAGGTTCACAACATGCGACCAATAAGCGTCAAATGTAACGACAGTACGCCTTTCTGACATGGACTCACTGTTTTGTATTTGTGTCCATGTGATGATTTCACGCGGCTGCTGTGCCTCATGCATGTGTGATATTGCTTGTTCATCGACCTTGAGGAGCCTGTTAATGCCTCTCTCCCGATGCATCTTTCTAATTCCTTCTAAACCCCTTTGCAGCTGATTACTCTAGGCCAAAGCTCAGTCATTGGAGAGTAACAAGCCCTACATACAAATGATGCTTTGCACTCTTTGCCTTTTGAAATAGGCGTGTTATTGATAAATTGTACAAGGATATACTTGGGTTGCAGTGTACGAGGATTAAGATTATATTGTGCAACTCACTGCTTAGTTATGTCATTGTGTACACTGAGGGTTTGATTTTGTTTTTACCCCAAAATAGTAACCAAGTAGCCTAATGCTTTTAATGAATTAGGGCAATTTGTTTTGTCCTAGTTATTAATGAGGGTGTAATGCCTAAGCTATTGCTTAGGGTTCAAAAGGCCAGTGGGTTGTGTCCTGCACTTCACATTTTAAAAAGTTTTCCTGCTTATGAAGGGCTTGCTTATGTTGGAAGAATGTAGAAAACATAGGAAACACAGGCATCGCATGGTTGTTTGAGGTCCAGACCTGGGAAACCATTTTTAAATTAATTGTCCTTTGTAGTCTTTTTCTGACATCAAATTTTGTTTAGCTTTTTACTGCATGAGTGAATACAAATTTTATCAGTAGTGGAGTGATTTTTCTAACAATGTAAAATACAGGTTTGTCGTACACATACTGAGCACAGTGATGTCATATCAAGGACCTAGAATAATACTTACCACATAGCACTTTGCTCTGCCCTGACAGGCAGTCTGAGAAACCGATTGTGATTCAGAACCCAAAAGCATTACGTTGACGTAAGATCCTATTTACTTTCTCAGTGTGCTTAATCGCCTGGCCTGGCTTAATTGTTCCCACCTCAGGATGAGGCTCTGTACCTGGAGAATAAAACGCAGGAGAAGATGATGATGTCATGGGGAAGATTATACCACTGACTGAGCAGGGGCATCACATTGAGTGTTAGTGGGAAAACTTTGGTCACCTGTTCTTTCTAGATGCTTATGGGGTTCTTTTTCTTACTCATTTCACTTAACTCATCACTAGCGTGCCCCCAATTTTTCATGTAGGACACCCCACGGTTTTCCACATTAGAAATCCTTTTGGCTGTAGTGGTTCTCTCCAAAACAGGACATTGTCCCTGTCAGCCAGTCTATTGAAGGCCAAAATTAAGGAAACCCTTTTAATACATGCACTCTTATTTGGACTGTTGGATTTGGTTTGTGATTGCTCTGATTTCATGTTTGATTTATGGGTGAAATTACTTGGCAAGAGAAATTATTTAAAATGTATACGTATGACAGTTGAGACATATTTTAAGTTTATTAAACCTATAAATCTCTATTGGATCAGTCTGATAATGAGAAATGTTTAATACATTCCACAAATTTAACATGCTTGTTCATACTTAGATAGCACTTCTTAAAATGGAAAACATTAAATGAAATCATTCTTCTGTCATTCTTGTTTTGATACATACCTCAATTTTAAAAAATCATACAATAAGGAAATATTTAAAAAAATGACCAACTTTACTTTTGTACTTTTTTACTTGTTACTTTTGATTCTCCTAGAATCGACTGAGATGGCCTGGGCAACATAGTGGGTACGACATCACACAAATCACCAAAACGTCAGGAGGCGTGCTATGACAGCGTGCCCAACTGTGTGTGAGTGAGCTGCATCACTGGACTGGTGAGGCAGAAGGTTAGCTGTACTCTGTTTTGTCTGAGAGGTGAAGGGAGCTGCATGATTCTGCAAGGATGAACCGCTACACCACTTTGAAGCAGCTGGGGGATGGCACTTACGGTAGCGTGCTGATGGGCAAAAGCAACGAGTCTGGGGAGTTGGTGGCCATCAAAAGGTATGAAGAAAAGTGGAAGGCAGCAGTTTGCAAGTTCACACTCCGGTGATAATTATCAAGGCATATCAAGTCAAGTGTGCTAGCATGAAATATACACACACAGTGTGTGGCACTTTCAAGCCACAAGTGAAAATGTTTTATAATAAGGGGATCTCTTTTGCTATGGAGGTCTCAGAAGCATCCAGGTAGGTTATTATTATTGTAGTGATAGCTTCCTTGGAAAGTGTGTCAACCCCATGGTGCAAAGAACATCTAAACTCGGGACGCAAACATTCACCAACCTAAAATGTCATATGATTAATACACCAGTATGTGGCCTACAATATCACTCCCTACTGTAGCCCTGAGAGGATTATAACAAACTCCAGTTGCTCAGGGCTGATCTCAGCATCAGCCAAGTCAATGCAGTTTACAAGTCTGCTCTTTCAGTAGGGCTAAGTAAGCTGAATTATGAATGGCCCAGCGAGACACTGTTGTAGCTGCCCAGGAAAGACGGTTACCATGCAAAGCGATACTCCAGTGACGGTGAAAGGAGTGAAAGTGCATAGGCTTGTGTTGCCTCGGTGTCCCATCAACAAACGTGCAATATCGGCACATCGTGCCTTGGGTTACAAAATTCTTCATGCACTTGCAAGCAGGCTCACATGCCTGCTTGGATTAGTTTTCATGTCTGCCTTGCTCGCCAACTGCTGTACTGGGGCCAAACTGTACATAGCAACACTGCATTGTAATGGAGCAGAGACATTTTTATGGTTTTCACAGTGAAACTGGTTCTGGGTCAGCCATTCCAAGCTTAGCGATTATTATTATTTTTGGTTTTTGTAAAAAGATCAAATAGAAACATTTACTACTGCCTTTTTCATTAACATATTTATTAATAATATTAGACAATCAATCAGAAAATCACTGAGTGGTTTGAAGTTCTGAAGGTGTGCTGTGTATCTGTCACCAAGACAGCAGCAGAAGGTATGAGGTGGGGCCTTCATGGATAGGACCAGTTTGTCTACCACACCCTACAGATGCTTGATCAAATTCAGTATATCTGGGAACTAGAGGCAACACATTGAAATCTTTGTCATGCTCCTCAAACAATGTAGATTCTAATGCATCAACTTTAAAACCTGACTGTTTATGTGCTGCCATATATTTCCTTGCAATGCTAACAAGAGATTTTGAAAGAGGTTGGCTGAGAGTCACAAAAATGGTTTCTAAATAAATTTTGGTTTACTGATTTTTTTAAAACGTTCTTAAGAATTCAGTCAGATGTAAACACAGATATTTTTCCTGTAGCCTGAGATATTGTTTTAAAGTAGTTTTAAGATGATCTTCTGACATGTAACTGGAATTTTAAAAACAAATTCAGAGAGGTTGAGGCGTTTGGCAGCACGGAGGTACTCAAGATTTTTGTGGTCAGTGAAGACCATGAATGGAAATTTGGCCCCCTCCAATCAGTGCCGCCACTCCTCAAAGGCCAGCTTCATGGCCAACAATTCCCTGTCCCCGACGTGGTAGTTTCTTTCCGCAGGTGTCATCTTCCTGAAAAAGAAAGCACAGGGAAACATCTTGTTACTGATGACGTCTTTCTGCGACAAAACTGCCCCTACCCCGTTACTTGATGCGTCCACCTCTAGGACAAAGGGCCTTTCTGAGTTGGGGTGCTTGAGGATTGGGGCCTGGGTGAACCTCTCCTTCAGGTCCCGAAAGGCCCTCTCAGCCTCCTCATTCCACCCCAGCAGTTTGTTGCGCGTAGCCTGTTTCTTGAGGAGAGAGGTCAGCGGAGCAGCGACTGAGCTAAATCCCCGTATGAACCTCCAGTAAAAGTTTGCAAACCCCAAAAACCTTTGCAGTTCTTTCACCGTGGTAGGTCTGGGCCAATTTAGCACTGCGCTCACCTTCTCCTCATCCATTCTCACCCCCTCCGGGCTGATAATGTACCCCAAGAACGGAACCACGGAGGCGTGAAATTCGCACTTCTCCACCTTGACGTGCAGTTGGTTGTCTAATAAATGCCGTAGCACTGCCCGCACATGTTTTACGTGCTCAGTGCGATTTTTCGAGTAAATAAGAATGTCGTCAATATAAGTTATGATGGTCTTTTCTAGCATGTCCCAAACTACTTCATTAATAAATGACTGGAAAACTGCCGGTACCACCAGGTACTCGTAATGGCCATTGGTCGTGGAGAAGGCAGTTTTCCATTCATCACCTTCCTTAATGCACACAAGATAAGAAGCCGATCTTAAATCTAACTTTGTGAAGATTGTTGCCCCTCGTACCTGCTCCAGTGCTGCAGGTACCAACGGCAACGGATAGTGAAACGGCATGATTACCTCGTTCAGCCCCCTATAATCTATACAGGGTCGTAAATCCCCGTCCTTCTTCTGAACAAAGAAGAAACCAGCCGGTTTTAAATCAATAGCGCAATCCCAACGTCTGTGTGGCAGCAGATGAGTGGCCTTCTTCTTACTGAATACCTCGGCTAAGTCTCGGTATTCAGCAGGGATGTTAGCTTTCATAATAGCCTTAGCGCTTTCTACGCTTGTGGCGGCTCAAGGCAGGGAAATGCAATTTTTGTGGCAAAATGACGACCAACCCATAATCTCAGATGCGCGGGTTATGCTTCTTCAACCCAGACAACCTGAGCACAATCTTGGGCCGCTGAGATGACAAGAAAACTCTGTATTTTCTCAGCATTTCCCTGTGCACCGCCCCCCACGGTTACAGCGGCAGGCTTCGTGCATTTGCTTTGCTTACCTTGGCCAATCGGCCTCCCATCTAACGCCAACACAGACATGGGTTGCTCAAAATAAGAAAACTCAAGGCCCAACTCCTTCGTGAGTTGCTCCTCGATCAAATTGGCTGCGGCTCCAGAGTCTACCAAGGCTGAAAGGACAAAAGGAGCATGGTGAGTGGCAAACCGAACCCGGACCATAAGGGGTCTAGACAAGTGACTAAACTCCGCACTTACCTCTCCCCTCTTTTCCCTGCTATTGCGCGGTTTGGTAGGGCACACCTTCACTCAGTGTCTGACCCCCCTGCAGCACCCACAGAGCTCGCGCCTCGGTTTCAGCTCCCTCTTTGGGTTTGGTGGCCGCGCTGCCCCGATCTCCATCGGCTCCTCCATGGGGGTTGCTGGTTTGGGCTGTAGCTGCGCCGCCATTCTCCAGGGCCTCCGCTCGTGGATGAGGTTGTCCAACTTTATGGACAGGGAAATCAACGCATCCAGGCTCAGGTGTTTATCCCGGCATGCCAGCTCGGTCTTCAGTCTCTCGGTCAGCCCCTCCCGGTACACGGCACACAGTGACGTGTCATTCCAGCCGCTGAGGGCCGCCACCGTACGAAACTCCAGAGCGAATTCTAAGGCTTTGCGGCCCCCTTGGTGGAGTTTGAGGAGTCTCTCACCGTGGTCTTTGCCCTCATGTGGATGGTGGACTTCTTGTGTTCCGATTCCACCAGCTGGTGGGCGAAATACAGCTCACACTGGAACAAGAAGCCACCACAAGTGTACGGAATTCCAGCATACTTTTCCGGTCTACTCACGTTGCCCTCGGAAGTGGCTAGGGTGGAAGTGACGGAGCGTGGGTGAAAGCCGAATCCTGCACCGGATTCTGGGACTGGATTGGCCGTTGTTGCGGCACGAGGGGGTTGCCGGGCTGGCAGCTGCACCAAAACCTGGGAAATTTCATCCAGGCTGGCTCGGATGGCTTGGATGGCCTGCTGGTGCTCTCCAAGCAATCTCCCTTGGTCCATGATGGCCCGAACGAGGTCCGGAGGGTTGCTGGCATCGATTTGTCTTGCGGCTTCCATGGGTAGGCGGAGGATTCTGTCATGAATCAAAGGGAGTCTGGAAACCAGTGCGGTGAACAAAAGTCTTAATTTTTTTTGTTAGCCAGCAAGCAGATGGAAAGGGCGATCTGGAGTCGTTGTCAGGAGGAACGCAAGGGTCAATAGGGAACTAACACCTTCAAGGGCTAGTCTAGGTTCAATTCACTAAGCTTTCAATACCGTATCCTTTCTTAGTCTCGCTTAGAAAGCGCTCTCAATACTGCACAGGACGAGTATCCTCCGCACTCTCCCTGTGTTCCGGCCCTGCCTATATCCCCAGGTGATCAGGGGACTAACCAGCCACACCTGGAATGGTTGGGCCAGTCAGTATTCAGGGGACAGAGACCGGCGCCGGCTGCTGGGTGGCGGCAATCCCCTCTCAACCGGAGGGGGTCTTACTCGTTCCCTTACAGAGGTACATACAAGTCGTTATAAACTAGACCCTAAAGAAAAAAGGAAAGTTGATATAACACAGTGGGAAATGTTTACAACTGTGTTACATCACCTTTCCTTTCACGTACACTGTTTAATCATTTTGGAACTGAGAAAACTAACTGTTGCAGTTCTTCATGTGGAAGCTTCTTGACTTTCTGTGGTGGTCATTATCAGATTCTTCTATTTATTAGGAGAAAGATCTGGGCCTCTGGTAGGCCAGTCAAGTACATACATTATGTGTCTACGGAGCTACACTGTTGTCGTGTGAACAAAATGAGGCCTGGCATTGTCTTGCTGAAATACCCGTAGACATTATGTGGGCAGAGGTACCCTTGAGCAAAGTATCGTCCCTTTGTGATGGGTTAAATGCAGAGGTCACATTTCGTTGTGGTGCTTGAGTGTGTTCACAATGACAAATACTCACTTTCACATCCTGGGAAAAGGCGCCACCTTGATGGCAGAATATGTGTCTTTGAAATCCCAAAATATTCCTTTGCATCAATGGAACCTTTACATCCAGCAATTATGCAACCCTGTACCATGTCAGGTTTTCCCCCCCTTGCAGATATGGATGGTCTGACAATGAAAGACAACAGTTCTTTTATCTTGTGTTGAGATATGTTCTGACTAACAATGATCTCATTAAGTTTGGCACAAAGTGCTGACCACTACCCATCTTTGCTTGCAGAAACTGATCCTGAAGCTCCTTTTATACCCAATTAGGTCCCCTTCTTCTGTTACCAGCTCATTTTCTTGCTATGTTTCAAAAAGGCATAGCTTGAATCGCTGCAGGTGTCAAATTTTAATTTTGTTTATATTTACAATATACATTGAAGTTAAGCAGTGAAAGTTTTGGAATTTGTTTCTTTGAACTTTTATCAGATAAATAAAAGTTTTTAAAAAGTTACCAAATTACACAATTCTTGTTTTTATTGCAAAAAGGGGTTTGTAATGGGACAGGCATTCTTTAATAAGGGCGATGCTAATTTAGCTAATAGTGAATGGAAGCTAGCAGCAATTGGCATGATGTTATATGCAAAATGCAACATGGTGGTTGTTCATTTTCATCTATTAGAGGCGTCAGCCTTTAACATTATACAACTCTTTTACCAGCAGGTTGTGGTCTGTTTGTTGCTAAAGAATCTTTGGAGATTGAGCTAAAGCCATTGTCTGAACTATTTAACCTCTGGCGATTTGTCTCACAGAATGAAGAGGAAGTTCTACTCCTGGGAGGAGTGTATGAACCTGCGAGAGGTGAAGGTAAAACCTTTGGTGGCTGTTTGGGTGGCCGTATGATGAATTTTGATTTACCCTTCTCTTTAATGTTGTGTGACTTTATGGTGCATTTTAAGTAAAATGGTATATGTGTGGTTTCAGTCACTAAAGAAGCTGAATCATGCCAACGTTGTGAAGCTAAAAGAAGTCATCAGAGAAAATGACCACTTGTACTTCGTCTTTGAGTACATGAAAGAGAATCTTTACCAGCTGATGAAAGATAGGTATGATGCAAATTTTTTACAACAAAACTCCACATGGCCACGCTCACCCAGTGCAGAATATTAAATATAAAATTTTACATATTAAAATTAAATATTTAATTGAGAAAAATGATCCAATATTACACAATCTATGAGTGGCAGAAGTATGTGCACTGATGATTAAAAGATTCTTAATTTAAGTGTGAAATTAGAGTCAACTTACAATTAATGGGATGTTCAGACATGAGTGGGCCCTCAATTTAAATGAACATGGATCTATCAAAGTCTGATCTGTAAAACATTTTTGTGGAAGTTATCTTGGCACAAACAAATTTGATTTCTGAGGGCTTCAGAAAAACAGTTGTTGATGCTCACCAGACTGGAAAAGTTTACAAAACAAATTTTAAACTCCCATCAGTCCACAGTCAGATAGATTATGTAGATATGGATCAAGACTACTATTAGCCTCAGTACAGTAGTGCTTGACCAACAAAAATCACTCAAAGAACAAGGCATTTAATAGTCTGAAAAGTCACAAAGGAACCCAGGGTAACTTCTAAGCAACTAAAAGACAGTGAACAACAGTGGTGTGCTTGGCAGTATAGAAAGCCCTCCAAAAAGAACATGTCTGAGAAAAATTGTTTTTGTAATATTCAATAATTTTCTTTATTAAATAAATTGCCAAGTATAATTTTTTTGTATATTTTTTTTAATCGGCTTCTCTTGATCTAATTTAAAGACATGGTCTGAAAATGTGATCGTGGTTTAGGTCATATTTCACATATATCACACAGAAATATAGAAAATTATTAGTATAATGCATCATGCTCATTGTAAGTGTACTTTCAACCACATTTCCAACCCTGTTTACTGTCTTTCATATATTTAAATTCAGATGTCATTTTAGCCACTGTTACCCTTTGTTGTATTGTAACCAGTCAGGCCTTGTGACTGAAGCTCCTACCGACCGTCCCCCAAAAATGAACCTTCTTTTTTATGTTACTTGGGCCTTTTACCTCTACCATCTTTAAGCAAAATAGAAGTCAACAGGGCCTTCACATCTCTGAAAACATTATGTTGTTTTTGTTCGGTCATTTTTCCTTTGTAACCCATGTATAGTTTATTTGTAAAAGGGCTTCAGACTGTGAAATTAAAGTTGCACTTATATGATGCATTTGAAAATTATTGTACAGAATCCAACCTAGTATTAAGCATTTGACAGTGTTGATTCTCTTGTCTCCAGAAACAAGTTATTCCCTGAATCAGTCATCAGGAACATAACCTTTCAGATATTGCAGGGATTATCATTTATTCATAAGCATGGTAGGTTAACTGTCTCAGGACTATGTTATTCATGTTTAACAAAGTAGAACATCTGAATGGGAGACGAGTATCAGCCCGTGCTGATTGAATATGCCGTCAGCGGGTTTGGCACGCTCCCACGATGCCTCAGCTGTTCACTTCATCTTTTTAGTGACAGGATGTGCGAGTGTCTCAGGTGTGCCCATTAAACTGGACTCAATTTAAGAAGCTTACACTCAGCTAAACTCTTATTTTGACCTATGGCATTGTGCCATGTAACACCACAGACTTTCTCGCACAACCTTTGGGTGAAATGTTTTTAAGTTATTTTTCTTTCCTTATTCTCTGCTTCTCTATTTCTTTTCCTCTATCCTTTCATGTATGAAAATATCTATCGTCAGGGAAAATAAGATGTTCACTGAAAATGAAATAAGGAACATCTTGTTTCAAGTGCTCTCTGGTTTGGCATTTGTGCACAAGCATGGTAAGACTGTTAATCTGTTCTATACTTTGATTTGCCTTTTTCCTCCCTTTCCTCTGACCTAAGATCTACATATCACTTTCTCTCTCTCTGTATATATATATATGTAGAGCCAAAATTTGAATCCCTTTTACTGGTTCAAAGTACTTAAAGAACGGCTATTAAACTTTGTGAAACGCTCTTATATAAAAAGCCTGAATAAGAGACAACTATTGAGTGTATGATTAGTTATCCAAAACAGTTAACCATTAATGGTAGAATGTGTAAAAGCATTCAGTTGATCTTGTACCTACCATGTACACTGGTACAAATAGTGTAATGGTTAAAGCGACATGGTCACTTTATCAAAAACATGTCTTGGGGACCCAACTTACTGTTTTATAGTTATAGATCTCAAATCATCAACTGTCATGCACAATTTGTTTTAACCATCCTGTAGCCATACTGATATGTTTCTAAATACAGATCCACTCTGGCCTACATTGTTTTGGGTGATAGACCATTCTTAATCTAGCAGTCATACTCATATGTGTCAAAACTCCAGCATTATAAGTGCTACAATACCACAACCCTTTCAGTTCTGTAGTCAGTAACTAAGCAATGATGACTGGGGTAAACAAAGACTGAAAAATGATATAGAACGTAAGTGCCTGTGTATATGCATAGGTAGACCTCATAAAGTGACCTTAAGGTGTTTCTAATAAAGTGAAAGGGCTATAATCTGCTTAAAATATATATCTGCAAAATAGGTGTTAGTAATTTCCATGTGGAATGAAACACAGACTTTGAACCAGTAGGTATTGTGTGTTGTTTGGCTCCTAAGAGAACAGCTTTTAATTAGGGATGCACTGATGTAGGATTTGTACACTGATGCCGATATTCAGTATTTTTCAGGTACATATTTGTCGATATTACCAATGCTGACACAAAAACATTTTTAAAAAATGCAGAAATTGTGACCACCTACCTGGATTAGAAAAAAATAATTTACATATAACTTTTATTTCCATTAGTTTAAAAATAAGATGCATGGCATTCCAGCACCACCTAAACATTCTACTTTTCAGTAAATGCATTATTAAATATCTCTCAGAACGAAACATACATCCAATGCCAATACTATTTTTTCCAGCAGATATCTGCCCATACCAATTTGATTCCTATATCATCATGCATCCCTGCTTTTCAGTGCTATTGTCTGCTGTATTCTGTTTAAAGCTCTGCATTATAATATTAACAGTACTTAGCTGCTTAGTTTACAGTGACTATTTCATTGCTATATCATGACTGCTGGTTAACAGTCTTTGTGAACTGATCTGCTTTTGTAGGGTTTTTTCATCGGGATATGAAGCCAGAGAACCTGCTGTGTATGGGTCCTGAGCTTGTGAAAATAGCAGACTTCGGTCTGGCAAGAGAGATCCGCTCTCGGCCTCCCTACACGGACTATGTCTCCACACGATGGTGAGAGAATTTTTTCTCAAGGGGATAATAAAACATGCATAGCAACAAGCAAGCTGGATTATATCATTATAAAATACAATATAAGGAAAGGACGTTGTGAAAGGATGTTGTGAGTTCATTGATTCTATACACACACATATGGATGTTTACACACTTTTACAGACTACAGAATTACAGTTTGCTATTGACTGTAATGAATGATCTGGGAACATCTGCATTATGGTCAAATATGATGCAGTGATTGTAACGCGGGAATTTTCTGCTGAGCCCAAATGCAGGGGAGCTAAGGGGACACCACCTTCCAGCTCGCGGCAGCGCGAAGGAGAGGGGCGCTTTATGAAACTATACAAGTTGATTGGCACTGGCTGAATACATATGAATTATTGCGTCGGTGGAAAACGGAATAAGCCCACCTGTTCTCCACCGGCGCAATATGTAAACCTAGTATGATGGTTGCTAACGTATGTGGCTTTAGCTTAGCTCGTCAGATGTTAGCCGCGAACTAAGCTGGGGCCGCCCTAAGGCAATGCCAGTAAAGGAAAAGGCTTCTGGGTTTAAGGGTGAAGGGAAGGAATTCCTGGAAGCAGGTGTGAGCTAACTAACCGCCCGCCCGAGCTGGCCGTGGACCTCCTCGGCCCCATGGCCTTTAGGGAGACCGCCTAACGCTAGCTGGCGGTGCTCCAGGCATATGGTCGGCACGCCTGCTACTAATTCTAGAGAAACCTCAACTTGAGAGGGACAAGGACTCCGTGCTGCCCGGTCAGACAATCATGTCTATAAGGGCTTTGGCCCAGGTGACACATAAGCACTATTGACGTACGCCCGTCAATCGACAGGGCTCTCAACTGGCCCCCTTGCTGGCCCGTCCGGGCGTTAACCCTTACAGTGATGTTTTATATCTGTGCCAGTTCAGTGGAACTGTTGGTAAAAATATTAGATTAATAGTGGCAAAATACACTACTAAAGTTATGCAGACTGTTCATCCACTGTTTCTTTTGAACGCAAGGGTATTAATAGGAAGCTTGTCTCCCCTGTGCTACAGTACAGGCCTCTAGAATTTTAAGAAGGCTTTACACTAAATCCCCTGTCCATGCTTATCCACAAAGGGCTGTTGTGGCTGCAGGTTTTCATTCTACCAAACCAACTAATTAAAGAGGTAAAATCAGGTCAGATTTGCGGACTTGTTTGCAATGAAAACCTGCGCCCACAATGCCCCTCATATTAAACAGACACCCATATTAAACACCTTTCCACTAGATATTTTGGAACTATATGCTGCTGTTGTTCCCTTTCCCTGTTTTCCTCTCTCAAGCTCTAGTGTTGTTTGTTCTCTGTGCTGCATTGTTTATCTCTCCTGAGTTTTCTCCACCCTGTGTTCATGCTTTGTCTCTGTTCATCTCTTTTGTGTTCTCTTTGTCCCATGTTCTTGCCCTTTTTCTATTGTTTTCTGTCTCTGGTTCGCTTTGTCTCTCCCTCACTCACGGTCTTTGTTTACATCTGCCCTTCATCTGTTTACTTCCTCACATGCTCTTCTGCCTTTGTCCTTGTATGTGGTTTGCTTCTTTCCTTATCTCTTGCCCAGCCTTGCTTCATTGGCCATGTTTGCAGCACGCTTCAGTTTTCCTCCCCACGTTTTTTGTTTACATCCCTTGCTTCGCCCTGCCATGTGTTCCAAACTCTGCCCAAAGTCTTACCTCTGTGTTAGCTTCCATGTAACGGCAACACCTGGACCGCCCAGCAGAGGGCGGCAAAGTGGTGCCACCCCGCACCAGAACAGCAGAGGGCGGCAAAGTGGTGCCACCCCGCACCAGAACGGCAGAGGAACTCAGCGAAGAACCAAGCTGTCCAATCGGAGATGATTACCATCACCTGGAGTCTCCC
>JBBPDA010000001.1:6241090-6279184 GCA_037974385.1 Arnoldichthys spilopterus
TATATATATTACTTCGCAGACATCACAATTTACACAGTAAACTGAAGCCACTAGGATGCAATTCTGGTATGTGCTGTGTTCTAAAGTGAATGCTTGTTTATGGGCATCTATTGGAATTGTTTTGTATCAAAAAATGTAGATAAAGAAAAATTGATGTACACTGCATTATCCTGCTACAATATCCAGTTCATGGGTTGTAAAAAGACATTTAAGTGTAAATGTTTTATTTATCTGATCATTATTTCATAGAAGTGGGTGTGGCTATTGAATATTCAAATTCATCTCAGTATTACTATTAGCTCTGCAGTCACAAATCATATTTATATGAGATAAAAATGTCTTAAACTATATTAACAACACATGGTTTAATTTAAGCAGCTATCAGATGCTTTCTATAGAAAAAACTGCAAAACAAAGTAAATATTATGTTATATATGTGTCTTTCTAGCTTTAAATTTCCTGAAAAAAAAAGCACTGACATAAGCAGCATTAAATATAGTGAATGCAAATCTCAGTTAGCTCAATGCTTACATAATTCAGGGGTTTCCATTCAGAAGCCATAACCATAAAGACCTTTAAAATTGGTCAATTCAGTGCAAGTCTATGGGAAACCCTTACTTATGGGGAGTTTGTCTGACCTCTGTCAGCAGTCTATATCTATGGGTTTAACCATCGAAATCTAATTGTAATATTGTGCCATATCGAATCATGGCACGCACTGTTGATGGGTATCGTATTGTAAGCAAGTTGGCAAAATCCAGCCTCAACGGTTAGTCTTGCCCCTTTGCTCTCATCAGCAGCACTGACCCACCGTCTCCTTCTTTTCTGGCCCTGCCCCTGATCTTCTCCACTCTACCTCATTTACTGCGATTAGACTTGTATCCTTGTATCCTGACAAGGCTCACCCATAGACTTCTCTCTGTTGCTTAGCACCTCCCTCCATCTCTCTTTTCCCCTCTCTCTCTTTCTCCTTCTCTCTCTATCAGTCACTATGGAATCTGATGTCCTTTGGCAGTGTGTCATTACACAAAGGAGTGGAAGAGGCTGATTTTTCACAGTAAAGCTGCACCACAACTGATCTCAGACCAGCTGCAGCTACATCCAGCAGACAAAGGGGGAAAAAAATATTTTCTGTGCTTTTTAAGTTATAAAAAAAGATTTCTAAAAGGATTCTCTATAGATGTGTGCATATGTGCAGAATCTTTAAAATTTAAAGGTTCTACACCAAAGAACTTGTACATCCAAATCAAGATGCATTAAGAGCCTTTATTTGTAGAGTTAATCAAATAAATTCATTTGCTTTCGTATTTTGAATACATATGAACTACGCAAGCAAAGTTACATAAATAAAAATAAGCTTTATTTTTATATTTATTTTGTCCTCATATGTCTCTTGCTTGTCTCAGGAAGAAACATGAATCAGTAATCAAACTCTTGAAAAACAATGGAGAAGTGGAAGTAAATAGTCATTAAAATGACATTAAGCTCTTTCTTCGTAAACACATTTTTATATTTACCGATGACATTCACTCTGACATGCTATTTGTGCTTTTGTGTAATGATGCTGTAATTGCGTTATAGGACCCTGTATGTTTGCTGATCCTTTTTTATATGTTTTTTTCCTTCTCTTGAATATGAACACTAAAAATAGGGAGCAGTTGCAATCTGCAAGTCACTCCATCCAGCTCTCACATTGCTGCAGGCCTTTTCCCATCCTATCAGTGAAGCTCTCATCATCCCTGCTCCTCCTGCTCTATTGATATGTGTGTTTTTTCATATTTTTCTTTTCATTCATTTGCAAACCTAAAATGACAACTGGATTATGGCAGAAGACAAAGAAAAGACGGATTCTACAAAAAAACACAATTGTAATTACAGATGTTCCATCTAAAGTTGGAACTCAGATATATTGTTTCTGAAGTCCCCGGCCTAACTGTCACCAGCCGAATATGTCTGCATCCTCAATATTATTTCTGGCCGGCGCAAGTCCGTCTTAGGGCACAACCGCGGCTCTTTCATTTTCAATGTCATAATGCGATAGCGAAGCCTCCCCCTGTGAGGCATGGTCGGCTGTTGCAAAAGCGAATAACATATGTTGTGTCTCAAATGCATCTCTCGGCTTTGTCCCACTGGTGGAGATGACCAGCCGGCTCACCAGCGCCAAAGGCTTCAGAGACTGAGGAGGACACTCTGTCTGTCAGGCTTGCACTCACTCATTTCCACAGAATATTAAAATAAGATCTCATAGCTGGGGAAGAAAACATAAGACACAAATCTGTTCTAACAATGTCATAGACAATAAACACTGAAAAATACATAAAATACATTGACATGCACGCTTATAAAATGATCATGATCTGATTTTAGCATTTTCATTTGAACAACATACCAAGATATTATATATTGGGGAAAAGATATTAAAAATGTTAGCAAGACATATAAATTATACCCTAACAATCAGGTTATTCAGTACATTTATACTGTTAATTTGATATATTTCATTTTCTGCATTTGTGCATGTCTAAAAACATTAGCACATAAAGAGAGCCAGTGTCAAAGCAATACAACACCTTAATTTAACACTACACCTACACGCTCACAGACACACACATACACACATGCACTAATGCATGATGTCCCTAATCTTTGGTCTTTGGTGAATGTTAGAATACAGGTGAAACTCGAAAAATTAGAATACTCTGCAAAAGTTTATTTATTTCAATAATCCAACTTAAAAGGTGAAACTAATATATGATATACTCATTACATGCAAAGCGATATATTTCAAGCCTTTATTTGTTATAGTTTTGATGAATATGGCTTACAGATTATAAAAAAAACACAAATTCAAAATCTCAGAAAATAAGAATATTACATGAAATTAATAAAAAAAAGGATTTTAAATAGAGAAATGTCGGACCTCTGAAAAGTATAATCATGCATATGTACTCAGAAACTTGGTTTGGGCCCCTTTTGCATGAATTACTGCCTCAATGCGGCATGTCATGGATGCTATTATCTTCCTCTTGGAAATGCCCCATAGATTTTCTATGGGGTTCAGGTCAGGCGTGTTTGCTGGCCAATCAAGCACAGTAATCCCATGGTCATTGAACCAGGTTTGGTACTTTTGGCAGTGTGGGCAGGTGCCAAGTCCTGCTGGAAAATGAAGTCAGCATCTCCAAACTTGTCTGCGGAGGGAAGCATGAATTGCTCTAAGTTGTCTTGGTAGACGGCT
Source organism: Arnoldichthys spilopterus (assembly GCA_037974385.1). Classification (NCBI taxonomy): domain Eukaryota; kingdom Metazoa; phylum Chordata; class Actinopteri; order Characiformes; family Lepidarchidae; genus Arnoldichthys; species Arnoldichthys spilopterus. Next base: position 6,244,326 of record JBBPDA010000001.1, read on the forward strand.
GCGTTGACTCGGGACTTAATAAAGCACAGTGGACCAAAGTCCTCTTTTCTCATGAGAGCAAATTTTGCATCTCATTTGAAAACCAAGGTCCGGAGGAAGTCTGGAGGAAGAATGGAAAGGCACACAATCCAAGATGATTGAAGTCCAGTGTGAAGTTTCCACAGTCTGTGTTGATTTGGGGAGCCATGTCATCTGCTGGTGTTAGTCCACTGTGCTTTATTAAGTCCAGAGTCAACGCAGCCGTCTTAAAAAAAACAAAAAACAGAGCCTTGGAGGTCAGCATCCACATGTTGATGAAATCACTTATGTGTGGTTGTGGAGGACCACAGGGCTTAGCATGCCATTCTGCAGATATCAGAACTTTTGTACATAAAGGGTTTCTTCCCAGAATGCAGTAAAGGCTTTTTTCTTTTTCTACATTGTTTGTAGTTGGTTTTGCAAATACAGAAAATATGAGCTATATTACTAATAACATTAATTTATCCATTATCCATATATCCATTTCATCCATTTTGGGTTGTAGGTAAGCTGGGGCCAAACCCAGCTGACTACGAGCTCAAGGCAGGGTACATCCAGGATAGGAGGCCCCCTTCACAGGGCAATATAAAGACAGACAACCATTCAGTCACACCTATGGACAATTTAGAGTAGATACAAAGGAAACCCACACCAACATGGGGAGAGCTTGACTTGTTTTTTTTTTCATCTGTTTGCAGCACATTTTTCTAGAAGACTTTTGGCTTATTCCCTTAATGTTGAGTGTAACAATAGTACTGAATTTACTATAATTGTATACAGATTCATCAGCAACTCTATTTCATCAGCAACACATTTAGGACTTGTGGGAAAATTGATGATGTTTTAAGATATATTTATGTGAAAATACAGACACTTCTAAGGGGATCAAAAACTTTCAAGCAGCACCGTAGGTGATTTTAGCAGTGGACAGTAGTCAATATGGGCGCACTTTTTTAATGACAGCCAGCGTTTTCAACCATTTAGTAACTTCTTTTTGGGATTAGACCAGACAGGATAGTCCTTTACATACATTTTATTGATTGAAAACTCTGGAAAGACTCTGATTTCACCTTCGAAGTATATGATAAACAGAAGGGTTCACTTACCTTTGCTACATGCAGTTTTGTTATGGGATCATTCTTTTTTAATAAATACATGACCAAATATAGTCTTTTTTTTTTCCTTTGTTTAACTAGGTTTTCTTCATCTACTTTTAAGACTTAATATCAGATGTTTTAGGTCACATGCATATAAAAAATAGAAACATTTAAAAGGTTCATAAACTTTCAAGCACCACTGTACATCTCACACATTTACAGGTGCCACTGTAATGAGCTAATCAATATTAATTTGTATATATTTGTAGTAAGGTTGTCACAATATCATTATATTTATTATATATATATATCATATATATAATTTGTACTACATGATTACTGTGGCCAGAAAAATTCCTGATAACAATTTTACCTCAATATAATGTACACGTGCCAAACATTAATCAAGACTATAGCTGCTATGCCAATATCTTTGTTATATCATATGTGCATTAATAACACAATACCAATGTTTGAACCAATTTTTAAAAAATATTATTGTTGTTGTTAATACTGGTATGTTGAAACTTTGCTATTGTATGAGTGTATATGTGTATATGCATGTACAGTGGTACTCCAAAACTTGCCTGCCCCTAGGTTCTTGGTCAGATAACTTACACATTTTAATTTACAATTACTGTATTTGCTGAATAGTATTTTCTCTACTTTGTTTTTGTTTTCCCAATATGTTTAAATCAGCATTTAAATAGAAATATGTTTTAGCAAAATCTCACTTAGCACATTTACGTATGTTTAATCAGAGATTTTAAGACTGTTAGTGTGTTTCTGTGTGTTTTTGTGGATGTATTTTTATGTAATCCATAGAGAAAGGAACACATGAGAACATGTGTTTGTGATATAGTGCAGTGTAGTACAGGCGGTACAGTATTTTACAGGCAGTGCAGTATATTACAGTCACTATAACTATCATTCACACATGTTAATTAACGTCTAAGTGAATGGCATTAAGTAGCCTTATCGCTTGCGGGTAGAGGCTGTTCTGCAATTGGACTTCTTTTATCTCTTAAAAAAGAGAGCAAGAGAAAAAGAGAGAGAGAGAGAGAAATAACCATAGATTATTTTTGTAAGGAAAGTCTAAAAAAGGCCTTAAGCAGTTTGGGACTCTGAAGAACAAGAGAAACTTAATCAGTCTTCTAAAGCTAATTGCTCAGATGGCATCGGACAAAAGATGGGATATCTGCCCTGAAGAGCAGCAGGATCCTACAAATGGAGAGCATTAAAGAACTGGGCGAGCACACAGTGTTTGTGTTCAGATGACGGGGGCCACCAGCTGCCCAATAGCCACTGTCATGTCCTATAACGGTATTCAGATTGCTTAGAATATCTCTGCTTATAATCACCCGCCCAGGGGCCAGCAGAGGCCAGTGCGGAGTAATTGGCGGTCCAACTCCAACAGTGGTACACCTTACTCACCTTAAATAAATGCCAATCGAGGGTAGAAATGATATGTGCTTATCTTTTTAATTTTCCTACACCACTGAATGCATTTTACCTTGGGCTCTGTCTGGGTCAGTGGCTAGTGTATCAGCCTTCAGCCCTGTGTGCATGTGCATGTGCAAATGAGTGCCCATAGAACTAAAAGGCAAAACATAGATGACAAATGCAGTAGTTGAATGGTATGTATTAGCGTGGCAGCTACTGCAAGCCCCTTAGTTTTCCCAAAGGAACAGTTCAACCACCGACCATTTACATGATTTTTCCCTTTTCCCAAGTATGGCTGACAAACCAAGACAAGCTTTGAGTTTGAGAACGCTTCTGTACTTCTGTGCCAGAGCTTCAAGGCTAATGTTGCTTACAGGGAGTGAAAGCCAATGTGAACCTTAAGTCTAAAATACTCTATGGTGCTTCAAACTTTATACTTTGATGTTGTGTATAGTTTAGCCTGTTTGAGTCTGTACTCTTAGCCTGGTCTTATACTTTTTTTTTCCCATCGAATTACATAAAGATGAAAATGCAGTTGCCTGAGTGACACCATTTTTTTATTGGGAGGCTGGGGTGTCTACGTGTCTGTTAAAATACAGTGTGATCTAATGCAGGGCTTTGTGTTTCATTATGGATTTGAAATAAATAATGTGCACTAATTTACATTACATTAATTTACATTATTGTCTGTGAAAATGCCCTGATGAATGGGCCAATAAAAGTGGTCCAGAATAACATACATTAACATGTTTACATTAACTTTCATTAAAATGTTTAAAAGTTTTTTTCTCCTCTTATAAATGAACCATTTTGCAGATAAGGACGGTACCTTGCTCAAGGGTACCTTAGTAGTGCTTGGCCAGGACTCAAACCTGCGACCTCCAGGTCTCAAAAGCATTGTCCTAACTACTAGGCCACCACTGTCCTTTCTTTTTTTTTTAAGCACATAACAATATTAATGTCTTGAACTGAAGGCCTAGCTCAGTCACTTGCCACAGTCACTAGCCACACTAGTGTCTAAGAAACTTAAGCTGCAGTGCTTACATGTGCAGACATTCTACACACTCTATTAAACATAGTAGATTCTCTGTACTAAAGGATGTTATTATCCACCCATTTATAAGCCTCAATCTTTTTAAAATGGCTTAAGCTTAAGATTCTAGAAAGTACAGTTCAGCATCAGCTGAATACACACAAAGGTTTAAAACACATTTAACATTGTCATTTTATTACAAGCTGAGGTCATTAAATTAAGCTAGTTTAAATAACAATCCCTGTGCAAGGAAATCTTGAAAAGATTAATGTAAAAAGTCTGTTGCTGATGTAGAATCCTAGCATTTTTGCTGGAATGCTGAAAGTAAATATTTACTGCACCTTCCATCCATCCATTTCCATATAAGGTATTAATTGTTTATACTTTTTTGCATAGCTGAAACAAGTTGAAGCCTAATAGACTTGCAATAACAGATGATAGACATTTTCATATTTATTTCATATTTATTTCATATTTACACTTTTTGCTGGTATTAATTTTTTTAAATCACATAACTGACTTTCTAAAATATGCAGAAAGAACTTTGCGGAAGTTCCTTTGTTTATCACATTTAATTGGCCACCAGTTGCTATAGTGATCATAATTAACATTGATTATTAACACAGCAAAAGTAATTCAGTATTAAAGGCTTCAGTCACTTTCAGTGGAACTATAATTATAACTTAATTTCTTTATTTGACAGAAAAACTACTAATATTGTAAGGTTGTTGGATGGTATTTGGAAATAATCAAATTTTAATTTGATAATCAGTTCTTGCTTTAGTTCACTCGGTTTTAAAACTTTTACCTATTTGGCCCTTTTTGACTTTGGGCAACTGCCCCTACAGGGGGCTTTGGATGGTCCTGCAAGAATTTGTATTAGAGGTTATATTAATATATTTTTCAAGTACAAATTGTGACAAATCTAAATAAAGTATTATACATAGAAATATTAAAGAAAGAAAAAATATATAGTTTGTTTTTATATATTTTTCATTTCTACTTAATTTTTAGGTCAAGTCTGCAACACCGTCAAATAAAAAAACAGTCAAAATATATATTTTTTTATCATAATATATTTAAAAAAATATTTTTTAGTAGAAAAAAAACATGTATATCAGTAACTTTTGCATACTAAAACTATGAACCAGTATTCAATTTGACATATATGTCAGTGAGATTGTCACAATATTATGGTGTTTTGATTATGTGTATAAATGCTGAAGTTCAGTAAATTTAGGGTGGAGGATTCTATGATTTCATCCCAGACCTGCAAGAATGTATCATTAGCTCCATTCTTCCTTGCAACTCATCTCCCAAAAAATAAACATCACTTTAATTAATCCCCCTTGCTTGATGGAGCATTCACAAGGCAATACACTCTACCCCTCCCTGGCACCATTATTACTATCCATGTATTGACCCCTCTCTTATCCTGGTCTCCCCCTTGATGACCTAAATGTTTGGGATCTGTGCTCCCTTTGCAATCCCCTAATTCAGACGTTGTCTTCATGACAGCTCTCCTCGACATCTCTGAGACAGGTCTGACCCTGTTGCCAAGGCCAATTCTTGGGTAAAAAAAGGCCAGTAGACTCTGATTACCCACTTGCTCTTTCCCCCCTCTTTTACCTAAGGAAAGTACCCTTCACCCTTCACCCTGGCCTGCTAGACCTGAGCAGTTAAGAGCTTTCCGAAACATTGTCCTGCTCAAGGAGACAGGCAAGTTAACTGTGACCTGTCTTTGTTGACAGAGATGGTAAAGTGTTTTTGTGTAATGCCTCAGGTAAAAGGAGGAATCACAGCATGCAAAGTAGTAACAGGCCATTTGCGTACTCTTCATTCAGAGTGCCACTAGGCCACTGTAGAAATGAGCTTGTTTCTGAAGTTATGCCATTTACTGTATATCTGCACTGGCAAGTAACCTTGTTTACTGGACATCACCCTCGCTCTGTTCATTTTCAGGGTCTTAAAATATTAAACTTTTTAAACATGCTTTTTGGTATTTAAAGGGACACTTTGACCAAATTTAAACAAAGATAAGAATGGGCCCCTTGATTTATTAAAATAACCTGTCAAAAATATTTTACAACAATTTTGTGGTGTATAAGTGTATGATGGCATAAACAAAGTATAATCTGAGACCTTAGAAAAAAGATGGAATCAAGCTAGAAAACTTGAAAAAACTAGAAAACACTTCCAAGGGTATGGACTCCATACAAAAAGGAATTTCAAGACTATATATATTTACTATAGTATAGCATTATTTTCCTTAAAAAAGGGCCAACTATAATTTGTTTTATTGGGTTTTCTTTATTTTCTTTTAGGATTTGTTTAAAATACAGACGATGTTTTAAGTAATTTTAAGAAAATATATAACATTTAAAAGGATTCACAAACCTTTAAGCACTACTGTAAGTAAAAGAAAATTACGAATATTTCTCATGCATACAGTATTGTTTTGTAGTAAGAAAATGATTCTCTACAAGCCCACACTCAAGTCCAGTGCCTGTCGATGTACAATGTATTTCAAATATAAATACAATTTATTTTGTAACTGATTATGTAACACTTTTAATTTTGAGTTATGTTGGAAAATAGCCTTTTGGTAACATGACTGGTGTTGGCAAGAAAGAAACTCAAAAATGAATGAGAAAGCAGGGATGAATGTGGAAGTTGTGTGTTTCTAGAGATCAAGTAGGATGAGGGACTAACATTAATTCCAATTACTTTTTCTTTTTCTCACACACACATACAGACTCTCCAGCCAGTCCTACTGTGAGAAAAAATGAGGGTTGTGGAGAAGGGAGAAAGACAGATGGCAGGATAATTAGTGGAGGGAGGAGAGAAGGAGAAGTGAAGAGAAAGGAAGAAAGAGTGAAGGAAAGGGTCATGGACACCATGGATAAGAGGGGTACAGCTATGCAATGCATGCAGTTAAAGATCGCCCACTGCCAAATGCTGTTATCTGCTGAACGCAGTCTGAATTCAGAGGTATTGTGTGAAGCAATTCAGTTGTGAGGGTGTGCGGGTGAAATGGAAGGGTGACTTGGTTAAAGGGGCAAATCCATCAAAGATGTCATTAGTGTGTATTCACTAGAGAAATGTTTATTTTATGTTTATTAGCATCATTGCAAATTTACATGCAGCGACTCTAAATGTGCCCATGGGAGTCCCTGTCCCCTTGAGGTAAACATATCACACCCAGTGAGTTTTTTTTTTTGAGATTTGATAAGTTGGTGCACTTATTCATGGCTGATGAATCTATATGATCCAGTACTTTGTATTCATCTTTTTACAGTTAAAATGTTTTGTGGGCAGTGGAGGCCTTGTGGTTAGGACATTGCCCTTGAGACGTGAAGGTCGCAGGTTCGAGTCCCAGCCTGGGCACTACTGAGACACCCTTGAGCAAAGGGACCATCCCACTACACTGGTCCCCAGGCGCTACTGATAGCTGCCCGCTGCTCCACGTGTGCACATGTGATGGGTTAGGCAAAGGTCACATTTTGTTGTGGTGCTTGAGTGTGTTCACAATGACAAATAGTCAATTTCACTGTAAAGTCCAATTTTAAAGACTAATGATACTCTCTTCATATTAAAACATGCAGTTGGCCTGTGTTCATTATGTATTGACAGTGAAGCACTCAAAAAGGCATAGTGTAACAGAGTTTATTGCAATAACAATTAAAAAATTTCATATTGCCCACTCTGTAACATTGAATCATTTTTCACATTTTTCGCATCTTGTGCGAATCTGCCAGCACATGTGGGATGGTGGGTATTTTTCATGCAGGGTTACAACAACGCATCCCAGCAAAGTTTATATTTCTCTATATAAATTCAACTGTTTTAATTTTTTTTAGGTTTTTGCAAAAAGATTCAGCATAAAATGTATTACAGACATTGTCAAAATTAAATATACCATCTTTAAAAGCATTTTTAAAATCATATTTATTTCAGTTCAGATTCATTCACTGGCCACTTTATTAGCTAATAATGCTAGTACTGGGTTGGACCCCCTTTTGCCATCAGAACTGCCTTAATTCTTCGTGCCATAGATTCAACAAGGTGTTGGAAACATTTCTCAAAGGTTTTGGTCCATTTTGACATGATAGAATCATGCAATTGTGCAGATTTGTCAGCTGTGCATCCATGATGTGAATCTCCTGTTCCACCACATCTCAAATGTGTATCACTGGATTGAGATCTGGTGACTGTGGAGGCAACTGGAGTACAGTGAACTCATTGCCATGTTCAAGAAACCAGTTTGAGATGATGTGCGCTTCATGACATGGCGCATTATCCTGCTGGAAGTAGCCATCAGAAGACACTGTGGTCATAAAGGGATGGACATGGTCAGCAACAATACTCAGGTAGGCAGTGGCATTTAAATTATGCACAATTTGTACTAAGGGGCCCAAAGTGTGCCAAGTACATGTTCCCCATACCATTAAACCCCCACCACCAGTCTAAATTTGAGATCCAGCTGAGATCAAGATTAATCAGACCAAGCAACATTTTTCTATTCTTGTATTGTCCAATTGATAAGCCTGTGCAAAATGTGGTCCTCAGTTTTCTGTTCTTAGCTGACAGCAGTGGCACCCGGTGTGGTCTACTGCTGCTAGTCCATCTGCTTCAAGGTTTGATGTGTTTTGTACTCAGATGATATTCTATATTAATACCTTGGTTATTTTAGTCACTGTTGCTTTTCTGTCATCTCGAACCAGTCTGCTTATTCTCCTCTGACATCACCAAAGCATTTTTAACCTAAGCAAGTGGTGTGTGAGTGTATATTTATGTATTTAAGCCAGAAAGCATATTTACTTCAAACAACAGAGAACTGCATTAAAATAATTTACCAGTTTTTTTAAACAACTGTTACATCTGTTACAGGGTACTCACACCACTTTTTGAGTAAATTGTTCAGAAACAAATTTGTAGCAGATATATGCAGCTTGTTTGCATAAAGAAAAATATTCAAACAAAACATTTAGCAAAAACAAAATGTGTTAGGATGTGCCCTATTCTCCCTAACACCAAAAAAGCCTTACTGACTACATTTGATGTGTAGACAGAGTAAAGAATAAAGCAAATGTTCATGTAGCACAGTATATTATTGTTTCTTTTTCTGCTCATGTCCATGTTAATCCTAAATTTTTTCCTTCCTTGCATTGCAATAATGACATCAAGTTAGGCCGTTACAGCCATTGGACAAGTATCCCATAACCCTTTGTTGCAAAGCCAGTGCTCTGACAGGTCAGTAAACCTCAGTGGTCCCAGTGTGACTCTAATCCTCACAGAAAAGTAAGTGGATAGCTGGAATGACATATTCAAAGACCATATTTAGAACATTTGGCTTCTGAAAATACACAACGCTTGCTGACAGGTGTTCTTTCCACCATTTCCCCCCATTGCCAGTCAGAAAGAGAGAAAACATTGGAGCAGGCATTTGGCTGAGTGCTTTGTTGATAGTGGTTGACTGTTTTTAGACTCAGTGTTCTTCCCGAGTGACAGATTAACGGCCGTCCCCTCGGTGCCGTTATGACACACTTTCAGCATCAAGGACAATTCAAAGGGCAACAGAGCAAAAATATAGAATGTAATATGTTTGCCTTACCTTGGGGAATGAGCCAACTCTTGCATGGATTGCGTGAGGCGGTCCTGGAGGAAAAAGCATGCCAGAGCACTCCACAGCAACAACTTTTGTTTGAGCTAGATTCAGTCTTTACTGTGCAATTGTGGATCGTCTTTTTTAAATTAGAATTCAGCTAATTAAATTGAGAAATATTGTTTAGAGTGTACGTGTGTGTTTGACTTTCATGTGCCTGAAAGTCAAACACCAAAATAAGTTTTCATGGAAAAAAATGGTGCTTTTGTCAGAACGAAGGCCTTTATCAGTTAGATCGAATTTCATCTGATGAAACTGGTCTAGTACACACACCAGCATTTTGGTTTTAAGAAATAACCCAGATAGCAAGATATATCTTAATGTAATAGTTACAGTTAGATAGCTCTGTGTATTTCTGTATTAAGAAATAACATACAGTATCATTACAAAAATAAAAAAGCTCTTGGACTACTTAATCAAGTCAAAGGCCTTTATTTGCAAAAAATGGAGAATTAAATGGTTATTTCATGGACAATGCAAGTCAGTAAAATAAAATCTAACTCACTGACAAAAAGAAATAAATATGTTTAAACTACATTCATTTGAGTCCAATAGAATATAATTTTTTTTTGTTGGGCACATGGGATCTCCCTTTCCCTCACACTTTAGCTGATGCTAACCAATGTGGTCATCTGATTGATTCTCCTCCATGCTGTCAAGTGTTGTGTTAGCAGCAATTTCAGCAGTGTCTTCAAGGAAGCAAGTGTTAGCCTTCAGCCTGGTAGCATTGTGTGAAGAAGAGACCTAGCGAGTGTGTGGACTTTTCATGATTAAATTGGAGAAAAAAACATCTACAAAAACAATTAGTTTGAAATTTACATTAAGATGTCAAGACTTAATGTGTTTCATTTGAGGTCACAGTTTAGGTTCTTATGTGAATATTTTGATTAATTGACCTGTCCTCTATGTTTTGCCCACAAATATGCTCTTTATGTGTTATAGTGGTAAGGACCTTGCTTTTGTGAACAGATTGCAGGTTCAAGTCCCAGCCTAGGTACCACTGTGCTGTTAATAGCTGTTGCTGCTCCACATGTGCAAGTGTTATAGATTAAATATACAATTGCTGACTGTAAATTTTAAAATGTTATGCTACTGTGCTGAACTACATTGTTTTGTATGTGAGGTGAGCAAAACTAGGCTGGTTGGAAACAACACAAAATGTTCAACAATGCTGTTAGCTTGACTGCATCAGCAACAACAATAAAACTACATCTGATCTTTTCAGTTTTTTAATAAAAATAAGTTTTTCAAAAACAAAACTGTTTCCTGCAATTTCTCATTAGGATACATGTGATTTAAATGAGAGTTTGACAAAAGAAAGATATGTGGATAGATCAATTATCTTACTTTAGACATAATTTCCAACATTTATGTCTGTGCCATTTGAAGTTTACACTTATAGACATACCTGACAGCCAGTCACAATATCTCTAAAAGCTAGTCAAGGCTCTGTCAAGCCTCTGTCCAGCTTTAGTTTTAAAAGGGCTAGAGAGCCAATGCCCCACTGTAGTTGACACCTATGCACTTGTACATATGCCATTAATTACATTGTTTCACGCTAGTCTCAGTCTCAGACTATAAGACTTCTTACCCAGGTCATGCCACCACAGCCTTTAAACACTTTTTCATATATAGTCGCCTGCATGCTTAATATACAACTATTACTCACATTTAATAGTCACTTTAAAAAATAATTTTTTTCTGCTACATATTTGTATTACTTAGATTTAGCTTTCTTAATTTCTTGTAATTTTAGTCCAAGTGTTAACTTCTATATAAATTTTATATAATATCTATATAAAATTCTCAGGAATGATCAGGGTATAATTCACTACATGTTGTATAACTATGTATGTGGGGAAAAATAAATCTTGAAATCTTAAAACTGAAATCTTGAAATAATTAAAATTTGGTCAAAACTTTGATGTCATCCATGATGTTAAGTGTTTAAAGCTTAAAAGTCTTGTTGGCTTTAGTTTTAGCTAATCTGAAGGATCAGCTTTTGTCTTTTTGACCTCCTTATTAGACTTTAATACCTACAGCTTTAAACACTGTGGTTACGCCTTTCCTTTATTAAATGTAATGAGTTACCAGAATCTTTTTTTTTTCATTTTATATTCATATTTCGAGAGTTCTCAGACAAATAGGTCTGTGGTGATTATCTTGTACAGCTAGTTCATATCTGAAAACTCTCCTGTGTGCGTAATTTTATTTATGCTACTATAAGTTCGAGTACTATGGATGCTAAGCTGAAACTTTGATAGATAAAGCAACAGTAACTACAGGAGGCAAGATTTTTGCAAACTTCCAAATGCTCATTTTATTTATATATACCAAGATATACAGAAAATTCCTGTAGGTTTTAATGAGCTATGCAAATACGGGGTGGCTTTGTTTTATCCACACTGCACACAGAAGGAAATGTAGGGTAAGGCACCAGCAGCCAACTGACCTACAGAAAAAGTTGCAGTGGACATATCCCCACTTTCCTTCTGGCAAAGTACATTAAGGTTGTGGTGGTGCAGTGGTCATCAAATTTGGCTATGGACCAAGAGGTTTAGTCCCAACTGATACAGCCCCACAACTGCCCCGTGCCTTAGAGCAGAACACTTTATCCCACACTGCTTCAGGGGAGCAACTGGTATCTGCAAGATAACTTTTTTGGCTTAGATCGATGTTCAAATAGGTCTATGTGAAAACAAATAATACAACCACAGGGTAATGGCTATTTATAACTTGCCTATTACAAAGCATCATCACATACCTAAGCTTTGTGTCCTCTAAATACACAGAAAGAGTTTCTATCTAGTATTTTGTTATTTACTGTTGGTAATACAATAATCTTTCACATTAAAATCACAATAATGTTTAAGATAAGTAATATTTCTGATTAACCACTGTGATTGTCAGGTTTATTTCATAAATATTTGGTGAACAATACCATAAACATGCTAGTGCTCCCTGGAATAAAGTAGGCACAAAGCACTTTTTGGGCAATAGCTCATGGCAAGTTGGCCTCCAGAGGACAAATAACCCTAGTTCCTTATGACCCATTTGTGGAGCAGTATTGCAAAAATCTAGCACTTGACTTGCCAGTAATTTGTGATGTAAATGTTCAAAGTGACACATTTCAGTACCTGAAACAGTTATTGTACAAGGTTCTTTGCAGTGAGCATACATTGCTGCAGTAACTGCTTAAGCAGCAAACACATTGGCAGTACATAGACTATACTGGGAAATACTGTATAATACTGTATAAAATTGTGGATTTCTGGGAACTGAAAACAAATAATATATAAACACATATTTGTTGAACCATTTGTCATGAGTTATGAGTAACTGCAATAGAATAAAGTTTTTACAGTTGGCCACTGAACAGCTATAAGTTTATGCACCTTCTCTTCACTGAATTTCACAGAAAATGGTCAAGTCTATGATGATAAGGCAGAAGTGCAGAGTAGTATAAACAGCAAATATACTATTACATTTAAGGTAGCTTAAAGTTTACTTTGGAAAGATGCCATAGGAGAGCCAATAAAGAACCTTTCAGTGGGTAATTCTGTGAAGAACAGCTTTTGTAAATGAGATGTGCAAGTGTAAAGAACATTTCCAAAGTTGCATAATAAGCACAAAATCATAACTGCCATAGACATAGGCCATGACCAAAAAAAACCCAAATTGTAGTGCTCAACTAATAGTGCCCTAATCTTAGTGTTATACATTTGCTGATCTACCTACTTAAAGTCAATATTGTTTGTAAATTATAGTATTTACTTTATACCATGATGAATTGCTGAGTGATACATGGTCCTAGGGTAGGATCTCTGAGCTAGTAGACTAGGGTAGGATCTTCGAGTGGTTTTTTGAGATGATATGTGTGGGTGGTGGAAGCGGGAGGTGAAACATGATATTATTGATTAATTATACTAACATATTTTCATACCTCTTAACCAATTAGAAAACTTTATTTTTAAGAGTGTACAGTACCTTTACGATTCATTTCCACTTCTACATCAAAGGTGAATTTTCATGAGCTAAACGCAGGGATTTAAAAGTGTGTTCAGGCCTGACTTGTATACCACTGGAAGTTCTCCAGGCTTGCTTAACTCAAGAGTGCTGACAGGCGTGTTGATCTCCAGCAACAAAGGAAGTGCTGTATGGACCTCAGTGTTCCTCTTATTACAGATCACGTTCCTTCCTAAATATCCCCCCTTTTGGAACATACGCACACACATACACACATGCTCTTACCTCCATCTCACTCATACACTCGAGGTAAAAAAAAAAAACAACAAAAAAAAACAATCTGGATCCAATGTCATATCCACCTGCCAGGATTCTTACCCATTCTCGAGCACACAATGGCCGTCCAGTCCTAATGCTGGCCACAGCCTAGGTCTCTGAGGACCCAGTGCGATCATTCCTTTGCTCGTGCTCGCTGCCAGCCTACCCTTCAGAAAGAGGATTGCAGAGCACAAATGTTTTGCTTTAATGACTAATTCACTGGTGAATGAAAGCACCATTGTTGCACCCTGAATAGAGGGGGCTTACTTTTAAATCCAAATCAAATTGCACGTTTCAGTATCATTTCATTTTGGATTTACTTAACACTTCCTGGGCTTCCCCCACTATTTTCCCCAATGTTCTGGCTTACCCCAATACTGCTGAGCAGGCATGTATTAATCATTGGCTTTATATATACTGCATGACAACTGTAAGTAGTGCACATTTTATATGAATAAATACATATATACCTAAGTGGGCTACATTGAGAATATTAAACATTGCACATTAAGTACACAGTTGTTTGGAATGCGCCTCTCTGCATGCATTTTCTCTTATGAAAAATGAGGATGGCAACAAAATTTGAAATTCAGATGGTTTTCCTTGGGGACTCCCATTTGCGATGCGTGGAAATAATGTATTTGTTGTCTTTAGCACTTACCACTGCCATTGAACATCATTAGGTAATGTGCAGTCGCTGGTGGAGCAAAAATAACGTGTTTATCATAATTATTTGCTATGGATGTCATTTGAGTGCCCCAGACTGGCTCATGTTCGCCTCCATCTCTCTATCCGACCCATACTGCTCTTCCACTGTCTTCGCCATACTGCCCAAATCTTCTCATTCATCATTGCACTTTTACATACTGGTTTCTGGGGAAGAACATCATTAGTATTGCCTGTTTATAAAGGAGAGTGAAATGGCATTTGGGGAACAATAAGACAGCCTGCGGAGAGAAACGTTAGAGTCTATCTATGGTCTTTAGCATCATTAGCATGGAATAGCTATTAGGCTGCTACTTGCAGAAGGCCTGTCACCTTATAGAAGGAGAAACTGCATCCATATGGAGACTTTGATTGATGTGAACCTTTTGGCTTCAACCTGAGTTACACAATTACTGAAACATTTTAGGGCCAATAGAGAGGCAAGATGATTTAACAAGGTGACAGGTTCAAAATGATTTTAGTAGCCCAGCCAGTTTGCATGTATGCTTTAATATTTGTTTCATTATGAAAATCTGATATTATAGGAATGCTCCAGGGTTTTTAAGATGCATTTCTATCTATAAGCATATACGGTGACATATGCATCAAGACTGTACATAAAAACCCCATTTCCAGGAAAGGTTTGGAAATTACAAATTACTAATTATTGTAAAATACAGACAGATCATGATTGGGAATAAAAGGAGCATCCAATAAAATGCTTAGTCTTTACATGCAAAGATGGATTGTGGTTCATCACTTTGTGACAAATGTGATAAGAGAATTGTCAATCAGTTTTCCTCTGGAATCACTGTTGAATGCGCTTGACCTAGGAGCATTCAGAAGGTACTGCATAAGAATCATCATGCTACTTTGATTATAGGCTCAGAAGGACTTCAAAAACTGTTGTTAATTAACACAGTCTGCCACATCATCAAAAAATGCAGTCCTTAAAATCTCTGGGGTCTAGCTTATCTCAGATGAACCATCAGATTTGTCATTATAAGGAAAGGTGACACACCTTTGTCCCAACTCTTTTGTGTGTGTTGCAGGTATCAAATTCTACATTTGTTTAATGTACAAAATACATTCAAGGTGTTTAGGAAAAACATCAGAAATCGTTTTTTTCTACTTTTGTCAGTTAAATAAAAGTTCAAGAGAGTTAACAAATCACATTTTCTTGTTTTTATTACATTTTACAAAACTTTTACTAAAATGGGGTTTGTACTACAATCATAGTATTTTAGTATTCACCTGTCCCTTTACTCTTATGTGAGATCCAGGACCCCCTCAGCCTCCCCTAAATTTTAGCCCAGTAAAGGAATAGTAAAGTACATGCTGTACAAAGTACAGCCCATTGATTTTCTTTATAAATTTAAAACATAAATTAAAAAAAAAAATTCTTCACTGGTTGAACACAGAAGATGTCTTTTACAATGTGTGAAACTTTGATGATGAATAGAAATGCAACAAAATACTTTCACCTTAACTAACATTAGCATTTAAGTTTATACAGCTATCCAGCTAAATTCATATAATAGGAAATATAAAAATGTTTTTCATCATGCCACTATCCTTTGACCTCCAGTTTATCTCCTCAGTGCCACTATGTAGCCAATAACATTTTAACAGAAGTAAATCCATCTGAATCAGTCTTCAGCATAGCACTGCAGAAAAACACATTTCCAGACATTTATTTATACATATGGGAAATAATATAGGCTAATATCCCTGGCTTACTACACCGAGTCTTCATATTTGCAATATTGGATTATTATTATTGAGGTTAGCAAACTACATACAGGGCAAACCCCAGAGTCTAACACTGCCCTGGAGCAAACTACAAAAAGGCTTATCTCACTATTTTGTTTGCCACAAAGACAGCCATGTATCTGATTCTTAATAATGGAGAAATATATGAGACATGGCATCCTATTCCCAATAAGACTGCTGTACAAGTGCTTTTGCTGGAAATTAGACTGGACATGAAAGCATCAAAACAAAAATACATTTGTAATAAATTGCATGAGTATGTAAATAAATAAATAACTAAAGCAGAGGACCTTATTCAAAATCTACAACACTGATGTTAGCATTATAAGTACCATTTAAGACTTTTGCACTATGTGTATTATGCCTTTAAAAATTTATACCAGTTAAACTGGAAAGTTCTACACATTTCACTTTTTTAGTTTCATGTTAAAACAACTACTGTGTCATTTCATATGCATAAATACAAATCCCATTTGTGAAAAAGTTTTGTGAAGTGCAGTGAAATGATCTGACAACATTTCCAATGTCTTTACTGTTGTCTGATGCTTACAAAAACTCACTAAAGTTGAGACAGAGGCTGGGTTTCCACTGTGTTTTAGACATTTGGCTAATGACAGTACTATTTGTAGCAGTGTTGTAAGTAGAGGCATTGCCCATTCTTGCTTGATAAAAGACTTCAGCTGCTCAACAATCCAAGGTCACCATTGTCTGATTCTCCTTTTCATGATGTGCACTGCATTTTCAGTAAGAGACAGATGCGAACAGCTGGCAGGCCAGTCAAGCACACACACTTTGTGTTTATGAAGCCATGCTGTTTTAGTGCATGCAAAACGAAGCCTGGCATTGCTTTGCTGAAATAACTATGGACGTCCCAGGAAAAGACATTGTGCTGATGGCAGCATTTGTTTCTTTAAAACCCCAATATTCTCCTCTACATTATTGGTACCTTTACACGTCACCCACACCACATCACCCAAAGGCACATCAGCCATGCCATGCGCACTGATGCACCTACATACAATGACAGATTCTGACTTTTGAATCTGTCACCAGTAAACGTCTGGATGATCCTTTTGGTCTTTGGCACTGAGAACTCAATGTGCATTTTTTCTAAAACAAGCTGAAACTCATCTGATCAGAACACACATTTTGACACTTTCAGCCTATCAGAGATCCAACCAACTCCGCAGTGTGTCTGCATATAATTGATGTATGACCATCTCTTTGTGTAATACAGTTTCATGTTGCATTTTTTAATGCAGAGGTTGATGTATTTATCACAGTAGCATGCTGTGCTTTATGAGGGCTCAAAAGGCATGCACATTCAACAGTGGTTTATAGCCTTGCACTACATGGACTGAGATTTCTCTGGATTCGCAGAGTGTTTTCACATTATTTTGCGCTGTAGATAAGGAAAGACATAAATCCTTTGCAGTGTTATGTTGAGAAATGAACAGACAGATGAGCCACAACCCATCTTTGCTTGCAAGGTCTGAGCCTTTGTTGAATTCACAAAATAATCAGTAATTCTGCATTAAAATGTGCAGAGGAATGTAGAATGTGTGCTCAAAAAACTGGTAAAATGTCGTTGGCCAGGGGTGCCTAAATGTTTGCATATGACAAAGTATATTGTATTGTAAAAAAAATTTTGTTATGATTATGATTGGCATTAATAATAAAGTTAATAATAAACTAACAATTAATAAACTTGTTCTGGCACATATAACACTTTTCTGGACATTTTAATGCACAATTACTCTTTGCTGAGGTTAACATAGTAGACATGGGGGCAGGTCGGGGTGTAAACAATGTGGAAAAGTTATGCTACAGTAATTTCTTTCTGGTTTATCTTATTAAATTGTATTTTGTCACCACTTTATGTGTGCCTATAACCCCTCAAGTTTTGTGAAATCACTTTAATGCACAGCCTTTTGTGGCTTTAGTTTATCACATTTAATTAAAAAAACCTTACTAACAGTAGAACGCCACTGGAAAAGCTCAAACTTATATAACCCATATAACTGCAAGTGTTAATAACTACATTACATGACTGATTAATGAGTAAACTTTCATTAATAAGTCATTGAGTGTATCTCTCTCTGTGTGGGGTGGGGTGGGGGTGGTTAAGTGCTGTATAGGTGTACTGTAGGTGTAGATACTACCCCCACACACCACTCACCCCTCTCTCTGTTCGTTGTCTCTGTGTGTCTCGGCTTGCTCCTCTCTCTGCACTGTGTCTCTCCGCCTGCGTGTAATGTGACTGGACTGTGTCTGCTGGCAGCCGGGCCTGTGTGTTGCTCGCAGGCAAACGGCTACGTGGCTTTCATTGCGGAGCACGAGCAGCAGTGAGCAGCGAGCGATCGGAGAAGAAGGCTCTCCGTTCCACTGCTCTCCGCCGCCCGCCGTCCTGACAGCGCTCTGGCTGCAGTCCGCAGCTTCCTGACATATGCCGCGAATCGTTTGTTCTCTCTGAGCCGCACCCCAGTCCGCCGGTGTGACGGGAGACAGTGTACAGCTGTCCGCTGAACGAGGGGGGAAGAGGAAACGCACACACAGCATAGCACATGCACACACACGGTCACACACATATGCACACGTCCTGGAATGCACGTGCACATACATCCTTGTGGGCACGTCTGGTCCCCACAAAGAGAGCAAAACAGAAAAGTCCAGTTGAGAAAAAAATAGAATTTACAGGAACAACACACACATACACACACACGTGCGCGCGCGCACACACACACACAAATGCACACACACAGACACATTTTATTTTAAAAGTTAAGCAAATTTTAATCTCTTGTAAACTCACCATTCTAGGTGTATGAGATTTTGTACAGACAGCATCATATGTAACTAAGTGTAAAACTAAAAAGTGTAAAACATATTTTTTAGGCCTAACCCTAAACCTCTTTACTTAACAGTTAATAGGAGCTGAACTAAAATGTTTTTTCTTCTATCATTTCCTATGAAATATATACATGTATGTATAAAACAAAGAACTTTACAAATGCTGCTCCTACATGTACACTCCAAAAAAATCTTTCGAGAGTTGACATAGAGGAAGAACATTCTGGTTCCCTTAAAAAGACCATCAATTAAAAGATCCTTTATGGAGCCAAAACTTTGTTCTGCTATGGTATTACACCAATAAACCCTCTTTTGCACTTTTATTTTTATGTGTACAGTGTAGATTTCTCCAGCTTTTTTCAGGCCTTCTTAGAAAGTAAAGCCTCCTTTGTCCTTAAATGTGCACACACACACACACACACACACACACACACACACACACACCACTTTCTGCTTTGTCAATAAAAGTAAAAAAGGTCAGAGAGCACACTGTATTTGCAGTATTCTGACATGTGACTAACCTGCCCACAGCATCTGGCGTTACAGCACAGACAGCCAAACACTGCAGCATTTCCAAAGCATGCCCATCTTTAAAACAGGCTTTCAGCATGGCGCAAACTCTTCCTAAATACAATACACAGCAGACAGGTCTGCCACACATCCCAAACGGACCACAGTTCCTGCAGTCTGTGCCCTTTTTAACCTTCGTACAACAGCCTCTGGCATTTAGTGCCATAACAACACTATGTGTACAAATGCCAGTTTACTCCAAACAGAAGCAGGTTGGTTGACAGAGCTGATCTTAGAAATGGGGCTCTACAGAACTCTGCAGCTGTGTGTCAGAGACAAAGCGGTACAGATGTACTAATGTTTTTCAAAGTTCACAAATTGACTCCTTCCTAGTGAGACAATTTGAGCAATCATACAGTGAGGGAATTCAGAGAGTTTTGTTTAAATTTTTTGCAATAATGTTCTTTAAATTTGAGCTTGCATTCTTCTTAAAGAATATGGAGGTTCATTACACTTTAAAATAGTTTTTAATCTATTAAAAGGTTCTAGAAAAAAAAGGTTCTAAAAAATTGGAATCCCACTAATTTTTAAACATTTCCTCTTGAGATGTAATTCTTTATACTTGATGTCAAATGGGTCATTGTTTAGTAACTTGGAAACTTACAAATGTCTTTAGAAGGTTGGTGGTGACAAAAACTATACTGAGGTTGTGATGTCTACAATAGAAATATAGTTTTTTTTTAATTATCCAAAACAACCAGTGAATATACATATAAGTTTGCATATGTGATGCTGATAATGACAAAAAATAATGGTCATTCTTAAAAAATGAAAATAGCATTTTGTCTGACAGTGTTCTACATATACATTTTCACCATGAATGCATTTGAAAAAAAAATCATATGCGTTGACCCGAAAGCATTTTAAATGATAGCGTTTTGTTAGATAACTGTAGAGAAATCAAACACTTCAAATGTCTGGTTTCTCTCACCACTGTTGTGAACACTAATCACTGTGTACGTTTTTCTAGAATGGTGCATTTCTCATTAAACTATTTTTGTTTAGATCTTATCCAATGGGTTATATATAGAGATTTAGTTAAATCTGGGGAATTCCCATTTAGGAGAGTATGTTTTGTCTTTGTATGCATCTGTCTCAGACCAGCTTAGATATTGAGCACAGCTACACTGTCAGTTCTTAAATTTCTCTTATCCTGCTTGCAACCTTACCCTCAGTGCTTCATTTTTGTAAGCCAAATAGCCAGCCATCACTCACTCACCAATGTTAGTTTCTTGAGTTCACCAACAACCCTCCCACCACACACACACAGCCCCATACCCACCCCCTAAACTCTTTCTCTGTCTGTATCAGAATAATAAAAGCCCAAACCAATTACCAACTGAATGTTCTCAGTATCCAGATGTTGAGATGAGAGGGGAAGGGGACTGAGAATGGGGGGACGACGACACAGTAGAGTAGAGAGAGAAAGAACATAGTGAAAATAGGTCATATGCATGTGCGTCTGATCGCCGGAGCATAGCCACAGCATTTCATGCTACATTAGGCCGCTTTTTAAAAGCTAATCCGCCAGCGTGAACGTTTTCTGCTTAATTTCATGGAGGTGCAGCCTGGCTACCTGGTGCCAGGGTGGAGTGCTGGAGCGTAGAGTACAACTATGCCACCTATTAAAAATCCCAAGGGGCTGTGGGCCTGCAGGGAGAGAGGCAGCAATCTGTACTGGTTTGGTTTGTGTCTGTGTACAGATTTGTGCAGGAGCATAACAGCAAGATGTTTTTATGGATTCCTGCTACACCGCTGGTAGTGTTTTCCATGGAGAACACAAGTATGGAGCAGCAGCAGGCATGTTTGGTCTATGTTAAACTGTGAGGTTTCAAACATAAGCTTATAGCTTACAGCTTCTTGAACACAGCTGCAGAGTCAAAGCCACATTTTTAATCCCTCTGAAAATATGACAAACTTGCTTTATATGTTTAAAAGTAATGTTTCGGCAGAAATGAATTTGATTAAAGTGAAAAAAATCTGCTCAAAAATCAGTCTTATTAATGCTTAAACTCACAAGA
This sequence comes from Arnoldichthys spilopterus, assembly GCA_037974385.1. NCBI lineage: Eukaryota > Metazoa > Chordata > Actinopteri > Characiformes > Lepidarchidae > Arnoldichthys > Arnoldichthys spilopterus. The sequence goes on from JBBPDA010000001.1 coordinate 6,265,785, forward strand.
GAACATCATGCAGAGATGGAAACTCTTTCAACATTAAGTATTTTAATGTAAGTCATTTAGTAAAAGCCTTTTTTAAAGATTTACAGTAAGTGTGACAGTAGTGTTGGCTGTTTTCCTAGATGTCAAATACTTTATCTTTTGAAGTAGATATAGCACATTTAGTATATGATAAAGAGAAGAACTTGACCCCCCCTTAAAGAATAAAACAATGTATTCTTTTTCAAGTACCTTCTCATGCTATTGTTCAGTCTACACAGAGCACTAAAGCATCTTCTCTTGAGATCATAAGGAAGGCAAAACAAGCATGCCAGAGCCAGCAGGATGTGTAATGTAATTTATATGCATTGATTCTAAGCCTATGATACAATGTCTTACTGGAGAATAAAATATCACATTTGATGAAGCATTTTAAGTACTTTAAATATGCAAAATACATAGTGCAAAACACTCACAAAATTAATTAAATACATATTTTAAGTACATTTGTTTGATATACTGTCCATCTCTGATGACATGCATGAAAAAGCAGAAAAGGAATAGTAAGTCTATTATTAAGTTTTGGTGTATTAACAGATGAAAGTATGAACAAAAAAATCAGAGCATATTCTAAGAAGCCCAGGAAAGTTTCTTTACATCTAAAGCTTACATTATCCACTTAGTTGCTGTTTTTTTCTTCAAATGATCAATATAAAATGCATAGTTAAAAGTGAAAATGCAAAATCTCTTTTTACAGTGTAAAATGTAAAAATAAGCTTTATTTGAATGCATTCTGCAAACTCATTTCCATGGCTGAATTGACAATTTTCTAGTTCTCACCTTTCAAATCTCTTACTGCTGTTAGTGTTGTGTGCCACATCCAAATTGATCATTATCACTCTTCTCTTTCTGAAAGCCAATGGGGGGAGGGTTTGTGAATTAAAAGCATTTAACCTGACTCTGACTGAGCTCCATTCGCTGCATAATAACGCTGTTGCCCTGAAGCTAAGTGCTAATCAACCCTAATCCTCCCCCTCTCCCCCATTCCCTTTTAATTGGACGCATCCAGCTGATTTGGCAATAGGCCCCTTTTACAAGTATGTACCAAGATCATTGATTTGAGAAATGATCCAGTAGACTGTAAGTTATGATTGGGTGGGTTTGTAATGGCATTAGTGGGGCCGGAGCACTGATGCCGTGTTTGCTAATTGTGGCTAATTTACTGTGAAGTTTGTCTCAGGATGAAGACGTTTGGGGAGTTTCCCAATGGTGCCTAAATGTGTAAAGTGAGACCCATCAAACGTTTTATTAGTAGCTGAATAGAGAGAGGGGGGGTATGTTCTGTGATGTTGTAAATGGTGGTAAGGGCATCTGCTACATCTGCTTATAGTAAAGAACTGGTTTAAAAAAACAAAATACTGGAGATGCCTTTTTAAATCAGATTGCAATGACTAGAATTCATAATAAGCACAAAGAACATGGGGAAATATACTAATAAGCTATTAGCAGGTGCAAAAACTTTTTCATGCAAGGGACTGCTGAGGTTTAAGAAAGGAAGTGAAAGAGGGAAACAACAATTGATCAATCCAATCTTCTTTGTTAAAAATGTGATCAGCATTGTTTTTGCATTTATTTGATACATAGAGAATACAGCCTAACAAATTTGTAATTTTTAAATTCATAAACTACATGTTTGAACAAGAAAATGCATTAATATTAATATAATAAAATAATATAATATTCCACCTGTGTTTTAGTGGCAGAATCACTGTGCTCCTATTAAAAGTTGATCAGGGGTGTCCATTATTATTCGTTGCAGGTCTTCATTCTAACAGTGCAGACTCACACATGATAAACTGTTAGAAGTCAGATAACAACTGAAAAAAAACATAGAGAATCAGGTTAAACCTTATTTGACTGTAATCAAAACAACACTGGCTCTTTGTAAACAGGACTGAACACTTTTGTTAAAGCCAACGTAGAGTTCCTTGCAGTATGGGCTTTGGTGTAGAACTAGGTATTCTGTGTATATTAAGCTCAAATACACCCAACATGGTCCTTAGGCTAACTTATACCACTTTATCCATGGACATGATATGGGCCATTAGCCTGAGCATGGTGACTGAAGGTAGGACATTAATCTCCAACCATTCAATTAACACCTGCCATACCTGCTCATCAAGAAGGTCAAAATGCCAGTACATACCTTTCACTGTGTGGAATTATATGATAATATGATTTCTGTAAGACCTTTTGAGATATCTGTAGTCTATCACAGCTGTCTATAGATGCTCTGGTATGGGCAACAGATTCCCTTAATCTGACCTTGTGTTCCCCATGCTTGAGCAGTAGGAAATGATATAGTTAAACCAAGTAAAGAACATCACCTTTCTAGCTTGGATAACATGATATGAGGTGTGATAGTAATTGAAATAAGATGCTTTAACTTCTACTCCAGATAGCAATAATTCAGTTGTGCAACCCAAGATGGCCTGGACTTTCGTTCCTCCATTCCGATTCCTGCTAAACTGTTGAAACTTGCACTTTTGTGCCTCTACAAGTAATCTCTTTCACAGTAAAAAACTCAATATTGCCCCCACATGGATGACATGGTCTTTTAGTGTAGCCAAATACATTAAGTCAGTGGTTTTTAACCTTGCCCTCTGGACCCCTTGAAGGTTGTAACTGCAATGTTTTGTTCAGAAAAGAAAAATTCAGCGCATGGTGGGGAGGAAAACAGTTGAATAAATGCCTGATGCAGCAATTCTTGACAGTGCTCCTCCATAGTCAGAGTTTCCTTTAATGAAAGGTGAATACTTCACCATGGAACCTTATAAAACCCTCTGGTGATAAACTGAGATGAAGTAGGCCACTGTCAGCCACTGGTATCTATAGACTGGTCCAGTGTACCACTGGGTAGTACAACTAAACTCAAGCTAGAACACTGGTCTCCAGGGTGCTTTCAGCAAGATGGCCCTTGATTTTAACATGTTTTCTTAATAAAAATTGCAGTCTTTTGGAAGTTAAAGGGAGTATTATTGGCCTTTCTGGGTGGGTGGGTGGGTGGGTGGGTGCTAGCTTTCTCCCTCCTAACATGGTAACATTGTGTGAAAGAGAGTGGTCAAGTGTGTCTGTCTGTCTGTCTGTCTATGTGAGTAAATAGCCATTACGAATTAGAAGAAACTCTAAAACAAACAAAATTTAAAAAAAATATTTTATTGAAGTAAAGCCTCTAAATCAAAACAGCTTCTTTTCATTTTTTAGCTAGAAATTGTTAAAATTGAAGTATGACTGCTATATTCTGTATTTGTGATTTGTAGGATAGAAAATGATATATAATGAATATTTTCAAGCTCATTCATTTTTGTCTTTCATGTGCTATTGCACAACAGTATAATGAGATGGAACCATAGAATTAAGAACACAGACATATTGGCAAATGCCAGCTCATGGAAAATAAAAAGGCAATGATCATGCAGATACCCATACCCATACTAAACTTATTATTTAGCCCTTCACCACTTCTTCCTTTCTACAGGCGCCAAATTGAATGATCTTCACCCGACTATACAGGCAATACAGAAGTCCTATTTAGAGCAAACCCACCTTATTTTAAGGCCAGTTATTCTTTACCCCTGCTCTAAAACCATAGAAAGAGGTTGCTGCTCTCTGCGCGAACTTCTCACCTCTCACTTACCTCTCCATCTTTCCCCTTCTCTGTCCCCATCCCTTCTTTTTTCCTGGACGTATTATTTCATTTAAACTTCAATCCTATTTACGGCCCCTCTTTCCCCTCGAACCGCCCTAGGCTATCAAACAATTCATCCAACAGCTCTGTGAGCCTGCTCCACATCATAAAGCTGCAGCAAGGATACATTGAGGGAAGGAGAGAGAGAGAGAGAGAGAGAGAGAGAGGGTGAGAGAAATATGAAGAGAATGGGAGGCAGAAGTGAGAAACTCTGACTTTGTCTGCCCCTTAGACTATGCTAAAGTCATTGCAGGTGAAACACTTTTGCTTCTCTAAGGTGCATGCTAAAGTATAATAAAGTGTTGAAGAGGCTGATAAGAGAGACTGATGTGTGTTCATATCAGTACATTTGTTATGAAATGTTCACACAATATAAAGGGTCAACAGTGTAAAATAAAGAAAGAAAGAAACAAACAAAGATTAATTATTTATCTGAAGTTGCAAGTTTTTGTTATGATGGCAAGAAAATGTTGATGTTTATGAATGGGAAGACAATGCAAACACACAAACTCACACACTGTTTTTGCTATCCGGTGTTGACCAGAGGAGGATGAGTTCTCCCTTCTGAGCCTTGGTTCCTCCCAAGGTTTCTTCCTACAGTTTAGGGACCTTTTTCTTGCCTCTGTTGCTGGACTCGGACTCGGACTTTGTGACAAAAGCGATATAGAAATAAACTTGACTTGACTTGACTTGACACACACACACACAGGTTGTTCATGCTATATATGAGTGTTAATTCCACTGTGTTCTGTAATACTGTATTTCAGTAATACCACACAGATACCTAAACTTAAGCCTAACCTTAACTTCGGTAACCAAAAGACATCTCCTCTTTCAGTTTTTTCTAAAAAGTTCAGTTTATGGAGAAAACAGCATGGTTACAACAAAATATTTTCACTTTTTCACATTTTCTTTTATTCCTATTATTATGAGGACGTTTTTTCCTCACAAAGGGTATTGCATAATACATATACACACACATGAGTATGTACTGCGCACATGAGTATGTATTGTTATGGTTGTGAGCTTTTTTCATTGACTGTAATACCGTATTTCAGTAATACTACACAGACACTTAAACCTAACCTCAACTTTAACCTCAGTAAACAAAAGACAACCTTTCTAGTTTTCCTAAAAAGTTGAGTTTGTGAAGAAAACAGCATGATTCCTTGTGAGGACCAGCAAACTATCCCCACTTCCACATATTTTCCTGTATTTTTATCTTTATGAGGACCTTTGGTCATCATAAAGAGTTAAATACACACAATAGCACACACATTTTATAACATTTGTGTGAAAATAGTCTTCAAAAACATGACGTATAAATTCTATCTCTGCTCAGCAATTAGCACACCAGTACTAAACAACAATTACATCCAGTTTCCTGTATCTGTAATTTTAAATCTGCTTTTATTTGTGCTTAGTTATACTCATACATCCAAAAGAGAAGTGTGGACTGTAAAAAAGAGCAAGAACAATGGTGCTGTTTGCTTATTTGGCAGTATTTTGACACATGCCATGTTACTGTATGGTGTAGCTGACAGAAGCCGACAGTGTAGATGCATAGAATGAATGAATGAACATCCGTTTATAAAAGAGTGTGTGTATGTATGCAAAGGAAAATCAAAAGGAAGGTGCTATTTTAAAGTGTAGATGTAGGTGTATGAGTGTGTGTGCTATGTAGAACAGTCATGTTAAGGTTGAGGGTATGACATGCAGACACCTTTACAAGAAAGAACAGAGGTATCGAACTGTCAGTGAAGTAAGAAAACATTGGGAAAATCTGTAAATCTGGTGAGAAGGAGTGAAGAGGAAAGAACCTGGGAGATAAGGAGAAGAGAAAAAAGGAAGAAAGACAGACAGAGAGAGAAAAGAGAAGGAAAGAATAGAAAGGAGGAGAACCCGCCCTTGAAGAAAGCCCCGCTTTCTCTCCCCAATGCGCTGTTCTAATTGGTGCCCCATGTGAGGGCATGTTGTCCACATCAGCAGAAAGATGGCTGCTATCATCTCCGGCATTCAGGATGAAACAGCACGCCCATCATCGGCTGCGTTCCTCCTTTCCTGCTTCCCCAATTAAATCTTGTTGCATAAACAACTGTCGCAGTGGTGTTCAAGGCAAACCATCTGCAGATGCCTCTGACTGACACGTTCAGGTGTGCATTAGGCAAATCCTGCCATTAAAGAGCGGAATTACCTGGACAGGGCTTCTAGCATGATCTTCCAGGTTCCCCTGGAAAAAAAAACATAAAGCCTTGATGTCAAATGAAAGTGCCCTTAGCTCTAGCACCACAGACCCAGTTTGATCTCCTTTAAAAGGCACATCTTGCTATCGCTGGAAAGTAACAATGAAAGGGGGGAAAAACAAGGAAGACCAAAGAAGAAGAACTGCAGAACAGGTAGAGTAGTTTGGATGATGGTTTGGATGGCAGTTTCAAAAGCAAGGCCCTGTGTTTCCACCTGCAGTAGTTGACTGCAAGTCATCTCGTTCATAGACAAAGCTTGACTTCTGGGTTCCCTCATATCAGCCCATTTTGAATACCAGAGATTGAGGTTTGACTGCTGAACACAATAAGAAAAGTTTAGAAAATAAGAATAAGAAAAAGGGGAGTTAGAGAAAGAAAAATATACATTGAGATATTGAGTGGGGCTTTGTTACACCACATTGCACTCCTCAATGTCCAACAAATGACATATGGAAGGATACAGAAGGATGCAGAAAGTTTTCTACACTTGAATGCTTCATAGAAGTTTTTAGTTCTTCTCTTGCAACAGTGAATAAGTCCACAGTGAGCAGTGCAGACCATCACTGGGTGCCCACTATTCTGAGCATGTGAAAATGAACTTGAAATGTGTTTTGTGTGTGTGTGTGTGTGTGCTGCCTGAAACATGAGAGAGGCAGAAAAAGAAGATATAGAGGGAGAAAGAGAGAGAGGGAATGAAGGGGGTTGAGGAAGAGATGTGAAATCATTTGACTGCTGACTGTCCTGCTGGGTAGCCTGAGGCTCTACCACATTTCCATTGAGTTACTTTATGATCAGGCCACTATGTTATTGAAATATTATCTCTTTAGTGCCGGCTCATTCAGCCTTGGAACGGCAGCCTCGTGCTGCACCCATACATGCCAAACAGCAAACAGAGGGCACACACTATTCAGGACACAATGTCCTTTTGATCCCAGCTAAAGTCATATCTTTGGTGATATCTATGGGAATAAAAATAAGATGGACATATTTTAAATTTCCAATTAATATTAGGAAGTATTTGATGAGCATATGAATGGCTGACTGTCGATCTGGAAAAACAGTATCTTTGTTTTGTGTGTACTGGTAAATGGCAAATGTTTTAGACAAACTGGACAAATGCTGCTAATGCTTTAAATAAATGGGAAGGAACCTTTAGGTTTAAGGATGTTTGTCTGTCCGGGTGGGCAGCTCTGTCACCTCACAGTGAGAAGGTCCTGGGTTTAATTCCTGGCCAGGATGAACCATGCCCTTTCTTTGTGGGGTGCGCAAGTTGTCATTGTGTTTGTATGGATTTCCACTGGGGGCTCTGGTTCCTCCTGTAATCCAAAGACATGTACATGTGGTAGATTGGAGATTGCCTCAGGTGAGAATATGTTTGTCTGTGTGTCTGCCATTTCTATACCTTTTGCCCTATGAGCTCTAGAATAGGCTCCAGCCCCCCTGCAACCCAGTTTAGGACAGTGGCTCAGAAAATGAAAAATAAACTGTCATGAAGCCTGTTTATAAGTCTACAAGGCAGAAAGCAATAAAAAACAATGAATCGTTTTTTTATTTACTCTAGAATTATTGACTTGGGACGGGCTGATAGATCATACAGTCTTGTTTTGAATATAACAAAATGTAACAAAAAATGTGTCCTATTATGTTGGGGCAAAGGGTGGATCAAGGTCAACTAGGTTTAATCTAAAACCAGGTGCTATGTGCAAAATTCATATGGAATTTTAGAAGGGTTTTCCAATTCCTTTTGTTTTCTTGTGAAGTTTTACAATAAATGTGTGAATACTTCCTGAATTCATACTAAAGCATGTAAAAAAATATAAATTACAAAATATTACACCAGACAATAATTTAGCTACCCCACAGATAATATAATTGGATATAAACCCAATCTTGATAGAAACAAAAAGACATGTTAACAAATGAGCCTACATGGTAATGAGAAGGCCATAAACAGCAACACTTTTTTCATTCTAGTGGTCAGTCTAATGTACAGGTTCTCCCTGTTGTTCTGGGTGTACTGTGTGTCCCTTCTCAAAATAGCTAATCTAAGCTGTCCTAGTGGGCCACAAACCTGCACTTAAAGCTCTCTCTCTCTCTCTCTCTCTCTCTCTTTCTCTCTCTCTCTCTCTCTCTCTCTCTCTCTCTCTCTTTCTCTCTCTCTCTCTCTCTCTCTCTCTCTCTCTCTCTCTCCCTCCCTCCCCCCCTCCCTCCCTCCCTCTTTTGTCAGATTAAGATGAAGGTGAGTATATCCTAAGATGATGCTGTCCCAGTTTGTGGGTGTGAATTAGTTTTGCAAACGCTGACAGGGTGATCTGAGTGTGCTGACTTTGTGGCTCCTTATGATGAAATTTGTGAGACATACCTGTATGTGTGTGTGTGAACTTCAAATCACATTTAAATTTGACCTTGCTTCAGAGGTAAGGGGTTAAATCCTAAATGACTAGGAAGTTGTTTTCAGCCTGCCAATGAAAAATATCAGCCACACTATTAACAATTCAACCCTCTCTTTTACCATGTTTTGAACAGCCCTTTCGGTTAATGTTTCCAAATCAGTGCAAAAGCACAATACAATGCTAAAACCACAAATGCAGTGAAGCTTGAAAGTTGGAGAACCCTTTAAAATTAGATAACTTATTAACAGCAACTAAACATTTCATATAAATGTTGATCAGTCCTGCACATCGACTGGACTCACCTCAGGTCATTCCACTGCATTTATATAGGGTTACGTTTAGGACTTTGACATGGACGTTTCAAAGCATTAACTTTATTTTTTAAAACCACTCCATGGTAAAACGACTTGTGTGCTTAGGGCTGTTGTCTTACTTCATAACCTCTTGAATAAATTTGCTGGTATAATTTAGAATTCATTGATTATGGTTCATAAATGGGATAATATTCTGATGCTGGGACATTGCACTTCTCAATTAAACCAGCATTTTGAATTAAACTGTCATACAGCCATAAAACATTTTTCCAAGAGCCTTCTGGATTGTCTAAGTGATCTTTAGGAAACTGTAGATGAGCAGAAATGAAAGCAGTGTCTTTCTCCTTGCAACTCTGCCATGCACAACACTGTTGTTCAGTGCTTCTTTTTTGGTGGACTCATGAACGTTAACATTTGCCAATATAAGCTAGGTATTTAGCTGCTTAAAAGTTACCTTGGGTTTCTTTGTAAGCTCACAGACTAGTAAACGCCTTGATTTTGGAGTCATCTTTGTTGGATGACCACTCCTGTAGAGGGTAACAATGGTCATGAATTTTCTTCCATTTGTACATGGTTTGATGACCACATCCTACATAATGTTTGGGTAAAATATATTTGATCCATTATAAGCAGTCTTGATTCATCACCTGAGCTAGCACATCATGCTGCACCAGTAAAATGCCAAATGCACAAATGTAAATGTAAAAATCTAATTATTAATAGCCACTTTTTTAGAGCTACTCTGTAAATACCTGAATTCAGTGTTGATTTTGTGCTCCACTGTCCTGACCAAATGCCATTGGATCAACATGGATCAGCATGAATTTGTTTATTCATGAATTTGTATACTTCCCTTTAGTTCTGCTAGAATATTTGGTCTGTGGTAGCATCACAGAACAAAGCAGAAAGACTACTTTGTTTAGTCGGTGCGTATTTGTTTTACTGGAGCGTGTGACTGCACTTCTTTGATACAAGTATAGATATCTTCCAAGCCATCTAAAACCACATTAAATACGATGTGCAAATTCCCTAGCTGGCACTGAACACACACACGCACCACACACACACCAGCAAGGCACTGCTCCTTTCATCTTTTATTCACCACTTCTGAGTGGAGAATAGAGAGAGAGGGAGAGAGAGCGAGACAGAGGCAGAACAGATGAAGGGACGTAAGATGCATTTGCGTACTCATCTTTTTTTTCTTCTTCTTTTTTTTCCTACCATGTGCCCCTCCTGCATGGAGCTGCAGCTACTCCGGCTCTAATAACATTTTCAGCAGTGTTTACTAATGTATCATTCATTAAGCTACAGCCGCCGCGCCGAAACATCATCCGTCTGGCAAAGTGGAGGTTATTATCGCCTTAAATCATCTGACAATATACCTGTGTGCCCCGGCCTGACAGTCTCTCTCACACACACACACACACACACACACACACACACACACACACTCTCTCTCTCTCTCTCTCTCAGCTCTTTTTGCCCTAAGGGTCCTCAGGCCTTCTTCTTCTCTTTATCTTCTTCGTCTTCTTCTTCTTCTTTTTCTCTCTCTCTCTCTCTCACTCCTGCCCTGATGAGATATGAGTTCAGTCTCTGATGAATGTCATATAACCAGTGTCACTGGGTGAGCACTACTGGCCACTGCAAATAGTCTCTCTCTCTCTCTCTCTCTCTCTCTCTCTCTCTCTTCTATCACCATTCAATCTCTCTCATCCTCTTTTTTTCTATCACCATTCTATCTCTCTTCCTGTCAGTTTTCTCACTATTTTCCATCTCAGTCTGTATTTTCTCCCGTTTTCCTATAATACATCATTTTAAGAAAGTGTGATAGGCTATCTCTCTCTCTGTTTCTTTCCCTGTGTTGTCTCTTTTACATTCACATTTTTCTTATTTTTTATACAATCCTCAATAGTAGCTATGTGTTTATCAATTATTATTATTATTGTTGTTGTTAGGTATAATAAAGGGTGTATACAGGGTTGCCAGAAGAGTTGTCACCCATCCAGGATATCTGGATAATTTTGAATTTTGGTTATCTGTGCAAAAAAAAAGAAGAAAGAAATCAATTCCTGGGCAGAAAATGTCACAATAATTATGCATTTTCATACATTACTATATGTAGCTCAAGTCTCATAACATTTAAAGTGCTTCTTTCTATCCAGTCAAACCATTTGTACTGAAAGTGTGAGTGTGAGTGGTTCAAACTGTCCTTAATTTAGGGACAGGTCTTTTTCAGCGTACACAGCTGGTGATTTTATTTAAGATATTTTACTTCACCACTGCAACACAATAACTGAGGACATTAGGTTTTGTAGTTGAACTCTATCTACAGCATGTACCATAGACTGCCCTGTGAGCATAGCTACCTGTCCAAGGAAAATAAAGTCACTTGAGTGTCCAGGAATTTTGCAGATCTGCAATGGTATGAGATGTATAAAAACTTAAGAATAATTGTTTTGTTCGGTTCAAGCTAGGTTTAAAAGGACTTTTTTGTTAGATTTGTAGCCCTTGTGTGCTAAATGGCAAGCTACTAAAAGTTACATCAGTAACAGAAGATAACATGAGTAAACAGATTCACTATGTACATCTTGGTGTAAGCACTGCAAATTATTATAGTTTGGAAATTTAAAATGACATTAAAAACTACAAACAGGCTTATAAGCAGCATTGTCTGGCAGAAAAGGACATATTTTCAGGAAGCAGGAAGCCAATGCGGGTTGAGAGTGGTCTTTATTTAAAGACAGCAAGCAAACAAAGCCAAAGGAAGATCCAAAAAACATGGTCATGGTCGTGGACGCGTGGGTCAAACGAGGGCAAAGACAGTGTCACAGGTGAGGCTAACTCGTAAACGCTAAACACACGAATGATCGAACACCAAATAAACCTTTTCACCAAACGCTCAGAGTACCGTACCAGACGAGTAGACTTCGCGTCTCTCCCTTGTTCCAACCCTACCTAAATACCCCCCATGATAGGGGCCTAACTAGCTACACCTGGAAGGGTTGGTCCAGTTAATATTCTGGAGAGGGAGACCGGCGCCGACCGCTGGGTGGGGCTAATTCCCCTCTTTCTGCAGGAGGGGATCTTACCCTTTCCCTTACACTCATGTGAAATCACTTTATGACTTTCCTTATCAGGAGAATCAAAGTGCTTTCTGTGGGTAATGTGGCAACAGCTAACAGATAAAAACTTGAAAAGCTTTACAAAACAATATATACTGATCAACAGACTTTGCTTAACCCAAAGGCACACATCCATCTACAGTTTCAAGGTTTGGTATGTCTAAAAATCCACAAATTATTCATATATATTAAATATATTCTTCCATTCACATACAGCTTTTTTCTTCTTGTCTCACTTATCTTGTGCTGAAGCAGCAGGTGTCAGTAGTCTACTTTTAACATTTTCTACAGTGCACATAAATACACACACTCATACATACACACATTCATAAACACTCCATTTACATATTTACCAGGCGCTCTTATTCATAATAAATTACAGTGGCAGGTTAATGTAGCATGATGAATCTTTTTTGTCTGATTGGTGTTCCTGCCTGAACAGGGACACAAACCCCAGTGTACTGTGTATGTTGAGGAGTATTACCCAATATATTGAGACTTTAAATCAGTAACTCCACTCAAATTATTTTTGCCTGTTAAATGCAGTGCTGTTTTTTAGAACCTAGATCTGCTTTTTAAATTATCCTCATTGCTGTCATGTTAAGATTGGTTATCTATAAATGACATATAGTGGATGCTGAGTTCAAGAGACTTGGACCAGAAAAACTTGATGTGCTCAGGTGTATTTCTAAAAAAATCTAAATATATACAACAGGGCAGGTCCAGAAAATTCATTTTACAAGAAGTAACAAAGCTGTCATTGAATTGTCACTGTCATAAGAAAACATCCCAATTGGCTTTTATTTTCTATTTATTGAATTTGAGTCTTTCATCTTGAAACATTCAAGTTTTTTTTATACAGAACATTATATAATATAGTTATAGGGGTGGACTTGGTGTTTGTAAGGTTACAAGCAAAGACGTTTTCTTTTAAAGCAAAATACAACATTTATCATGCAGTTTTTCTGACTGCAGTCAGAATTTATTCATCCTGGTTTCGCCTTAGCAAAACCTGCATTTTTGTGTGTGTCTGTGTTTTGTGTGTCTTATTTCATGGAAACACAACATCTATATATTTTCTTTGCACAAACTATGCTTCTATCTTCAACTTCCACCCTAAAAAATGCCCAAATGATTATTGGCTTGAATGTTTAGTTTGAGGAAAAAAACTTAATTGTTATATTACCTTTACTTTATGTGGAAGATCTGGTACTTTATTCATGCACATTGCATGAATAAATGGCCATCCACTGAAAATGTTGTTAGGGAAATAAGTTTTTCTGTGCCATTTCTAAAGCACCTTTTTGGCAACCTAAAAAAATTGGATTAGTATGAAACACACTTTCTAGGAATAATTACCCAGGCATGCTGGTCCCTGTCAGTGACATAACAGGTGTACCTGAGAACCTGTATGACCAGTCAAATATTTGAACACACGTTGTAAAGCAAATCAAAATGCAGTAAAATGCCTGTTATGACTGTCCGGGGAAAGACAAAATTTGCATTAAAACAGAATTTACAGTGGCCTGCAAAAGTATTCAGCCCCCTTGAACTTTCCCACATTTTGTCACATTACAGCCACAAACATGAATCAATTTTATTGG
>JBBPDA010000001.1:6296286-6324051 GCA_037974385.1 Arnoldichthys spilopterus
CTCGGACCCGGTTTCTGTAAAGCTGCTTTGTGACAGCGTCAGTTGTAAAAAGCGCTATACAAATAAACTTGACTTGATTTGACTATACCAGCCAGTTTCTTGTAGTGAATAATATGCCAAATATATGTGAGGAGTCAGGATTCACAGTGAGATTTTCCCCAGGACAGGCATGACTGTAGGAGTCATGGCTAAGAATGGTCAGGTAACAAAGGGGTTATGGCTGTCAAGATTAATCAATTAAACTTGATGGCCTAGTAAAAAATTTTTAAAAAGCAATTAATTTGGTGAAATCTGCAGTGATTAGTGGCTTATTTGTGCAATGATAATGCACATTTTTACTTCTATTGGTGTTAGTTTATCCAGCATGGTTTGGTAATACTAGGTTCAGCAGGAAATCAAATGTACACAATTTTCCACATACCTCAAATGTACTTGATGAGCCAAGACACATTTGAAGTCCAAATTTTATTTATTTAGATTAGAACTGAGCTGTGATAGTGGATAATCACCCAAATCGTTTGCATACCTTGTGAGCTATAAAAACAAACAGGGCTTGATCTCTTAAGGCTTGAGATGTTGGATCAGATTCTTCTGTATTTATGTGCACCAAACTACAGAAGCAAATGTATTTTGGGCTATCAAATTCATTTGGGGTAAGTATGGGGTATGTATGTATATGTATATTTGTTGTTTTAGGTTCTTTTAGGTTCACTTTTCTTTACTATTTTATGATACATCACCAAAATATGTGTAAATTAATTTATGTAAATGGTAGTGGTAGCACTGAAATGAATATTTGTATAAAGAATATTCACAAAACCTACATTTCATTCTTACAAAGATATGGGGTGATGCTAATTCACACAACTGTCATGTCATGTTATGCAAATATGGCATCTTATACAACAGGCTATTTGTAATGGTTTACAAACCGGGTCGCTTGCAATTTTAGCCCTTTAAACTGGCCATCGTCCCTTTGACTTCAGCTAGATAATGTGCGAGAGTCCATCCCCAATTATCTGTTGTCCCGAATGTTTGACCCACTTTAGACCTCTGGGTGTGATTTCTCTTCAGCCCCTATTGCATGACCACTCTCTCTGTGTCACCCGTCCAGGCCGGCCTGGGCCCAAGGACGCTGGTGCGGTCGCCCTGTGGTAATGGATGGGCTGCCAGACGGCCCTGCTGGGCTCGTAGAGGGGCCGGAGTGGTTATATAGGCTTCTAACAGAGCCTATTTACTGAGGTGATGAGCTCCAGACATCTCCCATTATTTATGAAGGGAGGCCACAGGAGCAGGCACAGGGGTCAGTGAACCCAGGTACACCCGACATTAATAAGAGCCTCACCCAGGCTGGAAAAGTGTGTGCACTGTATATGTGAGAGAGTGAGGGGGAGAGAGAGAGAGAGAGAGAGAGAGAGAGAGAGAGAGAGTGTGTGTGAGAGAGAGTGTGAGAGAGAGAGAGAGAGAGAGAGAGAGAGAGAACAGAAGACAGAGAGGGCATTAAATGAATTTTGGTCGCATTGCAGCAAGGTCAAACATATTTTTAAAGTAAATGTGCTTTCCGAGTTCGTAAAAGCTTTTACATCTAATGTATTAAAAACATATTTGTTCATAAAGAGCTCTGTGGCTATTCTGGTTACCTGTTACCATGCAATCGCAACCAGGATGATTAACCAGGGTTGAGCTTATAGCACTGTGAAAATGGATGGGCTTACCAACAACCACATGATCAGTGAGCCTTTCTAAAAGTCCTTGTAGCTATGTTCCATGTGTTTTGAACTATATGGAGCGTCTGGGGTGCAAAGTGCAAACGCACTATTTGATAGATGAAAACTCTCCGCACTTCAAATGGGTTTAAACCTTCATTGTTCGCTTTGCTGCCGTTCCTCTCCACACACACCAAGACAAATGGCTGCACTGGGCAGCAGTCAGCTGGGGTTTGCAGACCCCGTACAATCCAAATGGACCTTTCACACATGCGGATAATAACAAGCACTCCATTTCTTGCACCTTAAGACAAATTGGCTGCATTTAAAAGGGTTATGATTTGAAATGAAGTGCTCACAAAGACAGATAACTGCATCTCCCCAGCTGTGGACTTCTCTCTGGACATTTCACTTTGGAGACAAAGGCTTGGCAGACTTTGTGCATTCAGGCAGCTGAAACTGTGTGAAGTGTTCTGTGAATATGGTGTAATGTGTAATAAGTGGATTATTATTATTATCGTTTAATAAAGTAATTTAAGTGCATTTTAAATTTGATCAAAATTTTTAATTCATGGAACCTGCATATACCTACATTACATGTAGCATGTGTGGTTGTATATATAATTCCCTTTATACACCAATCAGCCAGAACATTAAAACTACTGACAGCTGAATTGAATAACATTGATTATATCATTACAATGTCTCAGAGTGGGATATATTGAGCAAAGGGCAGTCAGTTATTGAAATGTATGCATTGGAAGCAGGAAAAACAGATACAAGGGTCTCATGACAAATAGTACCTCCTCACATGTGGATTTTGGCATTAAGAAGTAGGGGAAAACCCTAGGCTACAGGAATGTTCATGGCAAAAGATGTATTATAATCTTTAACTATACACCAGCACTTTGGACAACACAGGTACACTCCTTAATGAGAATAAGTAACATTCTCAACAGAAAACACCTTTCTGCACATTTTAACATACACTTTTATCAAACATAAATAATAAAATGTTCCTGAAATGGTAACTTTTTTTTGGCTAAAAAAAAGAGTGTATATATACGCGCCTATATAATAAATAAAACAAATCTGCAGACGATGTGTGCTTTTTGGCCAGGGGCTACAGACTACTGAGAAGTCTTTGCTTATTACCAATGTAGAAGATTCCAGTTGTTTAAAACATTGGGTTGCTACCCAGGGTTAGCCTGTTAGCATACAATCTCTTCCTGTTTTAGACTACTGACAAAGCATCACATGCATTGCACACAGAACAGCATACACAATGCTGGCCATGCTAAAGCCACACTCTGTCCTGGAGTGTGGTCATTGTGCTATGGACTCCCACCATGCCAGTCTGCCAGTGAAAGACATAAATCCTTTAAGCTCCAACAGCACATCATCTCTTCATAACCTTAAGAATACTTCAGAGTTAAAAACTGTCATTATATGTTTATGCTTAATGACTAGAGAGTATTTTAAGAGGTGGAAGTAAAACATGATAGTATTGGTTGTAGCTTTAAACACATTAGTGATTTCCTTTTGATGTGGGTCTCCTCCCTTTTAGTTATGCTTGTGAAAGTGATCAAACGTTCCACAGTTTTGAGAATGCTCAGAAGGAACCTGGGCTTATAATGAGCTTTAGCTATTATGTTTATCATTCAAATTGCAAAGTGATCAATGAGCTGATCTATCAAGAACCTTTTTTTTTTTTTTAAATAATCAATTCAAACCATTGTGAAAGCTCTACATTAATACTGTGGACCCAACAGAAAAGCTCATTTGGAATTAAAATTTGGTGAAGATCCTGATAGCACACAATTAACAACATTGCAATTAATTAGAGGAATCAATTTGCATATTGCAGCCTTCTGTGATATCTGTATTGCAAAGGGCAATATTGTCAATTTTCCCTAGAACTGTAACAGCACAGTTGCTATTGTGTGCCGGTTGACTTAGTTGATCTTGTGTGCTCATTGGACCCCAGTTTCCCCTCTTAATCTCTGTTTGTAGAAGCAACATCTGGCAGAACCATGACAGACCGGAGTCAGCCCTTCTCTGTCCACTCTTCAGAAATAACCATTCCTAGTTCTGCAATCTGCGGATAACAGAACTTTAAATGTATTATTACACTCTGCCCTCTGTGACTTCCTGGAGTTAGCAACATTTGCATTTTTATGCCCTAGTTCTGTATGAGATTTGAAACACAATCCCCTCCTATGTGATTCACAAATATGGACACATTTCGAACTTATCAGTTAAGACGGTGATGCTGTTCTTTATCATCGGCTGGCTGTGTAATGGTTGGCTGTACTGAGAGGCTGTCTCTAAAGGAAAAGGGTGGTACTGCCTGAACAATAATCATTTCCCTAGGGGTCTCTGTTTCTTTCTTTTTTTTTTTTTACACTCACACTTGCAAGTGTGTATACAAACACACACGTGACGTTCTGCTCATCTAAATTAGGTCTAAAGCCAAGCCCTATGAACAATGTTTGTTTTCTTTCTAGTGCTATCTTATTCCAGGATTGCTAATCAAACAAGCCCTGGGCTATCGGAGGGGTAAACATCTGAGAAGCTGCTTGGCAGCCTTTCAACTCTCCATGCTGCAGCCAGCGGATAAGAGACGCCTGGCAAGCTACTTACGCCGTCATTTAGGAAAACACTTCAAACCATTTGAATAAACTTCCCAGTTTGTTTTTAATGTAAAAAGAGCTACCCTTTCACCAAACAAATGGATAGCCAATATGGCAGTCGACACACTGATACACTCCCTAATGCTGAGCTTTTAAAAATGCTGTTGTTTCTCCCATGTTCCCTCTCTAATCACAGTTAAAAAACTAAACAAAAAAACAAAAACAAAAAAACACATTTGGAATTTACTGACTCCTTTGTCAAAATATGCTATCATTTTACTGACACATGCAGGTGAAAAAGAGATCCATTACAACGATTTCTTTCAGTGGACATCCAGTTTGAACATGATGTGAGGTTGTTGTAGCTCCTTTCGCCCTTTGATTTTCTCACCAAAGCCCAGGCAGGCTGAGGCCAGTGCAAAACTTTGCAATTTGGCTAAAATCATTAGCATTTCTCTTGTTCACGTCCTGCTCCACTGGGATTTGGTTGTGTGGGTTGTCAGGTCCAGCGTGTTACCACACGACCAATCCACTGAGATGGAGATAAGGTCCATAAGTTAAGGTCAAAGGTCATCTGCCTATACAGTCTGAGAGAGCGGTCGGCCCTTCTTGGTGCTGAGCACACGTTTCCGAAGTTCTGAAAATGACGGAAGCTTCATTTTGTCTCTGTTTTTGCTGTAGACATTGAGGAAGATTCCAAAGACAACCAGCAGGCCTCCCCATATATACCTACACCAGACACAAGGACACCATCAGATATGAAAAAATAAAATATAACTACACTATATATTGACTTGTGCATTTTGAATAACAAACATTCAATTGCTTGCAAAAGCTGCATATTCAGTTACCCACAGCAAGTTTAAAATTCAAGATTTAAAAGTTCATGTACATTCATCCGTTTTCTAAACCACTTCTTCCATTTCTGGGGGAAGCTGGAGCCAATCCCAGCTGACTATGGGCCTAAGGCGGGGTACACCCAGGACAGGAGGCCAACTCATCGCAGGGCAACACATAGACAGACAACCACCCACACACACATTCACACCTACGGGCAATTTTTAGAGTATCCAATCACCCCATTACAAGCCTTTGGACAGTGGGAAACCCACACGAACACGGAAAGGCACCTGTGGCCGACCCGGGGATTAAACCCATGAC
Source organism: Arnoldichthys spilopterus (assembly GCA_037974385.1). NCBI lineage: Eukaryota > Metazoa > Chordata > Actinopteri > Characiformes > Lepidarchidae > Arnoldichthys > Arnoldichthys spilopterus. Next base: position 6,301,787 of record JBBPDA010000001.1, read on the forward strand.
CTTCTAGCTGTGAGGTGACAGCGCTAACCACTGCACCACCGTGCCGCCCCTACATGTACACTTATTCAATATAAGGCGTGAATAACAGGTTGCAAAACCACATAGTACAGCAGAAAAACCTGACGACCTTCCACATGAGTCTGTCTTCATTTAAAATATCAACCTTTAAGACTGCCAAAGTACTGTAATGATAAAAACAAATATTTTGTTTCTAGGTCTACTCTACCATCTCGATCATATCCTTAAAATTCTTTAAAATGGCATTCTTAGCCATGTGCTCTGCTTTCTCATGTATAAAAAAGTGGAAAGTAAAGAGTACTCATGATTAACATTCAGGTCCAGTTTGTTTCTGACTGTGTTTTCTGTGTGAAGCAGCACAAAACTGTTAAATTTGCACTGTGGCTTACAGGTAAACTCACAGCTGGTTGGAAATACATTGGAGTGCAATTATGGGAAGTTCAGACCACAGACCAGAATGCAGAAGAAAAAAAAAAAATCTCAAAGAAAAACTAAAAAAAAAAAAAAAAAAACCTACTTAATGATTTAATGGCTGTTACTGATTAACTGATAAATGGTCTCAGTCCTAATCTGTATATTTCTTTGATGCTGTATAATAGATAATCAAAACTAACAAAACTATAAAATATTCATTGTTTGAATTCTGCCATCTGGATCCACATGCCATTGTTTATAGGTACATCTACCCTTTACCTGCACTTACTACACACTTTATGTATATCTAACTCAGAGGTGCAATTTGTAGGCTTACAGTTTCTGACTGTAGTCTCTCTGTTGCTGCAAAATGTATCAGCCACCATCAACCCTATACATGTACAGGGTTAGGTCAGGGGCAACCTTACAGCACAGATGACCAGATTATTTGGGCGGTGGACCATTCTCAGAACATACACACGGTCACGATAAAGGTACAAAGGTGTGCTGTGTGTGTGTTGATTGGGTTCTAACAGACCTCACGGTCAATGTTTGACTGAGAAAAACCTGCCAATGAACTTGTGGTCAGAAATCGACTAACATGCATGTTACATGGAAAAATAGGACCTCCACGGTCTAGCTAAAATAGCTGTGTCAAATAGCCAGTAAGTATTGTGTTTAAAAAGCCCAGCGACACTGTTGTACCTAAAACACTTATACTAGTGCAAGGCCCAATAAAATGCCACTCTAATGTTGTGATCATTGCTGTACTGTCAATGCGTCACTGCCCAAATAATATATGATCAGCTGTAGTCCTGTAGTCAACATTTTCCTGCAATGGAGAAGGTAACAGACAAGGTGTGCAGGGGAACACATGTAACAGCTACTGTATACAGAATGGTAGGTGTACCTAATTTGTAAAACATGAACTCAGTACGACAAACTCAGTGGTCTGGAATAAAGAATTATAGACGAATAATATCTGGGGTTTTCAGTGTGACTTTAGAATGATCACTTACTGAAAAGTGAAAGGTTTTGTGAAGAACAAAAATGACAAGACGATCGTCATGGCCTTTCGTCCCGTTGTAACTAAAGGAGAACAACAAAAAAAAAGTCACTGCCATATTGGACATTCGAGTTGAGAAAATCAGTGGTAAGATCTAACTAAAGCAGAGTGTGCAATCTCACCTGTGACTGCGACTAACGCTCCAAAGAGCTTTATCAAGGCCAAAACAAAAGAGATGCCAAAGTAGCCGGTCAGAGAGAAGAAAAACGCATATCCATACGTTGTCACTGGATGCTGATGAGGACATAAAAAGATTTTGGGATAAAAATCACATTACCAGCACAAAAGTAAATCTCAATCCCAAATGGCAAATATGACATCCATAAAGCGATTTATCAAAAACGATGTATATTCTGTAGGTTTTCGTCACAACTGCACTCCTAAAACTGACCTGAGCACAGAAGGCCACAGCAGGTCCCAACCCACCAATACACAGGAGTCCCAGTAGAATATACACAAATCCAATAGAATAAGAATATAATACCTACAAGATAGAGACAGAAATGTGCAAAAACATGTTAAGAAAATAAAATTTAGTAATGAAATAAAGGGTGCTGCTCAGTTGACAGACCGGATTAAAGATCACACTCCAATTCAAACTGAAACTGGGATGTTGGCAACAGAAAGAGAGAAAAAATTGCATTACCATTTCTGAGTTGGAGCCGTTATGCAGTTTCATGGCTTTTTCCTGCACATTTCCAATAGCAGCATCGGCACAAAGAGCCAGGGAAATAAGAATGACCCCTGAGTAAATAAGAAATAAGACACAATTGAACAACGTCAGGAGACAAACAACAAACAATATTCCGTAGAACAGGCAGAATAACTATCAGGGCTGTTTAAGGAATCTGTAGCATAGTGGGTAACGTTACTGTTCTCCACACAGCAGACTGGGTTCCATTCTCTGCATGGAACACCACACACCAGTAAGAGTCCTAATGCTAAATTCACATACACCTGTAATATGATTTAACTGTATGTCTCTCTGTATAAAACCATCTGCCAAATGCATATATATAATAATAATAAGAACTTGAATTTATATAGCGCCTTTCACAATCCCAAGGCCAATTAACATACAAAGATAACAAACAAAAAATAATAATTTAAGGAGATTGGAAAGTGGAAAAGTAATTGTTGGGTTAGGGTTATAGATCAATAATGGGGAGACTGAGGACAAGCATTCCAAAGTTGGGGGCCTATGGCACTGAAGGATCTGCCTCCAATAGATCTGAGAGAGCGAGCAGGGGAGTAGGGCATGAGACGATCAGAAAGGTAGGAAGGAGCAAGATTATAGAGAGCTTTGAAATGGAGTAGCAATATTTAAACTGAATACGAGACTGAACAGGTAACCAGGGTAGTTGGAAAAGGATGGGGGTGATGTGCGCAGATTGCTTTGTATGGGTGAGGACCTGAGTAGCAGAGTTTTGAATATACTGAAGTTTTTGTAGAGACTTAGCAGGAAGACCAGTAAAGAGGGAGTTGCAGTTATGCAATTAATGCTGCAGCTGACCACATTTAAAATATATGTAAACATATTCCAGTACAAATCCTGCACTATATAAGGCATAATTATTATTATTGTATTACTGTATCTTTTATTATTTTTAGCTGCAATGTATTTTAATGAACAGTTTAGTTTACTGGACATTAAATTCTTACAAAAAGTACATTAGGAAAAATTTTATCCACTGCGGGTAGAAGAACATATTACCAGTCACATTGAAGTTTGGTGCAACTTTGCTGTCTGCCAGGGTGAACCAGATGAGGCCCAGACTCATGCACAGAGCAGCAGACACATCGGCAATGTTGTACCGTTTCCCTGCAACACAAACCATCACTGTTTAATAACACAACACAGGCTTGACTATATTCCAGAAAAGTGAAAAACTGAAAATAATGAATAATTATCATTGCTTGTTGGACAGCAATGTGATTGCTTTGGCACCTGCCAACTCACAAAAGGATCACAAAGGCCTTTCAAAGCTACTACTGAGCCACAGGCAGGGCAAGAATCTCCCTGTTGTACACCATTAAGAAGGTGCTGGTGATGCCCCTATGAGGCTTTTGTGCTGTGGTCAGGTACAGAAGGGAGTGAGTGCAGGGGGTAGAACCAGCGAAGCTTACGAGCTTCAGATCAGTGGGGCTGAGAGGAGCTACCATGACACTGGCTCCAGGTCGGCTCCTCACAGCTCTTTGAACAAACTCAGGCATGGAGAGAGGATGCAAGAGAGACAGAGCAAGAAATAGAGCAAGAGATGGGGGAAGGAGCTTTCGTCCTCTCCATACTGGACACTTTAACTCAATCACTATTAGAGAGAACAAGAGAGCGAGAGCAAGAGAGAGCGAGCATGAGAGAGTGTAGTGGACTTTTTGAGGCTTGGACATGTGAAAAATGTAGTGAGAGAGACAGAAAAGAGAGAAAGGAGGAGAAAGGGAGTGAGAGAATTGTTGGTGAACCTGGAAGAGAGAGACACAAAGAGAGGCGAGTCTTCCCAACCAGTCCATTGCCGTGGGGATGACAAGGTGACGCAGCAGGTTGGTCTGTAACTCTTTGATTCTGCAATGCTTTGATGGACTAGCATCCTGCATGCACCCCGAACCAATACATCAGCCCCAGGGGACCAAAGGGCCGCAACGCCAAGAAAGAACCAAAGAAAAAAATATCAAGAAAAAAAGGGGGAAAAAAAACCCAAAAAAACTTGTGATCAGTGGGATGGGAAACCTTGAGATGATGATGTAGAGATGAAAGGAGAGAGGCTGAACTTGTCTAGCTCACTCGTTTTCTTGCTTTCTCCTTCTGAGAAGCCCAACAGTTGTATCAGAAAAGTGAACAGAGAAAGTTCCTACAAAGACTGGATAGTGGTCACGGATTTATTGCATCAATGTTTATTTATATTTACTCTTACATTAGTGGTTTTTTTTTTTTTTTAGCAATGCTTACTGCTCAGATATATGGCTTTAAATATACTTTCATGACAATAGTGTACAACAGTGTAATTACTTACACTGACTCTGCTACTAATTAACATGTATGCATTAAATAATTACTATGACTCTGCTACTGCACACAATTCAGACTATGATGATTCAAGTGTCCATTTGCGTACTGCAAGCGTTTTCATTATCACACTGCAACAGCCGATACGGTCGAAAAAAGGTTAACAAATAACATAAACGACACTTAATCTATTTTTCTATTTTAATGGCCCTAGGCTATTTTCCTTAAATACCCAGTTCCATACGGCTATTTATTTACCTTGTATGAAAACCCCACCGATCATAACAGGAATGAGTTTGCAGCACTTGAAGATGACTTGCGTTGGATAGTTCAAGTATCCCAGTGATGTGTTGGAAAGGCCCATGGTCCCGACTGTCAGAAATGCAATGATCATGTATGTTTTGCCTGGGATCCTGAAAGAAAGGTTTGAAGGAAAAGAAAAAATGTCTGAAATATTAAAGGCTGCTTGTTAATTTGTACTGTGTCAGTAAAACAGTGTTAACTCAAAAACTAGAATAGAGTCATAAATATAAAATCTCTTTTTTGAGCAGCTACACATGTGCCATGCATTGGCTAGATATACAAAGCTCTCTAGCACTAGGCTGTGGAGCACTGGGACTATGTTCTCTGGAGGACCATCCAATACTTTTGGGATGAACAGGAGTGGTGTTCGTGGTTCAGAAAATACCTGACCTCACTAAAGTTCTTATGGATGAATAATAAACACTTCAAGTGAAATTTTCCAAGAGGAGCAGAAGCTTTTATTGCAGTAAAGAGCATGCAAACATTCTATAATTCTCATGATTTCAGAAGAATCAATGGATGATCAGAGGTCTACAAATGTATAGAAAATGAGAGTTTGTTTAATGGACAAGGAGTAAACAGCATAATCAATGGTGTTCCAAACTTTAGTGTATGCAATAAGCATTTTCTCTTTAAGTCAGACTGTATATCTACCCACCTCCTCCTCTTGTCCTGGGTAAGCTGCAGCTCTACCAGGCCAAACATAGAGTAGAACCCAAACTGAATGAGGGTGAGATACCAGCCAAAAGGTTTAAATCCTTCTACAGAAAAGATCAGCTCCTACAGAGAGACAGGGGGAGAATAAAAAATAACGTAAATTTCCTCAGGCTAGAAGTGTATAGTACTGCATGAGCTCAACTGTGTAAGACAGTAAAGCCTATTGAGCACTGTAAACATGTATGTATGTAAATATGTAAATACTGTACAAAAAATACACACTCCTTCATTCTGCCCCAGATGAAATGTAATCACTCCCCTTTTACAATTCCAGACATAGACAAAGATGTCAGGCCTTCAATATCAAAAACTAAATTTAAGACCTTTTAACACTTTTTAAGGCTCTACGGGGACCCTGTGTCAATTAGTGATAGTTTTAGTTTAAATGGTAAAACCTGTTTTAGCCATAGTAAAAAGGTGAGCCAGAATTTACTAGAGGACATTCTAAGCTTCCTGGTGTCACTTGGTTATTTTAAACTTGATCCAATCATTTTCTTCATTTACTCAGAATTGTCTTATTTTACTTATACAATTTAATTAGTTTGTTTCAGTCATTTGCTGTAATAGCAGTTTGTTTATTTATTTTATATTTACCTTCACTATCTTTGTTTATTACTTTTTACTTTCATTGTCTTTATCTTTATTAATTATTTATTTTTATTAACTTTTTTGGTTCTCTTTTAGTACAATTTTGAAACGCTTAATTCAATAAATAAATTATTTTATTTTTCTAATTTTCTGATTATATTTTTAGAGACATATAATGTACTTAGCAGTACACAATCCATTCCTGTGCTCTGATCAAAGCCTAAATGAAAAAAAGGCTGTTGACCCCTGATGCTTCCGTGTTGAACAGACAACAGGTTTAAAGGGAGAAAAATATTTAAACAGGAGAGAGAATGTGTGACATCTGTACAAATAAATAATAATAATATTAAGTAGACATGTTTCTATTTGGCAGTTCTATGAATGCTGACTTTGACTGTGCTGAACAGCATCAAACTCTTCACCGAGCAGCAGGTTACACTGGTACTGTTTTCTCACCACTTCTTTCTTCACGTGCATTCATGATTGTATTTTGCACAAAAAAACACCTTTTATTATTGGTTGAGTAACACACATTTCTACTTACGGACCTGACCAAGTTTAGCTGGAAGATATATTCTTGTGTGTACTTGCAAAAAATCTGTTCTCTTCACTGACAGCATAATACACGGATAACCGGTGTGTTGGCAGCATTTCTCTAGACAAAACTGGTCTGTTTTAAAAGTGACTTAACTGTCATTGTGAATACATTCAATCACACACAAAGTGCACCACAATGAAATGTGACCTCTGCATTTAACCCATCACATGTGCACACGTGGAGAGAAGCGCCCGGGGAGCAGTGAAGTGGGACGGTACCTTGCTCAAGGGCACCTCAGTGGTACCCAGGTTGGAACATGAACCTGCAACCTTCTGTTTGCAAGGGCAAGGTCCTAACCACTTGACCACCACTGCCTTTTCTTTTTACCAAAAAACATGTGCTAGAAGTTCTTTGTTTCACAGGCATGTATCCCAGCATTCTTTGCCAGACTAAAATGTGACATATAACCTTTCTAAATAGCATTTAAAGTATATACACTGATCAGTGACAGTGAAAACATTATTTCTCTTGTTACAGTGCCACCTGTCAAAAGATGGTATGCAATAGGCAGAAAGTAAACTGTCAGTTCTTGAAGTTGATGTGCTAGAAGCAGGAAAATAGGTATGCATGAGAATCTTAGCAATACTGACATGGGTCAAATTATGATAGCTAGAAGACAAGTAAAGAATGGATAGTAGAACGACGGGTCTAGTGGGTTACCTATGGAGGAAATATCACCATTATGGCTTGCTGGCAGAGGCAGTGTGATGTTCTGGGTAGTTTTCTGCTGGGAAACCTTGGGTCCTGGCATTCATGGGTATTTCTTTGCCATGTACCACCTACCAAAACATTTTTAAAGGCCAAGTACACCCTTTCATGGCAAATATATTCTCTAATGGTCCGCAAGATAATGCTGCCATAGTGCAATTGTTATCCAGGAATGGTGAGAGGACCATGATGAAAGAGTTCAAGCTGTAAACTTGGCTTTTAAACTCCCTAGATCTCAATCTAATCCTGCAACTGTTGGATATACCGGAAAAACTAGTCAAATCCACAGAGACCCCATCCCACAACTTACAGGACCTAAAAGATCTTCTGTTAACGTCTTGGTGCCAGAAACCACAACACACATTCTGAAGTCTTTTGAAATTCAGGCCCCAACAGGTCAAAGAGGTTTTGCTAGGACAAAGGGAACTTAATTTTAGGCAGGTGATTTTAGTGTTATGGTTAACTGGTGCATGGGGATATTAATTTGCTCTTAATCTTATTGTATTGCCTGTAATTAATTGCAATCTTGTTTACTGATTACATCTTTAAAGCATATGTAGATCAGATTGCGGTTATGAAGAGAATGGTTAAAATGAAGGTAAAGGTGAAAATATAAATTTTGTGGCAATAATGTGTAAAAGGAAAATATGTTCTAGTATGTTCTGTATTTAAGCATACATAGAACCTAAAACATAATCTGGTGCCCTATAAGAGGATAAGTTCATGTTCATCAGGCTGAAAAATGTTGCAAAATCATCTCTAGAAACCTTGGACTTTCCACTGTCAGTCAGACTGTGTATAAATAGAGGAAACTCAAGACCATTATAACCTACTGCAGGAGTACTTGACCAACAAAGATCAGCCCCAGAGCAAGGTGTTCAATATTCTGTAAGGTCACAAAGCAACTAAAGGCCTCTCATACACTGGATAATGTTAATATTCATGAGTCCATCATCAGGAGAACACTGAACAACAGTACTGTACATGACAGGGTTGCAAGTAAAGCCACTGCTCTCTAAACAGAACACAATATTTTTCCTATCTTCAGTTTGCTAAGGATTACATGAACAGCTCAGAAGGCTATTGGAAGAATGTGTTGTTGACAGATAAGATCAAATTAGTTTGAATAAGAAACCCAATGTTTGGATAAAGAAAAGCACTGTATTCCAGCATAAGTACATTACCACATTTGTGAAGGTGATTGTATCATGGTTGGGGCCTGTTCTGCTGCATATGAGCCAGGACAACTTACTATCATTGATGGAACAATGAAATCTGAATTCTAAGCAGCAAAATCTAAAAGAAAACTGTACCTCAAGAAAAAAAGTTGAACATGTACGAAGACAATGACCCAAAGCACACAAGTCTTTCTACCAAAAAATGAACCTGAAGCGAGCAGTTCATGTGAGAAAACCCAGCAACATCCCAGTGTTGAAGCTGTTCTGTAGAGAGCATTAGGCTAGAAACGTTTAGCTGCAGTAATTGCTGTGTAAGGGTGGGAGTCACAGAAAGGTTCACATAATTTCATTTCCACAGACATGTAATATTGGACAATTTATTATCAGTAAATAAATGACCAAGTGTACAATTGTGTCTCATTTATCTCATTTGGTTGTCTTTATCTAGTTTTAAGATTTGTTTGAAAATCTAACAATGTTTTAAATCATATTTTTGCAAAAATATTAAATCCTTAAATGATTCACTAACTAACCCTAAACAAGCAACTGCAATACACACCAATTAGCCATAACATTAATACTGCCTGCCTAATACTGAGTAATTCCTCTTCATGCTGCTTGAATAGCTCTAACTATGGTGCACTGTGTGTTCTGACAACATTCTATTATAAACAGCATACAAATTTTAAAACAAAGAAGGTCTTCTGTTAAATCAGACCAGATGGACACCCCACATGCATCAGTGAGCCTTTGGTACCCATTACCCTGTTGCCAATTCACCAGTTGTCCTTTCTTGGATCATGTTTGGTAGGTACTAACTACTGAATAACTTCAACACTCCACAGACAGGACTTGCTGTTTTGTCATCTAGAAGTCACAATAATGCCCTTGTCAAAGTAGCTCAGATCCTTATGCTCGCTATTTTTTCTACTTCCAACACAACTTAAGAATTGACTGTTCACTTGCTGCCTAAAATGTCCAACCCTCAAACAGGTGCCATTGTAATGAAATAACTAATCAGTGTTATTTACTTTAGCTCTCAGTGTTATTGATGTTATGGTAGTCGGTGTAATCACCAATAAAAATATAAGACCATACCAATAATTTGCCCTAGGCTACAACACGTATTCCATATTGTGCCTTTCTCATCCTGAAGTGTGTCTTTCAAAGTCTGTAGAGGTACACATTCTAAATGGTTATCCTTATTATTTAAATTTGGATAAAACTTAATTTAAATGCTATCTACATATAATGTCTTAAAATGTGCATAAGCACTGCACAACTTTCAAAAACACTTAGTATTGCTTTTTATGAACAGCTTATTTCAGTACTTGACAGGATGACACTAGGTGTTATACCTATTGTTTTGTTGCTCTGATCTGAATCAGTTGATATGATTGTAAACTTGGGAGATTTTTCCCTTTTGATAAGTTTCTTTTCTCTTTTCACACAGGGAAAAATACAACCAAACAAAAATCAGTCACTAAAACCATGTGAGAACTTTCTCTCTGCTGATTTGTCAGAGGTATCTTGGACAAGACATTAATACAGAAAGAAGTTCCTGTGTTCTAAACTAGTGCTTATTGTGTTTAGGGAAACACAGATTTTCAATTTAAAGGCAGAACTGAGATTTGCTCATAATTGTGGCAATTATATGGGCACTATACCATAAGAATGCCAAAGTCACTGAGGAAACATAAATTTCTTCATACTTTGTAAAGATGTCCTATCTTTTGATGACAGAGCAAAACAAGGGAGCTAATATTGAGCATGTACAACATGCTACACATCGACATGTTAAACCAAATATGTGTTCAGTAAGCCTAACATTTTCTCACCATTTGTTCAGTTCAGACTTGTGGGGTACACCTGGTAGTTGGGTTGCATCAAGGTTGGATCATATTCAAACCACCCCTACTGAAATTGTTTGCAACCGGACTGAAACCACATCCTCTAAATAGTTTTTGTGTGGTTGTTTTAGATTGTACCCGAGCATGATTATTGTGTTCACACATGCCCAAACAAACTGAACCAAGAGGTACAGACTAAAGAATGCAGGAGTAGTAACCTCCACCAATAGTAAATCCCAGTCACTGTTGATTACAGATTATTAAAATCAAACAGATTTGACATATTTCAAAGGGTTATTTGATTAACTATTTGTTGCTTGTTGAACATGCAGAAAGTTTGGTCTGTGTTAAAATAGCTACACCTTATTCATTTTATTGCAATCGTACATGAATAAATGTTTTATTTCTCAGTAATGCTAATTCGGTCAGATCTAGAACCAGTCAAAGTTTTACAAATGCAAATAGGCATTTGGAAAAAAACTATTCGATATCAGAATCAGGCCACAACTGTCATAACTGTGTATCACTAGATAGTTTGCATATATATTTCACGGGTTTTATACCACAATATGGGGCAGTGGTGGTGTATGGGTTAGGGAGTTGCCCTTGTGACCTAAAGGTGGCCGGTTCAAATCTCAGACCAGTACAAGTACCACTCAGGTAGCATCCCCAAGCAGTGCTCCCTGGGCGCTGCCCACTGTTTCTACACAGATGGGTTAAATGCAGAGGTCACATTTTGTTGTGGTGCTGTGGTGTATTCACAATAACAAAAAATCACACACTTGCACACTTTACTTACTGAACGGGTAATCCTACCCACCCCAGAACAGAGATGCATACCTGCAAATAGCCATAGATGAGGTAAAAGAGGAAGACTCCAGCCACACAGATGAAGAACTGTGTCGGAGTGTTGAAACTGCTTAGGTTGACCCCCAGCACTCGGAGTTCCTCCACAGACTTGATGTGTGGAGACATTGCCTCTGTGGAGGAGGGGATGGAGATGGATATGTGTTTTCGGGAGTTGTAGTTGATTAAGCCGAATTTGGAACTCATCGTTTCTGTAGGCTCCTGTGGATTTGGAGGAGATGCCATTGTCAGTGTGTAGGTGTGTCTTCAGTACACATATTGCAAATATTTCAGTTGATCACTTGCATATGAGAGCCTCTGTCATAAGCATTAATGTTTTAAGTAAAGATTTGAGAATGTAATAGTAGTACTCGTTTATAAAAGCATATTCAACTAAAACGTGTCTAATAAAACTAATGTCAGTACCTCAGCTGCAAGACCTACTTCAGCTTAAGTGTTTACATGCAAAAAACGTCAATGTTATTTATACAGACCCGTGATGAATTAACTGCAGACTTTTAGCAAACCCTTTCTAAAATTACAAGGAGGTTTTATGTAACTAGTTTAGCTTTCAGCTTTGACTTATTCAGTACAGGCGCTTTTCTCTACTCACTCAACGCTGATAACTGTCACCAAAGGCTTGTAGGTTTAAAGCACTGCTATAACTAAAAATAATACACACTCCACACAGGATGAGCTTACCTCAACTAAGGACAGATGTGAAATGTAGATTGTGGGTCCGTGAGAATCATCAGAGGGCGGAAACGCACCTCTGCTATAATATCATATGACCTATAAGGCACTTAGTACGCCAACCGGGAAGCATTTTTATCCCCTTACCGGATTGTCAAAAGTACAGATAAGACAGCTAACCAAGTGTCCAAACGTGACGGACATCCCACAGCATGCTACGAACATTTATTCAAGGCGACGAGTTAACGGCTAACAGGCTAAAGCAAATTTACGGTAAGAAGAGCTTCTCTTGGTTTAACATGGTCCCTTTAAGTGCTATCTGTAGCACCCCCTTTTAAATGACTCTAAACCACAATTTCTACATGAGAGGTGTACTATTTCGCGCCTCAGTAGAAGATATTCTGTATTATTTTGCCTCAATAGCTCATATGCTAACACAGCCAACGACTTCCTCTGCACTCTGACCTGTAACACGAGGCACTGCGCCGCTATTGGACAGACCGAAATGACGTGACGGCTCTCGATGGGAATGACGTTTTACACGTACTTCTTACATTTATGCTCACTTGATCATCTTGTTCTTTTCTTAAAACCACTTTCTGGTCTATCCGCTTCCCGAAAGCTGCTAAAATGTGTCTTAACGGAAAAAGAACGTTTACAAAGGCTTAACTCACGAGTCGCTACTTTATAACGTGTCCTGACACCACGAGTAAGACCAACTGGAAAGCGCAGGTGTAACGCTCTGCGTGCTCTGAACAGTACAAAACTGGTCTGAAACACTGTAGGAAAGTTCGTTTTCATACCTTTATTTCGCTGCATAAGTCCATGTTGGAATGAACTGGTGCATGGTCTGCTCTAGTGGAGCCTGTTTGTCCTGTTTGAATATTTACGTATGACGCATTGTAACATTATCAGGCCAGGCTGGTGTGTTCTGATGTAACGGCTTATAGCTTTTGTTTAAAAGTCTCTGGCAAATTGTATATAGTGAAGTTGGTGCTTGTTGGTGAATTTATGTTCAAACAATATATATAATTTTTAATGTACCTATACCCTTTTACTCTTAGAATCACTCTCGTGGTGGCTCTCAGCACCTATTTGATACAACTAACAACAAGAGCTTGCGAGGCTAAAGTAAGGGCTCCAATATACAGGCGCTTAATAAACAATAAGAGAAGTCATTATCCCAGTAAATTCTCATTTACAGGACAATTTTTGGGATGTTTTATTTACAGATGCAAAAACATACTCTATATCTATCTATCTATCTATCTATCTATCTATCTATCTATCTATCTATCTATCTATCTATCTATCTATATATAGTGTGTGTGTGTGTGTGTGTGTGTGTTACATCTGACACAGCCTCTTTTCACTTTATTTTGATTTGGTTCATTTGGTTGGTTTGTTTGATAATGAGATGTATAGATAAAAAAACACAGAGTTGTATGGAATTAAATGTTTTTACATTTAAGGAAATGTTACAACCAGCCAAAAGTAGCTTCTTCAATCATTTATTCAACAAAAAATATCAACAGATGCAATATTCTTTTTTGGAGAAAGTAAGTACACTCTTGACTTTAGAAGCTAATGTTCCTTCCTTTAACAGAAATAACTTTTAGGTGTTTTGCTAAACTGTCCACCAGTCTCTGGCATCAGTTCACCATTGATACACGCAAAATTCTTTCAGTCTTTCATGCATGTGCTGCCCTTTTCAAATGCCACACAACATTCAATGTGGTTCACAACCATCCTCTTTTGGAAACAGTCTTTGTCAATTTGCTAGTGTGCTTAGGATCATTATGCTGTTAAAAGGTCCAGCTCCAGCTGAAATTCAACTTTTAGACAGACTTCACATTATCTTGAAGCATTCTTTGATATGTTGAAGAATTCATAGCTGACTTGATGACTGCAATTGTACATTATTCTAAAAGTCTTATTTCCCCCCATGTTCTTTAGTAAAAGATCATTTTTTTCTTTAATATTTTGTTTGTTTATATGTCTTGCTTTAATATTCTTTTTGGAGAGCAGTTTTTTCTGACACACCTCCCATGCAGGTTAAATGTGTTTCTTTCAGAGTGTAGACATATGTACTTTCACACCAACAGTTGCTAGAGTTACCTGCCAATTCCATGATGACAGTCTGGGGTTCTTGGAAACTTCTTTTCACATCAAATATTCTGCTCTCAAACGGAATTTGCTAGGATAGGTGGTCCTCGACAAATTGTCAATAGTTTGAAGTCTATTCCACTTGTAGATTTTCTTTATAGTTTAATGATTTATTTAAAAAAAAAAAAACAACAACAACAACTTAGAGATTTTTTTTTAAATCCCTTGCCAGATTCATAGGCAAGATGACCCCACACACTTTAATTACAAAGAAAACACCAGACCTTAGATGTTAGGTTTAAATAAGACAGGTTCAGCTTACACCTACACCTGTAGGAGGTTCTAATCAATGGCACCTAAACTGAAACACCTGTTTTGCACTTGGAGGTGTGGTAAATGTAAGAGTTTGCTTTTGTAAATAAAGCTAATGTGTTTTTTGTTAATTAAAATATTGAAAATAATTTAAAAAGTCTTTTTCATGTGGCATTCATTGGCGTGTAATCAACTTTATCTGTAGGCAAACAGAATAAGATTGAAAAGTTTATATAATATTCAAGTTACACCATTCTGAAACATTTAACAATAAGCAGGTAAATTGATAGCAAGGTATAAAAAGAGCATCCACCAAATGCTCAGTCTTTGCAAGCAAAGATGGGTTGCAGCTTACCACTTTGTAGGCAATCTTCAAGAAAGACTTATCAGTCAGTTCAAAATAATTCTCAAAGCAGGACTGTAAATAAGTTCTCTCTTTCATTATCTACAGTACGTAATACTGTTATATGATTCAGGAATCCAGAGAAATTTCATTCAGTATAGGGTAAGGCTGGAAACCACTGATGGATGTGCATGACCTTTTAGCCTTCACAAGTTCTTCATACCAAAGACAAAATGGACCATCCAGACTGTTATCAGTAAAAGGTGTATAGGGGGTGCTTCAGTGCCATGGCATGGATGTCTTATGTAAGTTTGAAGGCACCTTATGTTGCATATGTTGATGTTTGTGTAGTAAAAATGTGTGTTTTATAAAGTTGCCCGAGATTTTTGTTTTGTCTGACAGCAACCATATCAAGCAAGAAGAGGTAACATTTCTCTTGCAGAACTGTAACAATTATTATCCTCTGTTCCCAAATAATTAAAACATGTAATTAAAAGGGAGGTGATGTAACACAGTGGTAAACATGCCTTTGTCCCAACTTTCTAAATTTGCTTATATTTACATAACGCATGTAAATTGGGCAGTTAAAACACTATAAATCTTTGTGGTTTTGTCAGTTAAATGAAGATTGGATAGGATAAAGATAATTATTAAACCTGTGTATTGCTTTTATTGTATTTTGCAAAATGTTCAACTTTTCCAGAAATGGGATTTGTATGTAGAAACAAAATGTGTTAAGTTGAGCTTCATTGTTATCGAACAGTGAAAAAAACTCTGCTCAGAGGACAGAGCTGTAAGATGAGCCCGCAAGTTTTGTTTACTGTTTTTGTAGATTTTACAGACTACATTTCACAAACTGAAGCAATTTATAGCCAAGTCCAGTATTAGATCTTTTACTGTTATACTGACCAGTCTTCAGTATAGGGGAGAGGGGGAAGGAGGTATAAGCTATGCCACACCCCCCATCTCCCCCCCCCCCCAGCTCTCTCTTTCTCTTTCTCTGCCCATTCATTTCCTCTCCCATCTGCAGTAGATGACAGGGGCCTTCTCCATCCATGGTGAGAGGTTAATTCGCTCACGGATGGCATTATTCCCTTCCAGCCCCTTTCCCAATATAAAAATTCAGAGTGGACAGCCCCATTCTTCATCCATCTAAGATTTGATTGGAGTGGTATTGCCTCCTGTCCCGCTGAGCCTTTTCTGCCACAGCGGCCCAGCTTTATGACACTAAATAGCCAGGCTACAATTTTTCCATCTATTCAAAAAATACTCTTAATAACTCATTCCTGTGAATGAGAGCCCTCACTCTTTATGCCCTGCCATGGACAGGTCTGTCCCTCTTACATTTATACGGGGTCACTGAGATAGAGACCTGAAAATGTCCAGAAAACAGAGGGGGTTAATTAATCTTGGTGAATTTACTGTTCTTTCTTGGGCAGCCAGCTCGCCGAATCATAGTCCCAGAGAGACACCTGTGTCATATTTACAGCCAGCTAATAGTATTCTGCAATGCACAGAGCTGTTTACATGCACGCAGCACTTTTTTTCCCAGCCAACTTTAAAAGTGAACTGATTCATCAACAGTGATGGATTTGTGGAATGAATTTTACCTTCCGTGCCCCCTTCCTCATGAGATACTAAATAATGAAATGAATATTTATTGATTATTCAGAAAGGTACATATTCTCATAATGGTCATAGCACCACACCACATGGCCACTGATAAATAAAACATCACACGGGGAGTGCAATGCAATGATCTTTGAAGCAGTCCAATCTGGATCCAATAAGGCCCTGTTGCACAGTGAATCAAGGAGAATGCTAAATCTTCTGGGACTTTTGAACGTTGACTGATCCCATGTATGGATCTGATTAAAATCCATATCAAGCTATTGTCTGCTTCAGTGGCTAAAGATGAGTTGCTTTAGAAATAATATAAAGAATATTATAAGCAACACCTGCATCAACAAAGCACTGATATTTTGTCAAGGGTGTATTATCATAGATCGAGAACCAAAAACAACAAAATGCCTGCTTGAATTCTAATGCGTGGAGCTACCATAAGCAAATGTTTTAACTTAAAAGCATATGTAAACCACAAATTAATGGACATAAGCTGTATCTAATATGACAATTACAAGGGGCAGAATTAACCATGCTCTGTCCACAATAGGAATTGTTGTTGCCAGGTTAAATACGTTGTACAGATATCAGCAAAAATAAGATTGATAATAAAAAAGGGTATTTAACTCTGTTTTGATAAAAAAAAAACAAATTTAGAGTGTAATCATAATTTAAAAGGTCAAAAGTTCCCTGTTAAAATATGTAAAATGATAAATACAAGATATACATACGTTTATTTCAGTCAGCCACAACATTAGCAACATTGAAAGTTAAAGTGAAAAACATTGACTGTCTAGTCATTTCATTACAATGGCACCAATTAGTGGGCTGGGAAATATTATCAAGGAAACAGTGAGTTCTTGAATGTGCTGAAAGCAGGAAAAATGTGAGCCTAATGTGATTACTAGATGAGTTTTTTTAGCTGTCTCCAAGCGTCTTGTTAAGTGTACCTACCAAAAATCATCCAAGGAAGGACAGCTGATGAATCGGTAACAGGGTCATGGGCACCCAAGGTTCACTGATGCATGTGTTGAGTGTAGGCTAGCCCATGTGGCCCAACCCCACAGAAGAGCCACCAATTCTGTTAGGTTACAAATGAGCACGCTGAGTCTCATCATGCAGAATGAAGGAGTGGAGTTCAGAGCAGTGGTGGCCTAGTGGATAGGGGCTTTGCAGGTTCAAGTCCTGCCTCAGGTACCACTGCGCTAGCGCTGGGCAAGGTACCTGTTAATAGCAACCTACTGCTGCATGTGTGATGGGTTAAATGCCGAGGTCACATTTAGTTATGTTGCACTTTGTTTTCACTTCACTTAAGAGGGAGTACCATCCTCCAGGTAAAGGACTATCTGGGACATCCGGTCATTCTAACAGAAAGGTGTGAAAGCACACAGTACACAACAGTCAAAGCTGTTTCAGCAGCAGAAAGGGAACGTACTCAGCAATAGGTAGGTGCTATTAATGTTATGGCTAATCTGTGTATGTGTATATATATATATATATATATATGGATAATATGCTAATATTGAATTCTATATTGAAAATATACAGGACATGACAGTCACAATGTGATGTTTTGAGTATATTGTGGAAATCCTTACTTAAATAAGGCTAAACAATAATTAATCCTGCTTATCTGAATTAAGTACAATGCAGTTTGTGAAACGTTAAATAAAATGTATTGTGTATTGCAAAAAACTTTATATTGCCCACCTGACTGGCAAATTAATTAATCCTACCTACTGCCTATTTGCTACAACAACAAACATTAGCCGAATATTGTATGATTTTCACAAAGTTCACAACTCAACATCATGTAGTAACAACTAAAAAAAGAGTGCTGCAGTTTCTTTTTATGTTCAATGGGTTTTTAATAATGATCTCTAGTTCATACAATCTTCTTACAACAGTTGCTAAGAAAGGAAGCATTTGTGGTGCAGAAGCATGGAAAGGTTGATCTGGTATTGCACCAGTGGTCAATCCAGCAAGTACAAATGCTTCGGAATGCATTGCATGGTAGCTCTATACTTCTTCCAGGGGACATACTCAGCATCATGACTTCTTCCTGTCCCCCTAACCTGCATTTACCCCACATTACCACATCGGCTCATACATCTTTTGCCTCTCTCTCAACAGTTCCAAGCAACCATTTCCACCCTCAAAATTGAAAATACCAGAGGAAAAATAACATTGGCGCCCCTTTTATGAAATAATCTTCAAATTTATTTGTCATATAAGGCTTATGTCCCATGATATCAGGGGTAGGGCCTTTCTTTTGAGGACCCCTTTAATGTTGCCCAATCTCATATTAAATTGGTGGTTCCTTAATAAGGCATTTGTGGTCCCTGTTATCCTGGGCTAAAAGGCCGTCTCTGTTGTCCTTTCCTGCTGCATGACTCAGAAAACAGATGGTATCGCTGCTATATTACTCCTCTAAGAGCTCATATCCTCTCTCATGTTATTTTCTTTGATCTGCTAGACTTGCTGCTCTCACTTTTTTTCTCTCTCTCTCTCTCTTTCTGTGTACGATTTGAGGCCTGAACTCACTCAAACAGAACATCTTGGCCATCCTGATATACTAGCTTTCTCAGAGATGGACTCTCTGTCTCCTAATGTATATTTTATATCTTTTTGATTAAAAGAAGAGATGACAGCACATCACAGACAACACTGAGGCAAGGCTTCTCTGCCTTCAGAACAGGCATTTCTGAAGGCTCCAATGGCTTACTTTTACACAGTTTCATCATGCAATTAGACACACATTTTTCAATCTAATCTCTGTTTATTGCATTGTTTTATGCATTTCTAGTATTTTTTCAGTAACCACAGACAATAATTTCAACATTTTCCCCTGTAATCAGGAAAAAACTGAAAAAAAAAAGATTCAAAACACACTAATAAAAGTCAGTGGGCAGGTGCAGGTGCCGAAGTCAAGTGATTTTCAAGCTGTAAAAAACTGCAAAAATGTAAAAATTGTAATAATTGGAAATCAGCTATATGCTACATAGGCAGCAGGTAGAGATTAGGTAGAAAAACATTTTAATAATAATAAGCATCTTGATTCAGACAGTAACTGATAAAACTGACACTGATAAAATTAAAGTTCTTCAATTTAGACTCTAAATTACCTCTAGATCATGTTTTAAATTGCTCAGCTACATTCCCATTCCTAAATATGAGCTTTAAATCCTTCATAACTCAGCATCAGCACAACTCTTGATAGCTTCTTTCATTTCTTTGAACAGTGATAATACAAACTAATACTCTATGCTCTTTGTCCCATATGAGGATATCCCTGTATAGCCTTGATATGGATCCAAGTGTTTGAAATGGGCCTAAAAACTACAGTAGCTGTTCAGACTTCTTTTTATTGTACTTTTTTCCAGAGCAGCCAGGAGAGGGAAGCAGACCACCATTTGAGTGTGTTTAAGTCTATGTTTTCTTGCCAACATTCGGTGAGCTCTCAGTCTGGGTTTAATTAACTCCTCCTTTATTATGTCACACACCAGATTGATTACACTAAAGAGACACATTTCTGAACACGTTTGTAAATATTACATACATTAAAAACACACCTTGAAGGAACCTGCATGACACAATGCAGCTTCATGTAAAAAGAGCCTAATGTGTGAAAGAAAACAAATTATGTTGTGTCATTTCACATCTTTTTGTCTGAGTAATGGTGGAACCTCACTAGCTTTTATATTTTATATATAAGTATATAATATTGTGTCAAAATGTCATAAAGAAAAGTGAAGAGAAATGGACCAAGATTCTTTGGGAAAAAAATCATTTTGGGCTACATTCATTTTCAAGTTTTTTACATCATTTGAAAACATTACATGACCTTTATGTTATGTAAAAATTTAAAGATGAGATGATATGAATCAAATTGCTTAACTTTTTCCTAAAACAATTACTACGTTCAAGATATAAATATCAAAGAAAAATGTATAAATATTAATGAAGTTGTAAAGTTGTTTAGGCAAAGTGCAATACCCCTTATTCTCCCTTTCTAATGAAATATTAGCCAAATACTTCTAAAGATTCATTTAAGAAATACTGCACTAACCAAACTATTATAAAACACATTAAAATAACTTTCTGTCTTTCATTCGGACCCCCACAGGTCACTGTGAAACATGTCCTGGGAATCAGGGATCACCCTGCACAATGGTGCATTCTGAAAGAACCCCCTGGGGGCCAGGGGAAGTTTATTTTGTGTACCCCCAGGGGCAACAAGCTAAAATGATCAGTATCATGATGTCAGAATTCCTTAATGTTGCTTTGACAGACAGGAGCTGGAGCGGCATTAGCAGTACCTCCTTGGTTGGCACAACAAGGCTGGGCAGGGCAGAGTTGGCTGGCCAAGGCAAGGGGAGCCTCTAGTAAGGCCAGCAAACCTTCTTTGGGTGCCTGTGCTCTCATAAAAGCTCTGAAATAGATTGTGCAGTCAGGAAGGAAAAATGAAAGAAAGAAAATGAAATTACAGAGCTTGTCAGCTGTGCAAATCATGCATATAATGTTTTATGGCGTGCCAGAAAGAATTCAACACCTGGCCTTCACCGGAGCTGTAATTGCATATGAATCACCAGATTTAAAAGAGGTGTTTTTCTTGGCATGGGCAGGTAGGGGCAAGGAAAGGAGGAGAGAAGAAGAAGAAGAAAATGAAGAAAGAGTTTGAGGGGGGTTGAGAAACACACAGACTGTAAACTGTGTGCATTATAATTCAAAATCACACAGTACAGCAGGCTGCCACACAGCAGCTTCATTTGGGCTGGTAATTGTTCTGTTTGTTTGCCTTATTGAGGTTTGGTAAAACGTTTCCCAAACTGTAAAACAGAGAGTCATTGCTTTCCCCCACAGATCCTTCCCACTAATGAGTTTTAATTAAACATGAGTGTCAGGGATCCATAAATCAACACATGCATGAAAGGGTGTCTTCATCCTGCTCCTAATTTGACTTTTTTTTTAACTATCCTCCTTTTTGTCTTAATGCGTCTGTATTTCCTCAACCAGAAACAGATTCCTTAACATGTTTTTCTTTAGTCAATATATAGAAGCAATGCAAAGTCTGCCTAAACTAATATTTGACCTTTTATTTTGGTAGTTCATGTGCCTTTTGTCATTTAAACGACAGAATTCTTGATCAGAATGTCAGAATGTGACAACCTTTTCTCCTCTAAAGGATCATCTGAGCTTTGATTACATCATTCTTCACCAACAGGGGAAAAATCAATAAAACTGACTTTGCGGTCTTACACCCACCACCTATCATTGACTAAAAAATAATTTTTCATGTTTCATTTGGTAATATGTTATGTTATGGAAGAAACATTTGCTGTCATTTTTTATTCACATGGTCCTTAAGACCTGTCCTAACTGGCACACTTGTGGTTCTGCAAGGCTGCAGGTTTTTCGTTATGGCATCCAAAAGGGTGTTACCCACTATGTGCTTTTAGTGTAGCCTTTTGCAAAGAAAGCATTAATGTGAACTCAGCAGCAGTCTCTTATCTAATAATCCTTCAGATGCACATTGGGTTGCCAGGTGTGCAGTTTTGGACCAGACAGTCTGGTTGTTAATGTCTCACTCTAAACACATTCCATTTGAATAAGTCCCGAAAATGCTAGTGTGTATTCCAATAATCACGTCACCCCATGTGGATGCAACTCCAGTGCATGTATCAATAGCATGTCAAAATACCAAAATACACCTCCAGTGGTGATATTAACTATTGCTGTGAGAAACACACACACGCACGCACGCACGCACGCACGCACACACACACACACACAGACATATATATATATATATATATATATATATATATATATATATAAGTTGGGAGATCTTGTAAAATGCAACAAAAACAACATTCTGTGATCTGTTAAGTTCACAAGTGT
>JBBPDA010000001.1:6325075-6336732 GCA_037974385.1 Arnoldichthys spilopterus
CTCTCTCTCTCTCTCTCTCTCTCTCTCTCTCTCTTTCTCTCTCTTTCTGTCTCTCTCTTTCTGTCTCTCTCGACTCTCATATACACATATGTGAATGACACTTCTTTTTCAGGCAGAAATATACTTAACCTACCTGTCATCATCTTCAAAAGGCACTTTATATATATAACACATGCAAAATGACCTGAACTTCCTGTTACAATTTGCAGCATCTGAACGTTTACTTGAATATTGAACAGCATCATGCAGTGCACACGAAGACTGATTAAAATGTTCCTATACTGAAAGTAGGTGATGTTATGAATTTACTTGACATAAATGATTTGTCATTACACCATACACAAGTAAAATATCATTACTACTCTCCATCTATCTCTTAAATGTTTCCTTTTGTATTGATTTACATTATTTCAACACAGCAGTCACCCTTTACATTGTGTGGAACTTTCATGATGAATAAACCAATGAAATAGCAACTCTTTGTCATTGTGAAGACACTCAAGCACCACAACTAAACTTGACCTCTGCATTTAACCCATCACACATGAAGCAGCGGGCAGCTACCAACAGTGCCCGGGGAGCAGTGTAGTTGGACAGTACCTTGCTCAAGGGTACCTCAGTAGTGCCCGGGCTGGGACTCGAACCTGTGACCTTCACGTCCCAAAGGCAGTGTCCTAACCAGTAGGCCACCAATACCCAATAGAAATGCTCCAGAAATTGGGTTAAAAACTCTTCACAGTAACATATATTAGACATAAAGAATGTTTTTGCCTTCTCCTGTAAAGTTTTTTTCCATTTTGGAGATACATGTTTTCTGGGGACAGTGATGATACACTATTTTTTTCAGAGTATCAGCATGTTAGGGTGTCATGTTTTATCCATCTCTGTATAAAGACATGAAATGACTCAGGTTTTAGCTGAACTGGTTTAAACATGCCTGTTTAAAAATATTTGGGTACAGTGATATGTTAGAGGGTAAAGCATGTGTGTGTAAGATGGAGGGTAAATGTGTGAGAACATTTCAGCACTGTTCTGGACTGCAGATGCTACTAGCTGGTGTGGGACATGTTACACATATGTGCATTCGTGAGAACACACATACTCTCTCATTCTATTCTATTACTCTCTTTTCATGCAGTCTTAGGATGTGTAGTAATGCATATGACCCATAGATGTTATATACAATACTATAATAAAGACAAAGACCAAAATTTTGTTTATTTAATATCCAGTAAAACTATTTTTTATAAATTATTTTCAGCATCAAGAAAAGGCAGAACAACCTAAACAGCCTTAGTAACTAAATATCAACCCACCCCAACATCCCCCCACCCATTCCTCATCCCAGAATCTGACATGTCCACACTTTAATCTGTGTACAGATTCCATACTTTTCTGGTGACATTTTTTGCAAAACACCTGCATGGATATTCTTTCATGTTTCTTGTAAACTGGTTGCATTTTCTGCATCTCACAATCCATGTAACCCTGATAACCATTGGTCTGTAAAACCTTTCTCCACGTCTCAGATGTGCAGTTTTAGTGATATAGTGCAGATTTTCTTTTTTTTGTATTTGCTTATCTCAGTAACAACTTCTTGAATGTTACTTCTGGTGCTACACTTCCTTTCCGTCCCACAATGTTGATTCTTTTTTACAGTGGAAGGGTGGACAGAAGCACACGAGAAAGAAGGACTTCCTAGTGGTGGATAACACTTAACTGCGCCTTGCAATTGTACTTTGTTACTGTACTTTAGTATTGTTATGGAAGGTTTGTACTTTGAGTAGAACTGAAATTGAATATTTGTGCTTTTACTTACTTACAAGTTTTACTCCTTCCTTTAGATCTTGTTACAAATCTCAAAGGCCAGGAGATTTTTTTCCATTTCTCTTGGCATTCAGTTAGATTACTGTGCATTTTAATTTATTGTTTTCATGAATTGTTTCATTGTTTCAACATTTAGCCAAATTCATGCCACTGAAAAATGAAAACCCACAACTACGCTATTTTGCTAACTATGCTATATTTGTGTAAGGAATAGTAACACTGATTAGTCCTTTTATCAATGGATCACACTACCAAACAAAGAAAAACCTTTATTTATTAAAAAGGTATGCAGTACTTTTCAGTTTGAAATATGTATTTTTAATTTAAAAATATACTTTTTGTTTCTCTTAAAGTATACTTTTACTCTACACTTCCATGTTTAGGTGAATAAGATGCACTGGCATTTTTGGCCATTCTGGTGCCCTAAGGGGAGATCTTCAATACCCCTCCCCCAAGACCACAACCACCAAAAGAAAGAAACTCATCTTTAGGGTAAATAAGCCATTTGTAATACAATTGTACTATTATAAGTTTTAATCTCTTCTTATAAACTAAAAATAGTATGTTTACATGACTTATTACATGGTTTGCATTGACTAAACAAAATCATATCATATCATATCATATCATATCTGTATGTATCATATCATATCATATCATATCATATCTGTATGTATCATATCATATCATATCATATCATATCATATCATATCATATCATATCATATCATATCATATCATATCATATCATATCTGTATGTATCATATAATTGAAGTTTCGCCTCCCCTTTATCCTAAACAGCACTCCCAGTTGCATTGATCTGTTCATTTTTACACTGGCAAAACATATGTACTGAACTGTCCATGGCTGCAGTCATGAACCTTCCACCATTGCCTCTTTCATCATCTCAGTCATAACAAATAAATATGTTTTAAAATAATTTTGATGGCCCATTAAGAGCAGCCCCCTGCTCCCATAACACTAACCAACACATACACTATGTAATAGCATGTTAGCAAGGGGGACACATTTTAGTTATTTTGCAGACAAGTGGTATGGCATCCGTCCTCATCCCCCCTCGCCTTCTCTCCTACTGCACATATGCACTTTATGGCATATACGGAAGCAGAGGAGAGACAGATGTTGGTTGGAAGGAACGACTTTATAAATCTTTGAGCCACAAAGCAGAATCCAATGCTGTGATGTCACCTGCTTTGTTTCTTCACATAGAAACAGGTGTGTGAGGCTTTATGTAGAATAGTTGAAAGGCTCAGTCCATGAAACTATTTGCATGGCAGTCAAAATACATGTGATGTATGTGTAACATATTTTAAATAATGAGCAGAATTTCTCACAGAACCACCACCGTAACTTGGGTGTTCATCCATTAGCTCTCTTTTCCTCCCTCCACATTCCTTGCTTTGTTACAGGGGAAGTTCAGACAACCACAGCAGAAGAAGAAGCATCAATGGAGGGCGTAGATTTTAAAAACAACTCTGGTGGACTAATCATGATGAGTAAGAGGTTCTTATCAAAAATCTACATGTAGTATAAGCTGTCATAACATTAAACATTATGGGCCATGTTCTGACAAAGGAAAATAACGTGAAATTGTTGTATTAATGACTTCATAATCAATTCCTAATCTCTCATGACATGACACATATGTGATATATCTGTGTCTTAACATGTTTATGGCATCATTGTGGCAGCCTTACATCATTACATAGCAAGACCCAGGTAAGTGTTACCAAAAAAAATTCCTGCACTTGCATAGTCCCAAACTATTTGTCCCAATAAAAGACTGAACCTGAAAGAAAAACAATTCTTATTTTTTAAATGTAAGTACATTTAAAAAGAATTTATTCCAAATAATTGTGGAGCATTCCTATTGAATCATTCATCTTGTTTTTTTTATACAGTGTGAAGGACTGTGGTTGTGGGCAATTGATATAAAACATCAAGAAAAGAAAAATAAAAAACCTAAAAAATTGAGTTTTTACATCAACAATAAACAATTTCAGTTACAAAACATGCACAAAACATACAGTTTCAACTCTGATTATCTTGGTTGTTACTGATAACCCACGAGAAGCTGGACACGTGTCTAGCAAGTAGATAGTAAGTCTGATTTGAACCGATGGAGCAGGAAAAAATTAAGCAGATACTTTATAGAGCCAGCATGTTGTAACAACATGTGTGAGCTACGTGTAAAGGAAACAGACCCTCAAATGACTGATAACTGTGTGATAATTACTATGTTAAGTCTGAAAAAATCTGTCTAGCTTCTACTAATAGAAAGCACTCTTTTTCTCTCTCTCTCACATCATGCTGTCATCCGTCACTTGGACAGGTAGGTATTCAGAGGGAGTGTCTGGAGCTCAAGGGCTTATTTTAGCCCACTCTTTGCTTTATTTTCTTATCTCTATACCCACTGCGTCTTTCTCTCTCTTTTCAGTCATTCACCTTATCTCTTCTTACCATTTCTCCATTTGGAGGGTTCACTGACCTGACATTCCATCTTTTCAAAACTACCTTACATTCCAGAGGTCAATTCCACAACACAGCAGTAGGACTTTGCTGGAGCACACAGTGAGTGAAAGTGTTGACAGGGAGAGTAGAGTGCTGGGATTCTCTTCTCACTCAACATACACACTGATGGATATAGTTCTGTTTAGAGAGGAAGCATCTTGCATACATAATGCATAGACACACACATAACTTAAGAGAGAGCAAGAGAGAGAAAATGAGAGAAAAGAGAGAGAAAGACATAAGAGAGACTTAAGCTGGGTAAAAATTAAGACAAATATGCAAACAAGGGTTCACAGAACCATTACTTAGAGAATGAGGACAAAAGAAGTGATGTAGTGACACAGTGAGGGCAAACACACTATTCAGACACTATTTAGTTAAAGTCTAGTGTATATGCATTTACATTTACAGCATTTGGAAAATTTCTTATTCAGAATTCAGAACATGAATGGTTGTTTTATAGCCTACAAAGCAAACATGTTGCTCAAACTAGTAAACCTAGACTTAAGTGCTGTTGTCAGTCAAGATTCTACAGGAGTTTAAGTTAATCCTCTATCAGATTACGCAGAAAAACAAAGAATGCTATCTTCTTTAAGCTGTTAAAATGTGTTAGTTTTGTTAGTTGATTTAAGACTTGGACCTGTAGTTATTGTCCTAATGCTGTTTGAAGAGATGGGTCTTCAGTGATGGTTTGAAGTCAGCATGTGACTCTGCAGTTCTAATTGTCATGGGAAATTTGTTCCACCACTTATGTACCAAACCTAAGAAGAGTCTTGTTGCATGTCTTCGATTTTTGAGAAGTGGGGTTGATGTATGTGGCTCTGGGTAAATGCGTTTACCAAGTGCTGTAAATGTAAAATGTAAAATGATGGGGGTCCAATAAGACTTAGCATGATGTTCTAAAACAGCGAGCTGTGAGCAATGGCATACATTCACTACAAATTGATATAATGTTTTTCAAAATCACATTGTTAAGTAATCTCCAAAACACTTGCTTATGTGGTTTCATACTATATGACAGATGAGGACAAGACTATTCAGCAGTAAAAGGTAAAAGCAGTAAAGGTAAAAGCAGTAAAACCCATCATGAAGATTAAATTGAGTCAACATAGACATTCTACCATAATATGCTGTATACACAAGTGATGCATAGAGAGACACACACCACAGACATTGTACTTAAATTAAAAGGCAACTAGCTGTTCTTACTGGTAAATCAGCACTTGCATGAGAGTGAAGAGCCAGATGCAGAAAAAGAAAGAAAGGACAGAGAGCTGGGTCCTATGGTTTTAATTTTCTTTTGTTGCCGCTTGTAGCATTCCTATGCAGAAAAACTCTCCTACACTCACTCATTTGACTGGTTTTACAATGTACCAGACTAAACCACAACCATTTTCAGTCTGTTTGTGTCTCTCTTGCTCTGGCACATATTAACAAACTCAGAAGCATCCTACACAAGTACACACACACACACACACACACACACACATACACACACACACACACACACTAGACTTAGGATCACGCATATACACAATATGTATTATAAATATGTAGATATGTAGGTTCAGTTTGTCCCCAACACTTTTCAAAAGTAAAATCATCCCAGACAAGAAATAAAATGTCAAACCCCACCCCAAACCCTCCCATCTGGTCACCAAACCCACCCACCAACAAATACAATGAGCATAGTTCTTGTTTTTAAACAAAACATATGCCTATGCACACACACACTCACACACACACAAACACTTTATGAAAATGTGCATACCTGTGTTAAGCCTTTTCCTGCTTAGAATGTGACCATAAAGAATTTGGTTCCTTTTATTAGTGTCAGCTATACTACAAACAGGAAGATGAATAACTTTGCCATCTGGCATCATTCATTTAAGTCATTAAAGTGTCCTGCTGTATACATCTGTGTATGAATGAGTCATTAAAGACAGTTCAGCTCTGCACTTTTACCAGACACACGGGAATGAATCACATTATAACAGAAAGGAATTCCAAGTACATTTTCTCTCTTTCACAAAATAAAATAGTTTGTGGATTATATTCTTAAACATTTAAAATGCACCAGTCACTCTCAAGTTCGTACACTTCATGTATGGATATTAACATCTGGATGGCTTTATGATGGAGGCACAAGATAAAGCAACCAGTCAGAACAGAGGTCATTTACATATATCAGTCTTTAAGATGCAGGAACAAAATTAGCCTCTTTAATACTAAAGAATAAAAAACAATGGTCATATGAAAATGATTAACTTAGCATAAATAAATCAAGAAAAGGGACACAAATAAACAGAAAATCCAAAAAATTTGTAAATTTGTGTTTATTTATAAATTAATTATTTTTGGAAAAATTTTCATAATTTAAAGATGCATTGGGCTTTTAAAATCATGTAAGTTTAATTTATGTCAGTTTTTACACATTCTGTCATCTGAGACCTGATGTCTTGTTCTTTCACACACACACACACACACACACACACACACACACACACACACACACACACACACACACACACACACCCACACACACACACACAGGGACAAATATTCAAAAAATCACAAAGGCTTGTAAATTCAAGTCCTAACCACTTCTTACACAATTAAATCTTATAAAGTGTGCTACTGTATACAGCAGTGACGTCGCAAGCAGCTAGAGTTCTAAATAATTGAAATCCACTATAGCTGTCAACACTTTCAACTACCTACGCCTCATACGCAGATTTTATGGGTTTCAGACACATTTGTATTCAGATATCAATAATAGATAATGATTTCTCACGTCTTCTTGTGTTCAGCTTTACCAGAGCCTCAGATCTGCATGTCCTCAGGAAATGATTTTATAAATCCAGATGCCAGCCTGAAAGGTAGCTGAATTGCTTTAGGTACTTCTGACAAAACTGTTTGTTTTAAATCAGTGTACTGAAGTGGCAGAAAACACTTAAGGCCTAAAAATAAGTGCTGTCCACTTGAACACCTCAAAACAAACATGATTAATTGCATATATGACAATAGTTTACAATTTACTTTCTAACTGTATCACATATGTTACATATATTACATAACAAACAATTTATGCATATTATATTAATTTTATTTTTGACATTATAAATAAGATAATTCACCATTAAACATTACAAATATTCTGTAATAGAGTGTAAATGCTTTTTATGCATAATCAAAGAGATCATCTGAGTAGAGGAGCTTTGGACTAAAAGAAAAAACAGATTCTATGGATTGATTCAAATCTTAGTTGTTAACAACTAAGTTAGGTCTTTCTAGCTACTGCTGAATGATGATACACACAACTATCTTCAGTTAAACATATAATATCTTGCCATTAGCCCAACGCAATACCAAGTCTAAAATAAAATTATGGTTTGCGTGCTTAAACAACTCCACTCGAGACACATTTCCAAGCAAAGAAAAAAAATTTCTTCACTATCGCTCACAAATAAAAGCTCTTTGCTCTGAGTCATCCATATGAACAAGCCTACCAGCCTACCATGTGCCTTACACAGAACACTTTGATGATCCAAAGCCTTACACCTACTGTAGTTTGTGTGTGTGTGTGTGAGAAGGCTTGTCTGTCTTCGCTCTGGCCTCCCGACAGTGAAAGTTTCTGTTCTGACAGGTACTGGCATCTACAATTTTTTCCCACATGCATGTGAACTCTCATCCTAACCATGGTCTGTATTGGGTGACATACTGTTATTTTCTTGTTCAACTTTCCCACAGAGTGCTGTTCAGAAGGACGAACACCTGACCAGATAAACATAACATTAAACACACATTCTCACCTTTACTGCAAAATGCAAAACTACCCATTTAACTCAGTATATTACAGGGTCTTTAGGCTTAGCCTTTAAATGAATGATTATTTAAAGAACATGGCCTTACCATTTTCTAATCTGTTGTTGGCCAAGCTTCGAAAACCAAGACATGTCAGCCAGGACATGTTTGGAGTCCAGATTTAGCTTCTTTAGAACTGGAGCTAGAAGGTCAGTTGCTAGTAATTATACATTTAGTTATTAAGTGAACATTTGCTCAATTTAATAATTTTCATTGACATTTTCAGATTTCATTTTCTTGACAGTGTATGGCTTGTTGTTTTATCCTAGAACAGTGCCTCTGAACCAAGAGCCATTTTCGACCCTTATTTATAATATTGTAGCTACTCAGTTCAAAGCCTTGGTATTAATAACTGAATAATATATCTAGCATTTAAGGAGTTAATAACATGGATTGTAGTGAACGATCACTAGACTTGTGAAGAATGTTGAGAGGTCTGCAGAATCCAGCATATGCAGGCCAAGCTGAATAACTAAAGCAACTTTTCCTTACACACTCTTCCTCTAATAAAGCCTATGTTCAATAATTAAACAATCTGGTTGCCAACCTGCCAGATTTCCCTTTGTGATAGGAGTTGAACTCTGAAATGAACATCAGGCCAGATTGTGGTGTGAGTCTCTAATGAAAGCGTGTCAGCAGAAGAAGTGGCTGCTCTGACAGGCGCAGGTGAAGCAGCTCTTTGAAGGTGGAGTTGAGACTGTTGAGCTGCATCATTGGAATCCAATACCCTGAGACTGCGATGATTAATAGTTTGCGGCACACCACTTCTAACGCATGTTAAGATAGATGAGCTATTGAATGTCGGTAATGGCCCTTTTCGCGCGCACACAGACACATAGACGCACAGACGCACACACTTAAAGGTGTACCAGCTGAAAAGATTACATATATAACTGAGGTTTGCCCATTATTTTGCAGTGATAAGTTAAGAAAGCTCCTGAAAAACATGCTTGAACATGTAAACATGTTTTTATTCTACAGAGAATGCTCCATGAAAAAGCACTTAAACAGTTTACCCTGTTTTTCAAAGTAATACAATGATGCTAACAAAAAATCTTTGAAAAATATTGCTCTCGTGTGCTAACTCCTTTTTTATTTTCCTGCAGAGAGCGGTAAAAACAACAACAACCATAAAACACCAAATAATGCACACATACATACACAAGCACACTGGAAACAAGATAGACTCATGTAAGGCAGCATAAAGTAGTTTCTCCTTTCCGTTATCTGCCGCTTCCTTTTTGCCCTATGGTCAAATGCTGCTTGGCATGCATGATCTCATTTGAGGCTGATTTCCTTTACTCCAGGACTTGCTTGCGAGATGTTTCCAATTTCCAGTCCTTTTCTCCAATGTTTGGAACCCAATGAGAGAGCACGCGTTCGAAGTAAAGTGACATTCCGGTGAGTTGTGATTTGCAGACATGTCTGGGCTAAAAGGCATGAACTTTGTATGAGATAAGTGTGTACGTTTGTAGAAAGAAGAAAAAAAAAACAGGGTGTATCATTATTTGTGGTTTTATTGTGTGTAACATACAGGAGCCAGAAGATGTGTATGAACAGGTGAGTCATGTGTGGGCATGTAAGATCTATTTCACATGCTACTTTTGCTTGTCACCATTGTAAATGCATACATAGTCCTTAACAACAATATAGCATGGTGAGGGAGATGAAGATGCACAGTTTTACTACAAAAAATCTTTTGAAATGATTCCTATTTTATTGCATGCTGTTAGAGGTGAAAACCAGCAGTATTATATGTATTTTGTGTAACTTTCTACAATGAATGCACAGCAAACTGTCCCAACTTTATTGAAGTCTTGAAATTCACTTAATATACATTTATGTAAAGTGGAATTCCACAGATTTTTCAAATGTCTCCTTGTAATTAAATAATTGTGATGAAAACAAAAGACATTCCGAGTGGTTTGATGTGAAATGCTCAATTCTAGAATTCTTTTGTTGTTTGTCACTATTATTCACAGCAGTGGAGATGAGACCAGATGCCCAAAGCATTTTTTGGCACTAACTACTATTTTGTGACCGTTTTGAAATAAGGTTTTGGCCTGAATGTAATTTGTAAATGCATTCATGAGACTGATGTACATGCAGTATTTTAGTATTCTTCACATTTTTTATGACGACAACAACAAAATACACGAATAAAAAGTTTTGCCAATTATTCATTTATATTACAGTACCACTATATATTAAGTAGCCTTAATAGTACTGTAGATTCACATTAACAATGCATATGACAAGTGTTTAACTACTGGTGATTTATTGGTTATTATAGATGTAAGAGTAGTGAAGCTTATGAAATCACACAAAAATGTTTTAATTATATATAAGTACATGAATAACAACTGAAGTTGACAAACATGTATTTACATAAGTTACACTAATGTAATCAATCTGTAACAGTGAATACATAACTAGTAGTTATAGAGTTGCTGCATACATTGTTAGTGTTACTACACAGTAATTAAAAATACCTAATATAGGGTGGGACTGTTTGCTTATTTGTTTATTTGTTTGTTTATTGTTATTTATTGTCCATAGCACCAAATAAATCATCATTAAAGAGAATTGAATTTAATTATTCCAAATATGTTGCTTCTATAAGCATTGCCCTGCAAGTTCTATTACAAGTTCTATTGGTTCACAACATTCATTCTATTGATACTACTTTTGTATATTGCAGCCACAGTCTACATTCAGCTCTATCATAAGAATAGGATTAGGAATAGGAATATAGTGTTTTTTTAGGAAATCCTTCTGTTTATGGGAAAACAAAATGTTTAGAAACACGTTTGCTATTATTG
Organism: Arnoldichthys spilopterus; assembly: GCA_037974385.1. Classification (NCBI taxonomy): domain Eukaryota; kingdom Metazoa; phylum Chordata; class Actinopteri; order Characiformes; family Lepidarchidae; genus Arnoldichthys; species Arnoldichthys spilopterus. The sequence goes on from JBBPDA010000001.1 coordinate 6,336,121, forward strand.
GTCTTGATTAAAATTTTAAACAAAATGTCTTGGTAATATGCCATTTATTTTTCTTTCCTTGAATTAAACAAAAATGCTACATCCCTGCAAATAAAATAATATTCCAATCATGTACTTATTCAACCTTTAAACACCTTTAAAAAGGAGAATAGCTTGAAAATTATTAATTTTATTTTTATTTCAGTTAGATTATTGCTGGTAATAAATACAATTCCTCTAGAACATTACTAATATATTTTTGGATTTTGTTTTCATATGTAATTCATAATTGAAAACATATTATTTAATCCACAGTTTATCCACAGTCTGACTTTAAAATTTTAGAATGATGGATGGATGAATGGGTAGCTGAAAAGATGGGTGGACAGATGGATGGATGGGTGGATACATGCTCACAATTGAACAGTATATTCATTTAAAAGCATATTAAAATTTATTACAGTCTGCTATTATAAATATACACAAAAACACATAAATGTCTTTGATCAGCATACTGCCCAGGTTCTAAAGTCATATTATTGACTACCACACACATACATACACACACACACATACACACACACACATACACACACACACACACACACACACACACACACACACACACACACA
>JBBPDA010000001.1:6336771-6348946 GCA_037974385.1 Arnoldichthys spilopterus
ACACACACACACACACACACATACACACACACACATACACACACACACACACACACACACACACACACACACACACACATACATACAATAGACAGCAGCTTACATGCCACTTCAGAATAACTGTGAGTGAGCTTTGGGGAGCTGCAGATCATTCAGAACTTCACAGCTTGTCTTTTTTCCCAAAAGCATCGTATAGCCCAGAGATCATAACATGGTGGAACGAGCTAGACTTTGAACTCTCCCTCTACTAGTTCAGATGATCTTGATGCTATGATGCTTGTGGGAAACAGGTCCTGACCACGAGTGAGTCCGCACAGGTGATAGATGTGTGTCTGCTGGCACAGGGGCCCTGTTTTACTCCCCTCATAATTGAAATCTAGCCTTAGTTGTCTGGGGATTTGTCCTCTATGAAATGGCTTCAAAACAGGAAAAACCAATGGTGGGAATAGACCCTGAGCATAATTAATTTTTTTGGAGGAAGGTGAAGCTGTGTTGGTGGGGGGGGGCTATTATTATTGCGGGAGGAAAAATTGTAATCAGTTGCAGATTCCTTCCTGTTTGGTTAGCGTGACCGTAACCAATTACAAGTGAACTCTGTGTTACAGTTTCACTTCCTTTTTTACTCCAGGAGCGAGTGGACAAGTCAGGCAGGAGAGAGAGAGAGAGAGAGAGAGAGAGAGAGAGAGAGAGAGAGAGAGAGAGAGAGAGAGACAGATGGAAGTTCGTACTATACTAACAGAACTTTTCACTGCATGTTGAATTATGCATGGCTGCAGTTCTGTGAAACTCCCTGACTGATAAATAAAAGAAACGACATCCAACGCAATATGAATGGGATATTACACACTGCAGTTAAATAGAGATCTTTGAGTGCAGTTCAAAAATGTGTCACTACACACTTCTAACTGATGTCTGTACCTACTATTTTTATGTCACACTATGCCAACAAGAACCTGTTAATAATTACTGAAGTTCCTGTGTTGTATTACACACTTTATAAATCAAATTTTGAAGTAACATGATGGCTTGGTTGTGCTGCACCGCAAAGGTTTACTGTAAATGAACAGTAGAAATCCTGCAATGACTATTATATATTGCTATTAAATATGCACCATTGTGGGAGATGTAGGTTGTTCTTTTTTTTGCAAAGCCTGTTGGGGAAGTGACCATTACTTCATGCTGTCTCAAGCAGCCCATTTTTGAACACTGTAGTGAATGGGTTGTAGCTTCCCAGCATGTTTAAACACTTTGTTACCATTTCATGGATGCATTTAATTTGACATTTTTCTGGTATTCCAGCTACAATGGTGTTCAGCTATTTAGCTGATTCTGTAATTTTGTAGTTAATAGATATTTATTACAGCCTTACTTTCAACTTGGCCAACCTGGTTTAAATGCTGTAGCTGCTGCATCATGATGTTCAGGTCATGGCCTGATTGATGAACAGCAGTATGTTGTTGAAAAAAAGTGTGACCCATCTCTTAACTATGTAACAGTCCGCATGAATATTTAAGCTTTTGCTACCAGAACCTAGCTCAACAGATTTATCATGTTTGCATGTGTCTTGACATGTTGTACCACATAATGAGCAAAACTTATGACCCTCAGACAAGCTGCGCACTTTGAAAAAAACAAACAAAAAAAAAAAAACAGAATGTTAAGTTAACTTACTATTAGAAGGTCAGTTAGCTAGTAAAATACTATACTTTTACAGTTTTGTGATTTTGTAATAATATTTTTACAAAGAATTTTAGCACACATTTTACAAACAAAAAATTCTTCAAAATAAAATAATGCATTTTCTTTATTCTAAATTTAGTTTTGGTATGGCATATATGACAAATGAATTAGATTAAATGTCACAGACAGGTAGTAGATATATAGTACACAGCTCATTCAACAATAGCAGGTTCCATATATAAATCCATTTAAAACCCTTACAGGTCCAATGCAACAAAAATGCAGTGAAGTTCTAAGGGCTGAATCACATACATTTACATTGTCTGATTTTTGGTAGAAAAATCATTCAGTTTTAGAAGAAGCTTAAGGAGATGAATAAACTGAGACATTTTTTTAAATCTATGCAATGTACTGTTGTCTGGTATTACAGATAATAGTATATCATACATACTACACAGTGCTAACTGATGTTGTATAGCCTTCCATTACTTGTTAGCTACATTGGCGTTATAGCTAAAGAAATCAAAGAAAGAAACATCAATCATTAAACATGTCTTGACTGTTTTGCTACATTTGAAGCAATGAGAATTTTGTCAACATTTAATTTCTCTTCTAGTTTTAGAAAATTTGACAATATAAATTAAGCTTTAAATGCCAAAAAAATACACATGTGCTTTACATGTGTTGTGGTGGGTGTCAGTAGAACTTATCTTGCCAAATTTGAAGATCAAAGTAATTTTATATGCAATTAGCAGAGGCTGTAATGATTTCTAGGGTCAGATATGTCTTCAGTTTTCTGTTAATTTTTATTCAGTTTCTTCAGTCAGATTTTCTCCCCTCTGTAGTATTTAGGTATGTACAGATAAATGAGTCAATGACTGCTAAGTTCTAATGTGTCAAATCAACTACCAACATAATTAAGTAGTGCTAGTCATATCATCCTACAACATTTTGATTTACGATATGTGGCACTAATTAATGAGCAAAACATCACTCTAGGCCCTCTGGAAGTCTTGGTTAACACTGGCATCTCTTTACTAAAGGAGAAATGCTTTACACAAGATAAAAGATATACATTAGCATGTCTGATACAATCATCAGGTAAAACATAGCATGTACTGTATGTCACAAGCTTCTGTTGTCTGTGTTTAACCCTCTGGAGTCTGCAGCCCTGCCCATGGGAAACAGAAACTTTGCAGAAATATTTTTAAAAATGTAAAATGTTTTTGTCATAAAAACATTAAAAAACACCCCAGAAACCTTGAACACTCTTATTTCTCAATATATATTGGTACAAACTAATTATATTTTAAGAGCTAAGTGATAGGACTATAGGACCATAGGAGCCGCTCACTTTCCCCTTCAGTTCTGATCTGCTGTCCAGTGGGGTCATTTCTGGTTACACTGTTGCCATGACACATAAGGACTGAACTAATGCCACCTTCATAAACCGAGACTGTCTCCCATCTTGCAAGTGTTTATTTTACTGCCATCAGGTGTTGACCAGAGTAGGATGGGTTCCCCCACTGAGTATTGGTTCCTCCAAGGTTTCATCCTCAGGGAGCTTCTCTGTCGCCTTGGCTTACTCAGGGGCTTAGGGGCTCATACTTGGATTTTGTACAGCAGCTTTGTGACAACATCAGTTGTAAAAAGCGCTATATAAATAAAATTGAATTGAACTGAATAAGTATAATAAGAAAGAGTTCTGACTGGAATTGTCAATGGCCCACCCATTTGTAAACAGAAAATGGATGACATTCTAAATGGTCTCAGATCATTGATGCTGAGTTTCTAAAAACATATGCAGCACATTGTGATAAATGTTTTTAGATAGGTGAAATATTTAAAAAATGTCAAGGCTAACAAAAAAGTTTTAAAAAATGTTCATGTGCAATGTTGTTAGAATCCTATAGAGGTGCTAACCAAAATCAATTAATGAATGAAGTATGAATCATCAGTGGCATTTTTGTTCCTTCTTTTTTTGTTTTGATATTTAAGGCTCAAAATGAAGGTCTGGCTCTAATCGCCATGGTTCACCACTGACAGACCAAGAATTTTACTGCTGTCTTTCATCAGGGCCTTCAGTATTACATTGTGGTTTTTTTTATGATGCTGTCTATAAGTCATCAAGAGCAAAAGAAAAGAGAAACCACAGTTGCGAAATTACACTGATTGCACAATATTCACCTTCAAATCATGAAAAACATACCATATGTTTTCAGCAGGATGGCATGGTGGTGCAGCAGTGGTTACCACTGTCCCCTCACAGCAAGAAGGTCCTGAATTTGCAAGCTCTCTCTGTGTTGGCGGGGGTTTCCTCCAGGCACTCCAGTTCCTCCCACTGTCCAAAGGCTTGCAATAGGTTGATTGGTTACCCTAAATTGCCCATAGGTGTGAGTGTGTGTGAATGGTTGTCTGTCTCTTTGTTGCCCTGTGATGACAGACCTGTCCTGTCTGTACCGGGACTGGCTTCAGCTTTCCCGCAACCCAAAATAGAAGAAGTGGTTTAGACAATGGGTGGATGGATGGATGTTTTCAGCATTGTGTGTGACACCATAAATTTCGACATGCACTTCAATATGACTGTGAAGCTATCCAGTGTGTGGAAGATGAATTTATACATAAACCTGAAAAGTCTTTTTTTTTTTTTCTTAAATGTGTAGCTTTTGGTTCTTCAGAGGTAAACAATTAATGAAGTTGCATATTTTTAGCATTATTGTTGGACTTTAATGAGGGCATTAACAAGCATTATAAACATTTTGAATTGATATGTTTTTATAACATGCTTTTGACCATCATGATATGGTCATGCAATATGAATATACAGACCTTGACCATCACCATATGTTTTGTTTTTGTTATTACTACCAGATGAAGGACTTTTTTTGTATTGAGCCTCAAGTGGAAGCTGATTTTTAACATGATTATTTATTCTGGTTAAGTAATGCCTTATATACTGTACTCCATGGAGAGGCTGCTGTATAAAACACTCATAAGGTGAAAAATGGAATCGTCGGCGGTGAACATGAGGACCCAACTCACTAAACTAATACAAGCCGTGCAGAATCATCTTCCCCTCTGTCCCGCTTAGGATCATTTTCCAAACAAACAGTATTCCTGGTAGAATTGATTCAGTTAGACGGTACATTGATCACCTACATTGCCTGCAGAAAGGAGATGGCTTTACAAGCAATAAAATGAGGGACAATTATATTATTCTACTGAAATAAGACAAAGTACAGGCACAAAGTGCCAATAGCGAGTAAAGGCTACACCATGGGCCTTCTCTTGCCTGTACGCATGTGTGTGCGTGTGCTCTGTTCTCAAGTGGCATGATAATCCAGTGAAGTTTCTCAGCTCTGTTTCCTTCTGCAATCAGAGAGTGGAGGCTCACTGCAGAATTGCATTCATTTGTAAAAGCATCCAAGCCAAAATTGCAGCCTGGGGCAGATAAGCTATAAAGATGCTGATCAGAAGTGGAGCTAAACAGACTGCACTGGAGGGCAGGACGTGTCACAGGCAGATCTGCAAGACCAATGACTGTGTATACCTGATTCTTTCTTCTGCTTCTGCCTAGAATACACAAAAACACACAGAGTGAAAGCCCACAGATAAAAAATAAACTGCTGTAACCCCCATTTTTCCTCTCCCACCATTTCATATCACCAAATTACTGTGCATTTGCAACTAAACAAATTTCCGATTTGAATATGTTGCTGGTAAAATACATTACAATAAGTTTACTCACTCAGTGGGCTTGTTTTATAAGCATGCATATGTTTATTGATCCTTTGGGGTAAATTTCTGTATCTTTTAACAGCATGTTCTGAAGGAGTGTAACATTTGATGTAACTTTACATTTTGTTATAAAAGAACAATTTCAATGTTGTTGGTGAAGTGTGTTTGCTCACATTTAATGGATTGGTTATTGATCCTTCATGGTAATTTTTGGGGAATTCTTTTTATGTTCTGAAGAAGTGGCACATTTATGTCTTTGTGGTGTAGTATGCTAAAATAAGATTACTTATTCAATGGGAACATTTTTCACAAGTGATTAAGTCTTTGGGGTTAATTCATTTGTGGATAATATGCAATACTCTGAAACATGAATATTTGAAAATAGTTTCATAATTACTTACGTAAGTTTACGATATTAAATAAACTTGTAAATAAGCTAGTCCTGTGGTTGCAGTTTCAAGTACATATTCACTTCACATTTAGGTAACATCATCATTACGTCTTAATCAACTGCCTAAAAAAATGATCTATTTTAAATATGACCTTATGTTCTTGCCTCAGCATATCATGTTATCTCTTAATCCTTGTGGCATTTTGTACCAAAAGGAAGGCATTCGGTTTTCACATAATCTTGCTAAACTGTTAGATCATTAAGGCAGACGTTGCTTAAAGATAAAAGGGTTTAAAAAGAAGTGTGCTATAAACTGAAACTCTGACACTGGATTTAGAATCCTAACAGATGATAATGATAAGGCCAAAAGAATAAAATAATAGACAATATGTAATGATATAGATAATATTGTCAAGCCACATACTTAAATGTAATATGTAATATCATAAGTTAAACTGTGTGCTTCTTCTTCCAGTCTTTGGGACCTGTGTTGTGAAGAGGAGGAGTGGGGGACAGCATTGAGGATGTGGATGGAAGGATTGAAAGCTGTGCTTTGATTGACAGCTCTACCTTTCTGTCAGCGCCCTGGGGCTGATTGACAACATGGTTCATCTCACTTTTAGTGAACAAGCTAATGCAGCAAATTCCTACCAGACGGCTCTCACTCCCTGGTGGACTTTCAGCTCCCTGACTGAATATGTTTTTCCATCTGTGAGTCTAAAGCAAACCAAATATAATTAAGTGTAAGTATATAATTAAGCCTGTTTAGAAAGCACTCATTTACAATAAATTAATACATAGCCTAATTACACGTGGGAATTATTCATCTGTTGTGGCAACAGTTAATATTTGCGTAGGTGTCTGAATATGGGCGCCGGGCTGAAACTGAATCACCTCGATGGAACGATTGATCTCTTGCCAAGTTTAATAATTAATTTATGACACAGTGCTGACACAGAGTCATCTTCTTTTGTTTCACTCCCCATTAATGAAGTAAATAAGTTTGTGGCTGCAGCTTTGTAGCTTCTGTTTGGTTAAGTGTGTTACTGTGTTTTGGATAAATGGTCCAATACTAGTAAAAATGGCTGTGAACTCAAAGAATCCTGTACAAAATCTTAATCTATAAATGTATAGCCACTTAGGCCTCAATTACTTTGAGTACCATGTGTATACATTTTTACACAGGCAATATAGGGTATGGTAAAAACACAGCATGTAGAGCTTTCATTACTTATTTTGGTAGTGAAAATGCCTTTAAAAGTGATTCATTTTACATTCTGCTTACACTGGAATGCTGGTCAGATTGAAAGTTTTTACTCTGAACATGCTGGAGGCAACATTTCAGTAACTTACAATTGTAATTACAACAAATATAGAATTTCTCAAACCTTAATATAATGTAATTGAGCAAGATTTATGTTAATTTATAATAATAATAATAATAATAATAATAATAATGACAAAAATTGCAATACAAGAACTCGCATTTGTATTGCATTTTCCATTATAGAAGTGTATGTATGTATTTTTTTTTTTTTTTTGCAGTGATAACGACTGAATGCATTTAAAAAATATTTTTATTTTACCATGCTTACCAGTCCATTTATTATGAATGCTTATATAATGTAAAGTATTGTTATGCTAAAAAAGATAAAAATGGAGATATGAGACTAGGACAGAACAGCAACAGCATATGTTTATTGAGTACTTCATGTGGTCAATTTCTTAATGTTAAATGTGCTGAGAGTTTGCAAATGTGTATTCATTGTCACTACATTTGTGCACATGTGAAAACTGTAATTACATAAATGTAATTCTTTACTTGCATGACACATTAACAGCTTGGAAAGGACAGGTTCATGCCGTGCTTTCACGTACAAAATTCACTTTAAAGCTTTTGCATTGAATAATTAATTGCACAAAAGATAGAACCAGTGAACATTTTGGTGGATCATTGTACATTTTATTATCTGTATTATAAATGACATCATTTAGAGCAAATTATTTTACTTTTATGGGAGGAAATTTGTATTCTTTTATTTCCTTCTGCCAGTATTGTGTGATAGCATGTGTAACTATATCCCACGTTGGACTGTATAAAGGCCCTGTGGACATTAAAAACACTGAGAAAATGAATGTATCAGAATGGTTTGAAGCCATATATAGTAGAGGCAGACAGAATGAAGGTATAGAAGGAGTAAGACAGAGTTTTGGTCTGGAGCCCGTGAACTCAATAAGAAAGCATAAATAAAGAATTCTCAGTTTGGGGTCTTCACACCGATGGAGGGTGCATATGAGACATGTTTTCTTTGTGTGTGTGTGTATGTGTGTGTGTGAGTGAGTGTGTTAAAATGCCTCGAGCTGGGTTGACTGAGTAATCTCGTCTGAGATTGACAGTTATCATCTCTCTTTCTTTTTCTCCTTTGCCCTTTTGGACAGCAAAAACCAGCTCATTATAGAGGATTGGGAACAGACTCCCAGGCAGCCTCCTCCTTCAGTCCATTCCACTCCACTGACTGCTCAATGATTGTCCAAACACACATTTACACATAATAATACAAAGTTAGCATTAAGCAGGACAGCAGAGCTATGCACTTTCATACATCTGACATACAACTGGGGTGTCCTTATGTCAGAAAATAATGACTGCACAGTATCCTCTCATTTCCATATCCAAAGTGACTGTCAGTCATCATATTTCTGCACAGTCCTAGATTTATGTATGATATGTCAAAGTACAACACACTCCACATATAATATACGTTAAGCTCTCAAAGGCCACAATTATTGTTAACATTTCCATGTATTACATTGTCATGTGTTACAATTACACAGCTGCAGTCTGGTCATTGCGGACACAGTCACTTCTAGTAAGGTAACATATCCTCCGCATCCTCTATAGACCGGTATAAATCTGGTTCTAAATCTTGTTTCAAAGCCTAAATGACAAAAATAGCAAAAATGTAAAAGATTATTTTTTTCTGCTAGCAAAATGAGCCAAAAAAGAATAAAATCTCTTCTTTTCATTATCACATATGTTATATTGATCAAAAGCATAAAATCCACACAGTACTTTACTGCTTGTTTCAATGAACTATGGGTAAATAATGGGATAAATAATGAAACAAAAAAAGGGGCCTAGGCCACAGGGAGCTCATTGCATCCTAAGACGTATTTTTCAGAAACTACATGGACTAGAGTGTAAACTGGCTGAGTTATTCTTACATGATAAAAGTTTGGAACAGCTGGTGAATCCTGCTCCTGCTCTTTAAAGGGTTGATGTTATCACAGTAGGTTCTCATATCCATATGGAAACAGAGGACAGAAAAATCATGTTTTTAAAAAAAAAATTAATTTAAGCTAAGCACCAAGGTGTTTTGAGAGCGGTTTAGGCCTGCTCTGAATGTTGACCCATAGCTGTTGGAGTGAAAGGCAGGAGCCGATATATCACTGACTTGCAGGTCCCATCAGCCTGCCACTTACACACAATAAATGGCTGCACACAAAACTAAGCTCAGCCAGCCTATGCAGATAACAGCGTCGTTCATTTCCACATGTGCATGCTAAACCTGCATGATAAACGTCATGCCTGCAAGCCCTTCCGCCTGCTTTTCATCACACCGCCAGAGTCCCCCTTTCTCTCTCTCTCTCTCTCTCTCACTCACTCTCTCCTATTGCAATTCAGATTCAACCACCAATCTTTCTTCTCCCTCTCCGACACCTCAGCCCCAGCTTTATAATTAACATGCACAGAAACTTTTGTCTCTCTTTCACATGAGTCTTTGAAGCTGCCTGGGCCTCATTGGTTGCAGGACAGATGAACACTGGTCATTGGTTTTACTGGTTTGATTTGAGAGTGTTTTATCTAGCTTGTAAACTTGCATTATGTTTATCATAATTCCACTGCTGTCATCCCCTGTATTTTCCTTTTCATGACTACTTATGTTTAGTCATTTTGCTCACACTCCTATCTAGGGCAACTTGCAAAATATGCCAACAAGCCAAAGACAAAATGATACAAGGCACCTAGAGATATTGCAGGAATCTAACAAATAAGAGCTGTATGCTCGTAAACATAGGGTGCAATTGGCAATCTGCCATAGACTAACCATTTTAATTCCCTTAAGAAACTTTCAATTCATAGTTCTTAAAAGAACCACTTTTTAGAATCAGAAAACATTATTGATCTTGGAGTAATTTGCTTATGCTACAACTGCACAGAGAGACAGACATACATCAACTGCACAGATAGACAGACATACAGACATCAAATAAAATATCAAGTAGACAGTTATGGCTCAAACAGTATCGCATATTACATAAAAGTTAATTAATAAGTAAGTTATTGCACAGTAGAACAGCAGCAGAATCATATTGCACAAACCCCATGTTGTTGACAGATTTACATGGCAATAGTGATAGTGTGAAAGAGGGCAGCTTATTGTGAGTGGCAGCAGGAGAAGTAAAAAAGTCTGAAGGCTGTGGGAAAAAGTCTGATGTCTTTTCTTGCCTAACAAAAAGATTTGTGAAAAAAACTTTAAGCTCGTAAAGTACCCCTATATTATTTAATGTTTCTTTTCACCTTTCAAAGGTTAACCTGTGTTGCCTGAACATTTTCTGATTCTGATTCAGTCTGATTCCATGTGAGTTCCATGTAAGTCTCCTTGGCTAACACAGGAAATGTGCTTCCAGCAGTACTGTGTACTGATACAACCACTATAACTACTGTATGACCATTGCCGTTCTCCCCTGAACTCTCTTATGCTACTTTAGGGAACATGTTTTTTGCGCTCCTGCCAACTTATGATTCATGCATTTTAGTGTGTTCTTGTGTATGGGTATTTATACAGCTGTGGAAACTTGTTTGCAATGAGACTTGCACTTCTGCAGTTACAACAGTTGTTAAAATTTACAAAATGATCAAAAAACAGCCCAGTATTATTGAGAAAAAATAACTGGATCATTACATGTATTTGCCAGTGTACCACTGATGGTGTATAGCTTTCTAAAATCTTGGAATTTTATGCTGCCTTTTTTCAAAACATATCATGGACTAAATTCAGAGACTTCATATTAAAATAATTATAATATAACAACTTTTATACATTTAAATGCTGCTCAAAGTGCTTTGCACACAAAAAATAGAAGAAACATAGTACATATACTGTAATAACAGTAATAATATTGTACATAAGAGATGAAAAAAAGGGGAAAAAAGCAAAGCTTCTTAAAAATAAAGGAAATCATATTTAAATAGATGTATGATAAAGCAGTAATATGAAAATAAAAGTCAAAGCTGGTAAACAAATAATAAGAATGCAGAGATAATAAAAGAACAGAATTATACATTTACAGAAAGTTAGGTCGAATTTAATTATTTTAAGATGCCTTTTAAAAGTGTTACATGTAGGTGCCTAACAAATATTAACTGGTAATAGTTTTGGTGCATAAAAAGAGAAAGCAGTTTCACCAGCACCTTATGCATAATTCTAGAAACATTCAGTAATAGTGCAGTAGTAAAGCTGCATTTGCTAATCTCAAAGCTTGATGTATTCAGTGAGGCATTCTCTGAAATATTAAGAGGCTGATAATCCATTAAGAGCTTCAAAAAACAATAAAAAAAAATCAATTCAAATCAATTTTAAATGAAACAAGCAGCCACAAATTAAGTTTTTTTGTACATTAGCACACTGGCTGCAGCATTCTAAACCAGCTGTAATACATCACGTGTGGTTTTTGGTGATTAGATTCTGAATACGTATTGCCAATACTTGTATTTTGTTACAAGTAATAGAAGTAACAGAAGTAATGGAAGCTTGTTCTGTGATTGCCATTAAATCATCACTATCTTGCTTCAAATCACTTCACATGGTAAATTAATCTCAAACACACTTGCCTATGTGGAGTCTGACACTGCACCAAAGTAAACATGGACAAAAGTAACTTACACAGCTAAAAACAGTAATTTTTTCCCCCTACTTTTTTGGTCAATTCAGAGCAACACTAAAGACAGAACCTCCAAGCCCTGAACATATTCTGGTTGACTGACTACAGTAAGGCTAAAAAGAAATTTTAAACATTTTTTTATACTCCATATAAGACAGAGACAGAGGAGTAGATGTGTTTGGCTGTTGTAAAGCAGGTCATTAATAGCTGCTTCTGTGGCTTCTACCCTGTACTTAAAATCATTAGGAGTGGTGCAGGTGTATGTGTGTGGGGGGCTTGGTGCTAAAGACCTGTTGGCTGTGTTTAGCAGCCCCTCATGAGTCCTTGCTGGTTCTGAATTATTGAGGATCAAATTTATTGTAATTGTGATTGTCACTGTTTGCTTTTCTGAGCATATGGTGACATCAGTAGAGCTTTTAG
>JBBPDA010000001.1:6349046-6373474 GCA_037974385.1 Arnoldichthys spilopterus
CATATATATATATATATATAGATAGATAGATAGATAGATAGATAGATAGATAGATAGATAGATAGATAGATAGATAGTGCTTGAGTGTGTTCACAATGACAAATAGTCACATTCACTTCACTTTCATATATGGCCAGTACATGAACAGCATGTTTCTTTAAAAAAAAAGAGCCTGTTTAATTAGATCACATTCATTGCACATAGTGGCACCACTGGTTCTCCTATATAAAACTATACTAATGATACCTCAGTAAATTAATGTTGTAATGCATATCACTTATTGAGAAAATATCTTAAAGTACGTATAATCCACATATGCATGTTATAGGCAGTATCAGCCATACATTTTTTCCACATCGGTCATAATCGAAAATCTAAAATTATGAACTAATATTATCAGTCATCAGAAATTTTAACCCACTTAAATCAGTATTGGTAGCATACATTATTCACACACCCTAGATTCTAGTTGTTATAAGATACACATGAAATTGACTAAATTTGACTATTTTTACTACTAATTTTTCACCCAACATTAGAACCACTGATTATAAGGAGCCTCCTGTGCATCTTTCCTTTATTGCCTCTTCTCAGCTGTATGTGACCTATGTCTAAAAATGTTTTACAGTGTTATAAGGATGTAAGAATTGTCACCAGTTAGAGTCATTTAGAGAATTATTGCATATTTGTAACATGCATGTAACTGCAGGCAGTGGGCACATCAGTTGTCTCTCTGTGTTATGGTCTAATTGGCATGCTGCACATTAGCAAGCAAGTGGTCAGGCTGAGTGCAGTGGGTGAGCGCAGTGTGAGAGGGTGAAAACACTGCGTAGAAACGACAGACGGGAGAGCTAACATGCTAACACTGTGTGGAAGGCTTTCACACACACTTTGTCACTCTCTCTGTAGCTCATGCCCCCTACCTCTCTTAAACACATAGCCTGCACACACGCACACGCACACGCACACACACACACACACACACACACACACACACACACACACACACACACGCACACAGACTCTCTTTATTTCCTTTTTATCACATTTTCAGGAATTCACACACTCCATGTCATAATTCCAAAGTGAGAACGTCAGAACCAAGGACAGAACCAAAGCATTGGCCCTTGCTCTCTCACAATGGGGGTTGATAACAGGCCTTGCTGTTCTTTAGGAACCAGCACCCAAGGCTGCTCCACAAATTTCCAGTGTGTCCTCATCTAAGACTGCAGTTAAATGACAAGGAAATTATAAATAACAGTAAACCTCCATTCCAGTTTTGAGTACACTACTAAAATTAAAGGTTGCAAAGTTCCTGTCACTTTCTATAATTTCTGTATTCATAATGAACTATACATGCATTCAAGGTGCTATCTGGCATATATAGCATTGTATAGGCACAAATTACTTGAAGTGCTTATAATTGCAAGCACAACCCTTAAGCAAGCAAATCTCATAGGAGTGTATGAATTCATAAAGTCGGGCTCCTTAACACATCATCTATCTGTTCATAAAAACATTGTAGATGTAATGCACACATGTTGCATTGCACTATAACTACATAGAACATTTCACATTTAACACCTAGGATACATGCTTCTCTCACTCTCTCTCTCTCTCTCTCTCTCTCTATCTTCCTTTCTTTGTGTATTATATAATCTTTTTAACAATCCCTGCAACATAAAGTACCCTTCATCGCCCTTAAAAACATTTAAAAGACTGCTGTCAAATTCAGCTTGCAGTGATCTCTTACATTCTTAGGAAGTGGAAGTAACTAGCTACCAATGATGTGCTGTACGTTGTGGAAGTAATTATACCCAGCTTATCTTTACTTGAATGTGTACATGGGTATGTTGTGATACAGAATATATATAAAAAAATTTTTCATAGCGTAGTAGAACATCAGTATGCAGTATAAAATTTTATGGTAGTAATCTAGCACCTTACAAATGCCTTTATAAAGAATTATTAATACATGATTTATATCTAAACAGGTATTCAAGCTTGTTTGAATTCAACATTTTACATACACCAATAAGTCACAATAAATGCACGGGGGGGGGGTGAATAACAGTGATTATCTTGTTACAATGGCTCTTGGGTGGGATATATTAAACAGCAAGTGAACAATCAGTTCTTGAAGCTAATGCATTGGGAGCAGAAAAAATAGGTAAGCTTAAGCATCAGGTAACTTTTTTTCTTAGTTGCTCAGTGGGCAGTGGTGGTCTAGTGGTTAGGACACTGCCTTTGAGACCTGAAGGTCTCAGGTCGAGTCCCGGCCCGGGCACTACTAAGGTACCCTTGAGCAAGGTACTGTCCCACTACACTGCTCCCCGGGCGCTGTTGATAACTGCCCACTGCTCCACGTGTGCACGTGTGATGGGTTAAATGCAGAGGTTGCATTTCGTTGTGGTGCTTGAGTGTGTTCACAATGACAAATAGTCACTTTCATTTCATTTCATTTTCATTTTATGATGTGGATCAGTACATTAGCTGTCGTACATCCTTTCTGCCTAAAGACTGTAAATAAAATAGATAATCTTGGTACACTGTTAAACTGTCCTTGGTAAACTATTGTTTATGATTGCAAATATATATCACAGCATTTTAGTAGCTGTTCACATGATTGTGACATGACGTCAAGGCTTTTTCTCCTAAGTGGTAGAATGAACTTCCTCTAACAGTTAGAACTGCAGAATCTCTCACTGTCTTTAAATGGCAACCCACCTCTTCACAGAGCACTACATGTCCCAACAGAATTAACAAACTTACAACTAACTGCACAAAACAAACAAGGTGTAACGCGCTGGCATCCTGGCCGACCCGGGAGTTTTTTTAGAGAGCCCAATCGCAGGAGTGCAAAGGGGGCACCGCCTCCCCGGCCGCTTTTTTGGCCCTGGCTGATTACAGGTGGAATATTGCGTCGGCGAAAAACGGGTGGGTTTACACCGTCTTCCGCCGGCGCAATGTGTAAACAGATCGCATTAGAGCTACAATGTATAGCGGTTAGCTTAGCCCACGAGATGGTAAACATGGGCCGCCGGTAAGGGAAAAGGTTACTGGGTTAAAGGGTAAGGAACCCCTGGAGGCAGGTGCGAGCCAACTAGCCGTCCCGGCCGTATGCGGGGACCTGTTTCAAGCCAGTCGCGGAATCTCCCCTGCCCTCGGCCATCAGGGAGTCCGTCGCGTGCTGACTCGGGGGTTGCTCTCGGCATACGGTCGGCACACCAGCCACCAGGGAGAAGGGAAAGGGTCTCTAGAAGCAGACGTGGGCTCGAACATCCCGTGCCCCAGCCGCATGCGGGGACCCGCTTCGAGCCAGCCGTAATCTCCCTGGCCCTCGGCCGTCAGGGAGTCTGTTTCACGCTGGCCCGCAGGCCCCAGGCATTTGGTCCGGGCACGTCTGCTATTTTCTAGAGGCCTCAACTCGAGAGGGAGCACAGCCGATCCGTGGCGTTGCCGGCTAGTTCACGGCCGGTGCACTCCTCAGAGAGCCAGGGAAAGAGGCCCTCTACCAACTTGCGGCTGCGTACGGAGCCACAGGCGGACTTGAGTTGAGGAATAAAAGTTTCCCCAGCAGACAGCCACTTGAGCCTTGCTCAGACCTCTCTGCTGGGGCAAACAGGGAAAGGGGGGGAGGGAGACCCTGAGTTACAACCCAGAACCTTTACCAAATTACCGGCGCGAGTCCGGTGTGGCTAAAACAAACAGCCACACCAGCCAACAGGAACATATAAGGACTGCGCACCGCCCAGTCCGACAACCAGCGTTATAAGGGCTTTGGCCCAGGTGAAACACATAAGCATGATTGACGTAACCATGGCGACACGCATCCCCCCCTGACCCAACCCCCCTACCCCCACACCCCACCCCCGCCCACCCCGTCACACTCAACCACCCCCAGCCTGCCCATACAAGAACCAATCCTTACACAAGGCTTTTCTATGTAAAGGATTAGCATCAGCTCAGGTAGACGCTTGGTTGACTAGCAACTCTTAATCCAAGTCTAGGTTTACTGGTGTAACTGATTTTCTTTGTAGACTAGAAAGCACCCAGGTACGTCGCTCCTAAGAGCGTCTGCCAAATGCTGTAAATTTAAATTAGTTAACAAGCCTGTTCAGCCAATCAACCAACCATCAATCAATTAGGGACACACAAAGTGCCCTTAAAAAGAAACTAAAAGTGTTTTTAAAAATATTTTCTTTGTGAGAACAACTGAAATGGTCTTTTAAGAACGAATTAAATAAAAAGCTTTAAAAGATTATTTTTATAAAGATTCTTTAAGTACCTTAAATTTAAAAATAACAATGTTATATAAGAGTGTTCCATCTGAAATGTACAGTGTGTGCTATTCCTGTGCTCCTGTTCCTGACTCATGGCTAATTGAGAGAGGCTATGAGGGTGTTGTTGCCTGATTGGAGTCAAAATGGGAAGAAGAGAAAAGCAGAAAAGTGAGGGTTTAGATAAAGTTCAGTATTTGTGCTCAGATTATTGATATGTTGTTCTGTCTCTCCTTATTAGATTCCCAGCTGTGGGAAAAGAACTTCCTTTTAGTGTGGCTATACGCCAGACCAAGTCGGTTGTCACTCCACACTTCTGTTACAGTGGACCATCGATGAAAACCAAACATCATTATGTAGCCAAAGAGAGAACTGCAAAGAGGGGAGAGGAAAAAAAAGGGGGAAAGTGAGAGGCGGGTAGAGAGAGAAAGAGGAAGAGAAGAGGGAGCGAGGTCCCTGGGTCGTGCTTCCCCTTCGTCATTCTTAAATTATGTGAACAAGCTGTTTCCAATAAACTGTTAAATTTGATAAAGAGACCAGCATTATATTACAAAGCCCAGAAGGCGCTTGGACTTCTGCTATCATGAATACATTTTGCTCTGATAATAATGTAGCAGCTTCAGTCGTCTGCTGAAGGGGAAGCCCATGCTTGCTAGAAATCGTGTCAGTGTTTGACGCCTGTATAAATGGACATGAGGATGAGGTTGTAATAAATTTGTGCCAGGTGTATTAGAGCTGAAAGACTGGGGGTGGTTAGGTGGGGTGTTGGGGGGGACCGAAGAGTGAATATGAAGATCTTTTTTCACAGCATTACTTTATTCAGCTCCCCAGAACCAGCATTTCATTGAATGTCACTCATACATGATGGATTCTGTTAAGATGAGGTAGAAACTAGAAACAGATGGAAACATTTAGGGGTGTTTTCTCGGTTTTCTCTCTCTCTCTCTCTCTCTCTCTCTCTCTCTCTCTCTCTCTCTCTCTCTCTCTCTCTCTTTCTCTCTGAGTAAATGTGTATGCATTTAATAATGTTTCTCCTATTTCAGAATTTTTTGTTAACATTTGCCATGCTTACAAAATTTGTCATTTTTAATACAATAATAGGTTACACAAAGTGGACGTAAATATTACACCAAAAGGTATTTTTAATGTTTATTCAGTATTTCAAGAACTTATTTAGGCTGTATTAAATGATACACTGTAATTATGTGTTTACATTCCTTTTTTTACATTGCTATATGTGTCGTTGCATTTGATCTATCATTTAAAAATATGAATTCTGGATACTGATTCTATTAGATCTGAATTCTCAGTTACTTAGCGTTTTGAATATAATGAGAATAACATGATGTATGATGAAAAACATATTTCTCTAATAAAGGTGTTATTAAACATACAATTGAACTGATATTTCTTCTATAATTTTTTTTGCATATCATTTACATCATATATTTCTTTAATAAACATTAGCATTAGAATACTCATAAATTAACAACCAAACATTATTAGGCTTGACTGTAACTGATCACTCAGTTAAAGACAGTTCTTGGGTTCTTGATTAGTTCAGAATTTAAATGATAAACCAGGAATACACAGTTTATATGTAAAGCCATGCTCTGCACTCTGAACATTCTACACAAGGAGAACTTTGACTCAAAAGAGAGTCCAGATCTGCTGTTTAACATATACAAATACAGTTTATCTATCTGCTCATCTAGAGAGCTGGTTTATTTCCTGTCTGTTAAATATTGGTTTATATCCTTTATATAGGAGCATTTAATAGCATATAATCATTTTTAAAGCATTAATCTAAATTAAACTTTTTTTTATATAAAATAATAACCAATAAAAGTGTTTAAGAATACTTTTGGTACATTGGTACATAACATGATTACCAATATAATTGATAACCTTAACAAATACATTGTAATTTTATGTAGGTCACTATAAAGTGATTTCTCAAGAAATCCAATACTACCAGTTCCCAATCCAGTTCCTAATTTGTATGTACTATACATGTTTACATTTTTTAAAACTCTCCATCTTATGTAGCTAGTGGCTACATTCAAGAATCCATGAAATGAACTCCAGTATCACTTTATTTACTATATCATTATTCCAAGCACCTGAACTGCAATGCTTTTAGACATAAAATAAGCCAAAAGTAAAGGCCTAGTGTGCTGGGTTTGGATTTTGGGGTGCTGATGGGGCTATGGTGAGAGGGAGAAAGTGAGAGAGGGAGGGAGGGAGAGAGATGCTTTCCTCTGTTGCCTGTCCTCAGCTGTAAGTGATGTATGTCCGGTGATTTGAAGGCTTCAGTGCTATAAGGATTTAAATGCAGGACAGAGAGAAATGACTCTGCCTCAGGGGAAATCTCTGCCATGCGGTGCAGCAAACCTGTCTAAATAACGGATCATACCTCAACCTGGTCACTTACACACTCACACACATCAACACACCCTCTCTCACACGCACACACACATGCACACATCCCATTACATATCAAGTGTGTGTGAGCATGTCCTGCACCCTGAGTATTAAATATAAAATTGCAGGTTTTTCCATATATTAGTAAATGTAAACAGGACAGGAGGTAGTGATATTTATTTCCTATATGCACTCCAAAAAACCTCCAAAAACTTAGCAAGTAACTAAATTTTGTTTAATAATTGTTGTTAAATGAGAATTTTAGTTGTCTTCACTTTTTTCCATCTGATTACCATGGACAACAATATGGATGTGTTTCCCAGTACAGTAGGTAAAGAGAAAACTGTTTGACTTGAAACACAGTCAAAAAAGCAATCATTGTTGAGTTGCAAAATGGAGATTTTTTGTAGGACATAGTAATAATCAAATAATAATAGTAATAGTCAAAAATATTTGTAAATTAAGCTATAATTATATCTGTATTATTAAGAATTATATAATTAATTTTTTCAGTGATGAAAATACTTTTCACATTTCAAGTCAGAGGCATTTCTGTGAAAATCTATCATCAAAAGCAACAATTCTGTAATATCTCTCTTTCTTACAAGAGTGTCACCACAGCCACATTATTGTGATGGGAGTCCCAGTAAAATGTGTAAAGACTTATTGTAATCGTATTGAAAAAAATTGCCATGTAATTACTATTTATAGCATTTTCTGTCACTTTAACTAACAACATACCTATTATGAATCTGTGTGGGTGATTCTGATTCATTTACAGTCAAACTGGCCCATGAACGTAACATCTATTTAAATAACATAAATTTAACACATGGATCAAAATAAGCTACAACCATTTTGGCAACTTTCAAATGAAGATCAAGCACTCTTACATGCCTTGTGTTATTTACATCATAAAGCTAAACTTATTATAATAAATTGACTGACTGTCCATTGGTTGTTTGGAGGAATGCACCAATAAGCTTTGGGTGTCCATTGCCCTGCTGCTGATTCACCAGTTGACCTGCTGTTTTGGAGATGCTCTTTCTCACTCATGTAGCCATCACAGTAAGGCCCTTGTCAAAGTGTCACCCATTTGTCCTTCTTCCAGCAGATCAACTTCAAGAATGAACTGTTCACTTGCTGGCTAATATATACCACTCAATGCCAGGTGCCATTGTAATGAAAGAACTATTTATAATATTACATCATTACACTGCCAGATGGCACAATGTTATTCACTTCAGTGGTCATAATGTTATGGCTGATTTGTGTAAGGTACAATTAGAGTGCAGTCAGAGTAAAGCTAATGTTTACATTACAGACTAAGCACTTGTAGACCACCAAAAACACATATTGGGCCTACCTGTGTTTAATACACAAATTATATTGTATTTAATTTTCAAACAGAAAGAGCATTGTGCAGTTAAAATGTTTTTTGCAATTGCTAACTAGTATCGGTCTACATTTTCAAAACTCTTTATATATCCTGTGTTACAAACATGCATCTTAATATAATAATAATAAATTGATAAATAAATAAATAAATAATAATTAAAAAAAACAACAAATAAATGTTTTGGTTGCACTGGCCTTTCTAAAAGACCATGTTTTACAATTGTAGTCCTTATCTTGTCAGATCCCAACAATTTTGTTCTTCTCCTTTGTCCTCTTCATGCCTCTCCCCTTGCTTGATCAACTATTGCAAATAAAATCATTTTCACATGCTATTTCCTTCTGACTGTTTGGTAATGAGACTAAAAACAGGACACGAGGGTAGGCTTTTACTTGATTTTGCTATTAGCTATGTTATTATTTCACGTTATGTAAATATTCTGCTAAGATGTATTTCAAATGCACAAAATTTGGCATCATTCTGTTAGGAATGTGTTTGTTACCATTGTTGAAAACAGTGTCAGCATTTGAAAAATGTGCTGCATTCTTAAGATATATAGTGTTTTGAAGGTGGTGGATGAGAGAAAGAATGAGAAAAAGGGTTGGATTTTGGAAAATGTGGTCACTGAATGCAGTTTATATAAAAGCAATGAAAAATTATTCACAATTTGATCCACATAGAATTTCACTGGGTGACCATTGTTAGCAGTTAGCTGTAATAATCTATTATGTCATCTACTATAAAGATGTAAAAACAAAATCACATCTAGTAATGTATATTAAGTTTTTCGTGTCAGTTTATTTTACATGGATTTTTATTAACTTTTTAAAATTAAAGCATAATGAGAACACGAGAAGACAAAGATGTGCAACCAAAACAAATACTACTTAGTATCTTCATCAGTACTTTTTTGTTTCCTGTAGATTGTTCTGCCCCTGCGACTAACAAAAAAAAGGCTGGGCTGTCCCCCTTCATTTAGAGTGTGTCCCAGTACAATCGGCTAAAAGTCTAAAAATGCCTCTGCTCTTTCATTCAGTTCCATTTACATCCGTATGTCTCCCTTCATGGTTGACAACTATATCTAAATCTCTGACCTTAAAACCTCTGAACTGTCCCTCAGTCAAGATACAGGTCAAGCCTTATCAACTGTTGCTTTTCTCAGCAGTCAAATGCCATGTGTAATGCCACACTTTAGCTGTTAAATGACACAGGCTAAGTCCTATCAGTTGCCGCTTTTTAAAAAGTTACGGTTGTTCATAGCAGTAGATTACAGTTATATTATCCTATCACAAAAGTAGGTTCATTTTGATATCATCACAGCACAGCAATCACAGTGACCTTTTCTTTAAGCAGCGATAGCACTACAACAACAGTCACACAAAAGTCAGACTTTGCTATCATACTTAACCAGTGTAAAAACCTACATATACAGCACCAGTGCTTGCCATGCTTCAAAAGGTGATAAAAACATGAATGTTTCCATATAAAGCTGCTTACGACTGGCCTCCATACTTTTTGACCAAATTTTTGGGTTTGTTGGGTCATGTGAATGCAGCGATTCATCAAAACAAGAAAAGAAGCTTATCTGGAAAATGTGAACACAATGCACACAGCACAAAATTAACTTTAAAACCTTTATGAGGCCTTGAATTTTGCTATTACATGCCTTGTGTTATTTACATCATAAAATTGCAACATATATCAGCTAAACTTATTATAATAAATTGACTGACTGTCCATTGGTTGTTTGGAGGAATGCACCAATAAGCCTTGGGTGTCCATTACCCTGCTGCTGATTCACCAGTTGACCTGCTGTTTTGGAGATGCTCTGTTTCACTCATGTAGCCATCACAGTAAGGCCCTTCACATCAACTTCAAGAACAAACTGTTCACTTGCTGGCTAATATATACCACTCACTGCCAGGTGCAATTGTAATGAAAGAACTAATTATAATATTACATCATTATAGTGCCATATTGCAACAATATAGTCAATGCTATTCACTTCACTTATTAGTGGTCATAATGTTATGGCTGATTTATAATATAGCCCATTTTTTCCCCTTCAAATTTCTCTTCTCACTCTATGGATTGCTAATATACTGTAAGATAAATATAAATTTCATTTTGGCTGCACTAAATTGTACTCCACATAATTGATTTCTGCATTCATTTACTCATAAACTACAGCAGGAGGAGGTGGACTGTGAAAACCAGGTCTTTCAAACCTGACCCAAGCCCTATATAAACCCATCCCATCCCGAACATATTCAGTGTAAGCAGTACAATTTTGTGATTTTTAGCTTAACATAAAGGTTCAAGTTTAAAACTCATTTGAAATTTATTTGCAAAATTATTGAGATAATGATTAACAATGTTAACGATTAGACTTTAAATTTACAAAAAAAAGTTTCTATTAAGTGATGCCATGGAACAGCCACAACCTTAACCCTATTTGACGGCTTGTGTCGTCCCTTTGATAATTTTAATTTTAACTAATGAACCATCCATTGAGCAGCTCTCTTGGAAAATGAAAATTGTTATTCTGCAACATCACTCCAAAGAACAAGGGAGTTAAAATGTAGAAGCATGCTGTATCTGGCCTGGAATGCAATGTTACATTCTTCTGGAGTTAGCATGGAGTCCAAAAATCCTGTCAACTGCTTTAGCGTCTCACTTTAAAAGGCGTCTCAACCAGCAAGGCTGCTAGAGGCAGAGAAATTCTCAGTAACAGACTTGCAATTATCATGCAATCAGACCTTTTCAGAAACCTACTATAAGAAATTACAATAATTCAAAGAATCAAATGAGCAAGACCGGACGAAATAGGGCTGTGCATTGTCAATAAATACCTGTTTCTGTCTGAACATTTCATTCGTCCTGTCACCTTATTTCAGGGGAGATTATGACATGCCGGGAATATCACAGGGCAAAAGGGCACCAGGCTTGGAGATGAGCACTGTTTCACACACACCACAACTAAAATGCATGTTCCAGAGTCATAAATTACTTGCTCTCCTGAATTAACATGCCAAACACAGGGAGTTTCCCTCATAAGAGAAATAATTAATGACCAATGCCCAACAGAAAGAAGTTTAAAATTACAGCAGCTATTGGAAAATACATCTACCTGTTTGTGCAATAAGAAACTAAAAGAGGAATTATAGAATGGCAGAGTGTGACAGAGTTCCATTTAGGTTATTTCATGACAGCAATGATCCTGTAGATGTATTGCAGTGTTTAAAGGAATAGTTTGGAAAATCAAATTTCCCCTCTTACGCTAGAAGGGTAATCAGTGAGCCAAGACATGTTTGGCATCTAAAGCTTGCTTCTTTTTTTTTGTGCTGATCATATGTGGCTACTAAAGTTTACAAATAAAAGAAATGTATGCCCACCAATTAGCATTACGCAATATGCATTTGTAATCTCTAGTAGACTTCCCTATATGGTTCTGACACTTTATGACAACGTTATCTATAAAAATGGGAAGAAATTGCATTGCATTGCTATGAACAGTAGCAGCTGTCTTGAAGCCTAAATTTTGTCTAACCAATAACATGGGAAGTAGGGGCGCTGTTGAAGCTGCAGCAACCCCACATTACAGGAATGTTTAACTGCAACTTACATGTGCTTTGCATTTTGGAGCTTTCATTGATATATTTTTAAAATGTGCATTGTTTAAACCCTCTGTTTAGGAAAGAATTTAATCATGCATGCTAATGTTGCTAAAAAAGATTGGAAACTATTAGTAACTGAAGTGAAGTGACTTGTCATTGTCAAATATGTTTAGATTTGTAAGCTGGTTATGTGCCCTAGTACTGGCTCCCACACCACATGCTCTGATTCTTCAAACACGTGTTTTCTTGGCATGAAAAACTGCAGCCACAATGTCCCCTTGCAGATTGGACACCCCTGGTTCAGAAAGAGAGAAAGATTAGTGAGCAGGATGTGCTTTATTGGTCTGATGTGTCAGATAGTATGTGTATTATTGTCTCTCTCCTCATTATAACATGTTATGACCAGTTCTGGCCTACACCTTTGTGTCTCATCACATATATGTTGCATCATTTTCAGCACTCCCAACTTAAAACACTTTCCATTGTGCCCATTTTTCCAGATAACAGTCTGCATATTTTGTACTGGTGGACAGTGCAATGCCAATTGTTTATGCTGCTCAAGTCCTCATTTTCATGCCAAAAGCGAATGTTTGCAAAATAACGAATGACTTTGTGTTTCACACTTATAAAAATGGTGCTTGAGGTGTAGCAGGGCACATTGTTGGCACGTTGCTATTTTAAAGCAATGAAGTGACATTGCACTTTTGACCAATTGGCAAATTATTAAACCATATTTAAGTGGTGTGTTAGTACACAATTCTCATTATGAGGCTTGAAGTGAACTAATGGCATTAGGAAGGCTTAGGTGGAACAGTGCTGCTCCCATGAATTATTTTCACTTTTCATAGAAGCATGTCGTTTTCTTTATGGAAAAATGACCTGATTTGACCGGTAAATGTGCCAATAGGTATATTTAGATAGATGTATGTCACTTCCTTTTAAAGGTGAGGTGAAATGATATTCTGATTGGTTTAATGCATGTTAAGCTCATAATACAGCGCTGAATAATTAACAGATTAGGACAACCGGTCTGTGCCTTGGTTTGGTGCAAACTCTGGATTTTCCACCTTCAAAATAACAAATGACTTTGTGTTTCCCACTTATAAAAATGGTGCTTGAGTTATAGCTGGGCACATTGTTGGCACGTTGCTATTTTAAGGCAATGAAATGACATTGCACTTTTGACAAATTGGCAACTTATTAAACCATATTTAAGTGGTGTGTTAGTACACAATTCTCATTATGAAGCTTGAAGTGAACTAATGGCATTAGGAAGGCTTAGGTGGAACAGTGCAGCTCCCATGAATGATTTTCACTTTTCATGGAAGCATGTTGTTTTCTTCATGGAAAAATGACCTGGTTTGACCAGTAAATGTGCCAACAGGAATATTTAGATAGATGCATGTGTCACTTCTTTTTAAAGGTGAGGTGAAATGATATTCTGATTAGTTTAATGCATGTTAAGCTCATGATACAGTGCTGAATAATTAACAGATTAGGACAACCGGTCTGTTCCTTGAGTTTGGTGCAAACTCTGGATTTTTCCCCTTTAAAATAGCAAAATTGATTTAGACATGCCCATATATTTTAGTTGCACTTTTAGTTGCATTTTGCATCTTCAAAACAGAGCCAGTAAATATCACATATGCAAGCCAGTCTGAGATGTCATGCATTATGCTTCATTTACATGTTAGTTACACTAGCTCTCTAGCTACAATGCAAAACTAAAGGCAAATTTTATGCACCAAGCATAAAGCATGTTTCGGTAGATCAACTAAATTTGGGATGAGGGAAAAGCTGTGTAAATTACATTGCTGAAATCTTCCTCAAACAAAAAGAGGTCTGCAGTTGAACTGCTCACTGCAAATACAAAAATAAAAAAGAAACTCAGTGTACTTCAGCTCTTAATGAAAGCAACCTTCGTGGCATGTTCTCATGCGACCAGACGAAAACATGTCCACTTCCTTCTCTATATTAGCTACCAGAGCACCGGATGCCTCCTATTAGGTACAGCATAAGGGCTCTGGGGATTATTAATGGTACAATTATTAAGAATAGAGCTGCATTGAGACCCTACGGGGCAAAAGAGTGTGTGTGCTTGGAAAGAGAGAGAGAAAAAGTCTACACGCATTTATGTTTATGTTTATGTTTGTGTGTGTGTGTTTGTATGTGTGACTGTTTGTACTTTTTTTGAACAAGAAAGACAAGAACATTACATTGTGTGACAATTTCACAATTAACAGACCAAAAAAAGCTCCAATATTGCTTAAAAATTCTATTTGAATTATAATATTTATTTTTACTTTCTTTATAATTAGCTACCTATTTTGGAGATATTAAGTTTTATTCCAACAGCAAATATAAGTTACAAGTACTGGATACTTTATCACTGTTATAGCACACCTAAGAATATTTAAAAACATTCCTTTTCCTTTCACATTGTGCAAACATTTAATGATGAATAGAATAAAAGAAATTGTGACGTCTGTGAAATGTATGAAATGTATGAAATGTATCTTGTTTTGAAGAAAACAAATAGTAAATAAACACAAAAAATGTGTGTGTGTGTGTGTGTGTGTAGGGGGGGTCCTCTTGCACTGTTAATTGGGGGCCTCCACTCTTCTATGGTCCTGTCCTGCATCTCATCCCCCAAGGTGGAGGGAATTACCATGTCTGCACCTATATTTAGCCAATTTAAGGTTGTGGTCTGAAAGCTAAAGTCAAAAGATGCCATTCTTTATTAATGTCTCAGGCTATGAAATGGGTCGAGTTTTTCTGCAGTCGCCCTGGAGGAATTCACCTTTTCAAATATAATGAATGCCTCAATTACAATTCCTTACAAACACCATACTTATTTTTTCAGTAACAATTGCATGATCTTACCCTTTCTTTCACTTTTTTTTCCCTTTTTCTCTCTCTGATTTCTCTCTCTCTCTTTCTTCCTCTTATTTTCCTTCATATTCTCTCTCTCTTACGTGCGTCTTTATCTTTCTTTTTTATTTCTTTTCCTGTCTTTCTCCCTTTCTATTCTCTCTCTCTCTCTCTCTCTGCATTTCAGAAAGCTCACACAAGTATAACAGAAAAAGAAATGGTGGTGTGGATGAGAGATGAGAATGAATGAAAAGCTGGAAGAAGACACAAAAGGATATAAGAATGAAAGATAGAAACATGTAGTGCCAGCAGATGGCAGGGTAAGAACACTAATCAGACAGATAGGAAGATAAGGGAATCCCACAGTCCACCTTGCGGTCTTATGTGTGATGAATGGAGATGCACGTGTTTTCAATATTTACCTTTAGATAAAGAACATGAAATTGCCTTCATATCCCTGACCCTGAGCTCAGCAACCTGATGGTCATTATTAGCATGTGTCATCATTAACAAAAACCCAGAATTTTGATATGGATAACTCTTGATACAATGTCGAAAGTATATAATATTGGGCCCCCAGTATATACTTATATATAGTCGTCTGAGGGGACACAATAGCAATGCTGGGCTTATGGGTCCTATCCCCCACACCCCTGAAACTATCAATGATGAAAAGAGACTAAGAGAGCAGCTTAGGGTAAACGCCGTGGTCTCTGTGGGATCCGATGCATTTGCAAATTGTATTTTGTATTTTGCATTGTAAATTGTAATTTTCAAAAATGTATATCAAAACAACTGGAATGCATATCTATTTTCAGACCCTTCTACAATGGAAAATATGCATGGCCCCTTTAGACCCTGTTGCCTGATCTTGCTGTCCAGAGGAGGGGCCAATGCAAGTGGCTAGTGAAGAAGTGAGAGTGCAGCAAGTAGGCAGGGGGTTCATGCTAGGCTAAAAGCTAAAATAAGCTGATCAGCTATCCCATCCATCTAACTTGCCAATATTCACTTCCTAAACAATAAACTGGACTAAAAAACGTAGACTGAGTAGCATGAGTTTAAACTGTGTTTTTGTTTTCACAGAGACGTGGCTCAGTGACAGTGTTCCATATGCTGCGTTCAGCTAGACAGCCTCTGCATATTTTGTTCAAAATGCAGCTCTGTTCAGTACGTTTTGTTTGTTTAAATCACCACTGAATTGCATATGAATGCTGTGTTAGTCTCTAATTACTGCTAATTACTGCTGGAGCCTTTGATTGTTAGATTTAGACCATTTTATTTACAGCGGGAATCTACAACTGTGGTCATCGTCTAGGTGCACATTCCACCCAATGCTAACAATGCACTGAATGAATTTTACAGAATTTTACCTTTAAAACACACACTCAGATGAACTTAGAACTCAGTTTCTTATCACTGCAGATTTCAATCATGCATATCGCAAGTCACAACTCCCTAAATTATACCAGTATATGCAACAAGAAGGATGTATATGCATGATTTTTTTTACTCAAATTTTGCCAGTGTGTACCAAGCAGAGCCGAGTTCCCACTACTCAGACAACATCTCTATTATACCGATCCCAGTATTCATAGACCTCTGATGTTCAAAGCCCTCTCTACAGCAGAAAAAATGCCCCCTAGGACTTATTGAGCTGTCACTGGCTGGGACATGTTTAAGGAAACTGCAACATATGATGGCCACACAAACCTACACACCTGAGTACATGACATCAGTAACTGGCAACATCAGGAAGTTCATAAATGATTTTACTATCTCCAAGACCATCAACACATACCCCAATCATATAATTAGGTATTACGGCAGGTCTGACGGTGAGGGCCAACCTGTTCCAGGCCCTCAGAGCAACAAAGCGAACACATGATCAGAAAGTCTGCGGCTATGTCCAGGACACTAGCCACAAATGGTGCACATAGAAAAGCATCCACCACCAGGTACAGAACATTTCTGCATGGTATGGTAGTGAGGAACTACCATCTACCTACTTCAAATCACTAGTTGCTTAGGTACCTAACCTTGATTGATGTGAGGAGAACTCTGCTTGTATATTATCTTCATTCAACCATCCAACAGGTGATCCCATCATCACAACCCTTTACCTGACCCTAACCCATCTAGGTACAAAAACTAAATTATGTGAGAGTGCAGTTTATAGCATTCATCATTCCTCAACCTCTCATAAGAAAGCTGAGACTCCCTCTGCAAATGTATCCTGGACTTCCTGACTAGGAGAGCTCAGTCAGTCAAGATTGGGAAAAACTTCAGCATCACCATTCTGGAGGCCTTCCAGGGTTGTGAGCTCAGCATTCTACTATCCATGCTGCTGATTCAATGCACTCAAAACATATCATCATGTTTGCCAATGTTAAGACCAGAAATGTGGCATACAGAGATGAAGTACAACAGACTGATGCAGAACAAACAGTCTGTCTCTGACTTTAGGATAGCTTGTTTTGACCACTCTCTTCTGAACATCAACAGCTTCTGATCTTAGATTTTCCACAGCATCAAGCTTTCTTGTTTTCACATCATGGGGAACCTCACGTGGACACTCAACACCAGTTCCATAGCTAAGAAAGCCTGGTAGTGCCTCGCTATCCTGTAGAAACTGAAAAGAACACATTCCCCCCATCTTCACAACATTCCATAGAGAGACTATAGACTATATACAGTGTGGTTTGAAAATTGCTCTGCCTTAGTGACTCTCCAAGTGAACATAACTGAAAAGATCAGTGGGATCTCTCTTTCATATGTCCCAGACATTTATAGCACATGCTGTATTCACAAAGCCACCAGCATTGTCCATGACCCCACGGACCCCTTCCATCTTCGAGCTCCTGGCCAAAAAGATCCTTCTGTGGTATACACACTTTCGCCGCCAGGATGGAAAATCATTTCTTCCCACAGGCCATCAGCCTTTTGAACCAAAACTGACATACAAACACATATGCACACTTAAACTGTTCCACCAGATTACAACCAAAATGAATCTCCCCCATAACAAACCCACTCTCTTTATTTATTATATACAGTTCATTTTTGTTACTGTCACGATTTCCGGTTGTGAAAGGCAGCAAATGCAAACAGACTTGATGTTGTACATTTATTACTCACACACGAGGACACAGATGAACACACGATGCGATACTGGCTTCAAAGGAACTATGAAACACACAGTACTGCATGGGGACACATGTCGTACGTTTAACAGTGAATTGACAAACACTAGGAAGAACACACATGGTTTTAAAGGCAATTAATAATGTACAGCTGACGGGGAAGATGACACACAGCTGTTGGGGACGTGGCAAAATCACAAGCACATAACACAACCACATGGCTAGACAACAAAATGCGACAATGACAATGGCAACACTTGACATTAATGTCACCATCGTTATATGCCCCACCTCCTAGGAACACCGCCCCGGTGTGACTACCGAAAACCGGGCACTGTCCCAGGGGGTGGGGGGCAACAAAACATTGTGCCAACCAGAACACAGGACACCTAAACTCAAAACATGGACACTGATCTCCATACGAGGTGCAACAAAGACACATGTAAAGCAAACACGGCGGGGGGCAAAAACAAGGTCTATGATAAGTAGGGCAAAGACTGTGCAAATAAAGTCCTGGGCAGGCAAGACAAGGGTCCAGGCAGGGGAAGTCTTGCCCTGAGCCCATAAGGCGCGGAAGCGACGCTCGGTGGCTTCAACACCGTCAGTTGGGAGCCAAGTGGCTTCCACAATACTAGGGCTGGAGTCTCCGGCATCGCCCTGGACCTGGAGACGGCTGGTCTCTCTGGCGTCGACCAGGACCCGGAGACGAGTGGTCTCACCGGCGTCGACCAGGACCCGGAGATGGCTGATGCAGAGCTTCCTGCGTTGCCCTTGGCAACCCGGAATTGGCAGGGCTCTCCGGCAATGACCTTGTCGACCCGGAAAGCGCAGGGACCTCCGGCATCGTCCTCAGCGACCCAAAAGTGGCAGGGCTCTCCGGCAATGACCTCGTTAACCCAGAGAGGGCAGGGACTTCCGGCGTTGTCCTTGGCGACCCGAAAGTGGCAGGGCTCTATGTCACCGATCTCGTCGATCCGAAGTGGGCTGATTTCTCCAGCGTCTACCTTGACGAGACCCAGAGGCGGTGGCGCACGGCGGCTCCTGCACCGTGGCCGAGATCAGGACTGGCCCAGATGGTTCGCCATCAATAGTCCCAGAGAGGAGATTAAGCTGCACCTTCCGAGTCAGCCCCATCGCCATTCACTCTGGATTGCTCATTTGAGCCGACCTAGAGCGTGTTTTCCGCAATCTCAATGAGGCTCCGCACCAGCGAAATCAGCCCCTCCAGCCTCGCGTCATTGGTAACCTCCCGAGCCAGCTTCAGCTGGCTCAGAATATTGTTACCTATCTCAGACTAACCCCCATGGT
The DNA here is from genome assembly GCA_037974385.1 of Arnoldichthys spilopterus. Taxonomy (NCBI): domain Eukaryota; kingdom Metazoa; phylum Chordata; class Actinopteri; order Characiformes; family Lepidarchidae; genus Arnoldichthys; species Arnoldichthys spilopterus. The sequence continues at coordinate 6,368,083 of JBBPDA010000001.1, forward strand.
GTTGCAAGCCGTCCACCAGGTTCAGACCCTTCTGGTAGAGGTCCGTTGCTGCTGCCTTGATTGATCGATCCATCTGTCACAATTTCCGGTTGTGAATGGCAGCAAATGCAAACGGACTTGATATTGTACATTTATTACTCACACACGGAGACACAGACGAACACACGATGCGATACTGGCTTCAATGGAACTACGAAACACACAATGCTGCAAGGGGACACATGGGGTACTTTTGATGGGGGATCGACAAACACTAGGAAGAACCCACATGGTTTTAAAGGCAACTAATAACGTACAGCTGACGGGGAAGACGACACACGCGCATGGCGCAACACTTGACATTAACGTCACCATCATTACAGTTACACAGTTGCTGCTATTATATTAGTGCTATTAGTCTATTTTTGCTCAAATTTGCACAATCATTTATTACTTTTACTACCTCAAAATTGTTTCCAATTTTGCACAATTACTTTGCTGCTAGAATACAATACCTGTCATAGTACTGTATTTATCCACACTACCACTGTTGATGCTTTTGTCTACTGCACTGTATGTTGTCCTTTTCTGCTCTTGCATCTTTTAGTCTATTTGAACCTAAACTTGCACCCTAGAATCATACAAAAAACTCTTTTTAAGGTTGTAGAATTATTTTTGTTCAATTATATATTTAAAAAAAAAGTTTACAAGTTTACAAAGAATTGTGGTCTTTGATCATTTACATTACATAAATTTGTGAAAAGATTCAATGAATCCATAGCAATTTCAGCTACGGTAGATCCTGGCTGGAAAACTTTGCCCTATTGAAGGCACGGCATAAGAAACTCATGCTATTGTGATAAATATAGCCACATGGGGTCAGGGAACTTCAAAAAACCACTGTCACCTAACACAGTCTGCCGCTGCATCATGAAATGCAACCTAAAACTCTACTACATAAAAAGAGAAAGTCAAACCTCAATTTTATACAGAAACACAGCTGAGTTCTCTGGATGTGAGATCATCTCAGATGTACCAAAAGGCAGTGGAAACATGTGCTGTGTTGAATGAGTTCACATTCAGCTTTGAGCTCTCAGTACCAAACATGAAAAGGAGCATTGAGACTGTGCAATATCCACCATGGTACAGGGAGGCATCACTGCTCACGGCATGGGTGTCATGCGTCTTTTAGAGACATATTCTGCCATCAAGGCAGCATCTTTTCCCAGGAAGTCTATGGTTATTTCAAAAAGAAAATGTCAGGCCTAATTGTGCATGCATAGTGTGGCTATGGAATCTCCAGATCTGCCAGATCTGTCTCCAACTAAAAAAATGTAAACTGAAGTCTGCTGAAGTCTTGTATTAAGCAAGAATGGACAAATATTCCCCTTGCAGAACTATAACAATTAGTCTTCTCAGTTTCTAAATTAAACAGTGTAATTGTTTTTTCTTAAGTAAATTGCAGGTGTGAAATTCTAAATTTGTAATATTTACATAATGAATTTAAGTTGATCAGTTAAAACATTGGGAATATTTTTATCAGTTAATTAAGGTTCAAGGTTTCAAGAAATGGGGCTTGTACTTTAAAATTTTCTACAACCACAAAAACACACAGAGGACATAATTAGTTTTTGTTGCAAGTCAGGAAAACATCTCTCAGTCTCTGGAACAGAAATCCAACCTAAAGCTCTGCACTCATAAATTTGGGTTTCTAAATGCTCCTTGGAGGAACAGTTGTATACTCCTTTAGAAAATCTTCTTTATGCTTACACATCTAATTTATTAATATAGTTCTTTAAAACAGCTAAAAAAATTTTTAAGTATGAAAAGAATTTCCAGGGACTTCCACAATTCAAAATTAGATGATAGCTCTTTAAATAATTGTCTGCAGTAGTTATCTGGTTAGAATCTGCGGATGATTTAATATTTTAGGTAGGAGCAAGCAACATAATGACATTTTATTGCTGTTGAGATAAACATTGTCACAATATTCTTTTATGCTTTTCTGAGCATATTACAAATATTGTCAGAACATAAAGAACTCTAAACCACTGCACACTTCATTGCAAAAAGAGCACAATTAGTTCTTTTTAATTTCATTTAGTGCAGACTGTCAAAAGCTCTCATCATGTGCACTGATAAGGTCTTGTGATATATATTTGGGTCATATTGACCCCAACTGAAGTGTTAGTCAATGTGGAGTGTATAATATAACAGGGTCAGAAACAAACTCAGAAGAGAGTGATGACATATTATTAGTATAGATGTAATATGACATACCTACCCATGTCATGCAATAAAAAAAATAAATTCAATTTAGAGTGCCTCTTTCACAGACCCCTGGGGTCCTTGGAACCTACTTACAGAACTATAGCTTTTAAAACCATCCAATGGGAGCCTCTTTAGGAAAGTAGATGTAGCTCTCCAGAACTTTTTCACACGCCTTTACTTTTAAGAATATTAAACTGCATGCAAAATGATGGGCTCATTTCTTTAATATACTGTACTCACAGTCAAAACTGTAAAGGGCTGCTATAAACTGTGCTAAGAATGTCCATTCTAATCTCGCTTAGTTCACGTTTCAGTTTTAAAATAATAAATCTGCAACTGAGAAATCAGGCAAATGAAACAACTAGTTCCTTGTTACCATTTCAATTTGAGTGGCAACCCAAATTAAGCACGTCCTTCAACTTGAAAGAAAATGGAACCCAGCAAAATACCGCTTAAGAGGATCGACCGACAGCAAACAGCTAAACACCGAAAACAAGCTGCCTGGCCTGCTTACCGAGGGAAAGGAAAATGATCAGCATCTGAAGTTCATACTGAAAACCCATTTCCCCATGGTCTGCCTTTGTTTAGCTCTGCTTGTCTTGACTGTTTCCAATTAGCCTTAAGGAAAGAAAGAAGATTTGAAAGAAAACACATTTTTTCCCAATTTCTAACTCTTCTGCGGTTGACAATGGCATAAATAAGTACTGCAGGTTGGGCACTAGTATGGGCAATTCAATCAGGCACACATGCTATTCAAGATGCATACTATAAAAGGTACATACCATGTGTTACTAAATACATTTTCCATGTTTTCATGAGCATCTTGCACAACAGCATTTAAAACAGACATTTTAATACAGCTTCACCTTCACATTTGAAATTTGAAGATGACGATTATGATCTTCAGGGACACAGGTACAGTGAATAATTCTGTCACTTTTGCAAAATTCCCACTTCTTTTTACAGAGGCACTGAGTTTTGCTTTAAGCTATAACCCTTCACAGTACTAATGGACTATATATATATATATATATAAAACAGGATATCTTGATCTAAGGTGATATACCACAAATTTAACACTGCCAGCTGCAAGCTGGGGGCTTTCTTTCTTGTCTTCATAAAGAGCTTGTTGTTGCTAGGGTCACACAATGATTACCAGACTGTGATATAACAGTGTGTATATGATTATTTGTAGAGTTGTCCCATTTGTATTGACTGATGTTTGTTGAAATATACAGAAATTGGATGTTGCAATCCCCTGTGAGTGCCCTTACGTCCACCCAACAGAAGAAAATAAATCTTTTTGACTACAATAAAAATGCGTTACTTTTCTACTATGTATTATGTGCCAACTACATTTTTGATTGCATTCCCAATTCTCCACATTGTGGCCTTGGCAAAAACATGGACAAATGTAACTTTGTTATGGTGCCATTGATGTGTTTTAGGCGTTATATCTTTACAGCTGGGAATGAGCAGCGTCAAAAGGATTGCAATGTTTTGTAGCAGTTGCATGGTCAACAGAGACATCTGTGGGATTTTTTCTCTTTTTTTAGAAAATGATCATTTTTCATGTTTGTAAATAGGACCTATTTTTTCCATAGGGACACTTACAGGCAAAATAAGATCTAGTCACTGTTAGTAGATTGACTGTCCGTCAGCTGCCAACCATAGACACTGAATAAATTTAATCTACTCTCCTTTCAGAATCAAATAAGGTATTTTAATACCTTAATCGAGAGGATTTTATTTCATCATCACCAGCCCTTTTCATTGTACTGCATTGCATAGACAATAACTGTTTAGGAAATTATTTTTAATTATAGCTCCCTAAATATCTTAATAACTATATATTCCCAACAACTTAAGTCATTGCAATAAATTGTAATCAGTGCATTATTGCTTGTTAGACATTGAAAATTTTAATAAACCATATTAGTTTCTGCTGTAGTCAGTGGGATACGATTTTAGAAATCAAGAAAAGATTATTTATAATCAGCAAACACAGCTCTGTATAATAACATAAAACTCTTACTCTTAACTCTTCTTTGTAACAGTAGCGAAATCTTTAGTGGTTTATAGATCTATTGTTTCTTTCTTTTAAAAAATCATACCATGAAGATCCATTTAACCATGTAAATAATCATTAAACCATTGAACTGGATCTGTATATAATAATTGCACTCAGGTAGACATGAATATAAACATACTTCCATATAATGTAATATAATATCATTTAAAATTTTTATTAATTCATTTTTGACAATATTTGCTAATACTAGGTGCTTTTTATGTCAAATATTATATAATGAATGGACCAGCAGAAATTATTTAAATGACTTGGGGGAAAAAAATACATATTTTACAAAAAGTTTTCCCCTCTTTTTTAAAGTTATTATTGTGCAGATGCAAGATTTTGTAAGGCCAACAGCTTAAAAAAATGAAAGTCTCTCCCATATACAGAACTATACAGGTGATGTCTTGTGATGGTCATTTATTTTAGCATTAGATTTATTTTGGTTATTAAAATACAACAGCATCAAACTCCATGAATTACGTAGAATTACGCTTATCTCTCATACACTCAGATGTGATGAGAAAACAGTTCTGCAGACAAAGACAAAGCTTAATCTTGAAGTGAGTTACTAATGAGAACAGTAAAGGAAAATAATTATAATCTTAGACAGAAATCAATTTCTAGAATTCTGACCTTAAGCAAAACATATGCTTTTGATACAGCTGTAGTGCATTTTATTCCTTAAAACAAAAGTTACAGCAAATAAACTCAGCGGAACCTGGGGGCCACCCATGCTTCCAGCTTTGCGGGCTCTGCATGCTGATTGAACTGTTAATCAGTCTCAGAATGGTCATATCAAACATTTCACATGACTATCGACTCTGATTTTGGGCTCTTCTTCATCCTGACAGTAAAACAAATGGCCTGCCTGCACTCTGTGGAAATTGGAAGCCATTTGTGGCTGTTTGGCTCTCAAACTTGTGACAAATAGGCAAGCCTGGAGGTGTATAATGTATGACATCACTCATAGAAAATCTGAAATATATAGATAAATGTGCAACTTTTTTTGGCATTTCTACAAATTATTTTCAGATTCATTGGCTTAAGTTTATATATATATATATA
>JBBPDA010000001.1:6403248-6426603 GCA_037974385.1 Arnoldichthys spilopterus
TGTGTGTGTGTGTGTGTGTGTGTGTGTGTGTGTGTGTGTGTGTGTGTGTGTGTGTGTGTGTGTGTGTGTGTAGCTGTGCTTCTGTCACTGGACCATGTCTCTCTCTCTGAAACCCAACCACATTGTCTGCCAGCCCAGTCTTGTGAAACTATCATTACCACCCCTGAGATAAGCTATTATTTCGTCTGCTGCTGGAACAGAAATACCCCCTGGAGACTACACTGGAGGGAGGGCTAAGCAAACAGTGCATGACCAGACAAGGCTGCATTGAGATTAGTTCTAAAAACTGACCATGACGTCAGTTTACCTGCAGCCCTAAAGCATAACAGTGCCTTTTTTCATGTGCTTCAAATTTGCATAATTCTGACATGTCAGTCTGTTGCCCATTATAGTGTGTTGCCTTACAGCAGTTACACTGATGTAGCACATTGTGTTCATGGGCAGCTTGACTGACACATTTGTATGTAAAATGTGAGCACCAGTTTTAAATTTTCCAGTAAACATTGAGCAAAATAAATACAAGAATAAATCAATAAAACAGAAAATATATTTGTGGTTCATATGTGGTAAATATTTTATTCATGTGGAAAGAATGTGTACATATCACTCAGGTAAGTTCAGGATATAAAGTCTAAGACACTGGTCAGTGAAATAAAACAGAGATATTACAAACATGACCTAAAAATCATCTGATTTGCACACAAGTCCTAAAAGAAGATAGAAGAGAGCCCAGTTAAACAAATGGGACATAAATATTACATTTTGATTGCAATTAAAATTAACTTATTTTCTTCAAGTTCTTTGCTATCCAGACTGTTTGTCCATTTTTTCTTTTTTGCTTTGTTTTGTTTTGTTTTGCCATTATTTTTGGTCAACAAAATCATATACTCAGATTTTAGCTGTCCACATTAAACATGGCATAATTGTAGCACCACAAGAGCCTAGCTCATTATAACTAGAGAAGGATCACCTAGTGAATAATGTCAGTGCAACAATCTAGCACCTCACTAGTCATTATCTTATAACTAATTATAAACCTTGACAAAATTTGACACTCTATATTACATTCCATACACTGCATTTCAATATTTTGAAAATCATTTAACAAATGATTTAATAAAATATTTTTTTCAAACTTTTTCAAAGTCTGATCTTCAAAACACATTATTATGGAAGTGTGTCTTGGCACAAACACAGGAGATTTCTAAGGACCTCAGAAAAAGAGTTTTTGTTGTTCACTGGAATGGAAAATATTACAAACCCATATGTAAAGAATTTGGATTCTATCAATCCACAGTCAGACATGATGTACTCAAATGAAAGAAATTCAAAACTATTGTTATCCTCTCCTGGAAAGCTTGACCAACAAGGATCATTTCAAGAACAAGGTGGTTAATGGTCCACAAGGTCACAAAGAAACTCTGGGACAAGCCAGAAGGCTATTGAAAAATTGATTTGTGGATAGATAAGACCAAAAAAAACTTGGTGGTGATAGTATCATGGTTTGGGCCTATTTTGCGGCACTTTGGCCAGTATAGTCTACCATCACTGAAAAAATAATAAATGATTAATTTTGCCAGCAAAATCTAAAGGAAAATGTCAAGACACCTGTCCATGAACTGTATCTCAAAAGAAAGTGTGATATGTAGCAAGACAATGCCCTTAGCACACAATTCATTCTACCAAGCGAAGGTTAAAGAAGAATAAAATTAATGTTGTGGAAAGGCCAAGTCAAAGTCCTTAATACAATAGAAATATGTGAAAAGAGCTGAAGTGAGCAGTTCCTGTGAGAAAACCCAACAAGAAGTTGTTTTAAATGAAGGAATTGGCTAAAATTCCTCGAAGCTGATGTGCAGAACTGAACAACAGTTGCTGTAAATATTTAACTGCAGTTATTGCTGCAAAAGTAAGTCACATCTGAAACTGAAAGCAAAGATTTACATGCTTTTACCAGTAATGGATTTATACAACTGGATAATTTTTCTCAGTGAATTAATGACTGTGACTAATGAAAGTATAATGTGTTTGTCTCATTTGTTTCATTTGGTTCTTTTTATTTACTTTTAGAAAGTGTGAAAATCTAACAATGCTGAAGTCATATTTATCAGCTCCCTGGAACTGGTGCATATGCTGAACAAAGTAGTTAATGATACAAATATGTCAGATGAAAAAATGAACTTTATGTCACCAAATGTATCACTATAAATGCAGTGTAAAGAATGTTGAGAGAACTAATAGTGACTAATTTGTCATTGTGAACACACTCAAGCACCACAACCAAATGTGACCTCTGCATTTAACCCATCACACGCGCCAACAGTGCCCAGGGAGCAGTGTAGTGGGATGGTATCTTGCTCAAGGGTACCTCAGTGGTACCCAGGCTGGGACTTAAACTTGCAAACTCATATTCACAAGGGCAAGGTCCTAACCACTAGACCACCACTGCCTTGCTACCACTGTCAAAATCATGCATTTGTATTTCTCAGCTGCTGCTTCAGTAGACATCTGCCTAAGGTTAATTGGTTTCTTCATGTTATAGAGGCAACTGATGTAGCATTTGGGGCCTTTTCAGTGATGCTTATTGGTACAACATGATCTGGAGGTCTGGGTGTGGACCCCATTCTGCTGGGTGGAGGGTAGAGGTGTTTCCCCCAATGTTGTACAAACTGCAGTCTGTTGAGCAGAATGGTAATTTTACCATTGCTATTCCTTCTGAATACACACCATGTCTTAACAAAGTATGTAATTAATCATTTGCACTGCCAGGAGGTCTGTTAAAAAGCACACACACAAACAGTTTCTAAATGTTATCTAAATTCTCCAATGTTTATTAAACTATTTTACTACTTATTGAGACATAGTGTCTGTCAAATGCCATAAAATGAGTTGTCAATGTAAAAATTTAGTGTATATACATATATATTAGTATGTTTACAAAAGCAGCTAATGGGCCAGCCTGACAGTTAAGCAAACTAAGTGGCTGCTTAGGATCCCCCTGGCCACCAGAGGGGCCCCAAGAGTGCTTGAAATGTCCCACCAGAGTTTGAAATGTTTTTTTGTATTTTGTTATGTTTTAGGTTAGCTAATATTACTGCTTTAATCAGTTTCTGCATTGTCTTTCAGAGCTGGTGTCTCATTCAGAAAAAAGGACATATCCTTCAAGAGCAAAGGAAAAAATGAGACAAAAGCAGAAGTTGAGAAAACAAAACAGCAAGTTTAAGGCATGTTTGCATGACTAATTACAATATTTTACCACAAACATCTCCTGGCTAGATTCATTTAAGATCTGTTCAGCTTATGTTAGCTAGTGGGCTAGCTAACTATCATTCTACTCTAATGTGAAACTGATAGTGACTTATTTGTCATTGTAAACATCACTCGTCCAGCAGCGAACAGCTATGAAAAGTGCCTGGGGAGCAGTGTAGCGGGATGGTACCTCAAGGTTACCTCAGTCAGGACTTGCAACCTTCTATTCACAAGAACAAGGTCCTAACCACTAGGCCACCACTGCCCATACTGCTAATACTGGAGATACGTCTGTTTGTTTGTTTGTTTGTTTGTTTGTTTGTTTGTTTGTTTGTTTGTTTGTTTGTTTGTTTGAATGAATGAATGAATGAATGAATGAATGAATGAATGAATGAACAAGGCTTCTGTTTCAATGGTTGTTTAACCTATTGACTACATATGTGTGTGTGTCACTAGTGGAAATCCAGTACAATAGTTATGTAGCCATAATGAAAAAAATGAACTAAACTAAACATTTTTAAAAATCAAAATGGTAAATTCATACAACTTAAAATGGAAAAACATTGGTTCATAATATTGATGTTGACACATCATTATCAGCGTTATTGATTACATCATCACATGTAATGTGCAACAAGGTACTGCTAGATATAAGTGCAGCCCGACACTGTTGAAAAAGCACCACTAGGCAGGTTAGAAAATTAGGTTGGGCTCTCAGGGGTGGTCTGTGTAAAACCCACCAACTCTGAAGTGATGAAGCTAAAGCCAATGCATTTGGGATAAGTTGCTCTTGCAGCCAAATCTGATCCTCATACAGTAGCAATGTACCAACATCTAGTGTAAAGCTTTTCAGAAGTGTAGAGGCTGTTAAAAAGGGGGACAAAGTTGAGAAACACTGTATGAGCAGGTGTCTACAAACTTTTGGACATTGTTACATCAGTAGTGGGGTAGTGGTGGTGTAATGGTTAGGGAGTTGCCCCTGTTTAAATCCCAGACCGGTGTAAATACTACTAAAATACTTCTGAGCAGGGTACCGTCCTCCAGCACTGCTCCCTGGGCGCCGCCCACATCAGTTGCCCAGTTTTGCATTTAAACCAACCTACATGGAAGGGTTAAATGCAGAGGTCATGTTTTGTTGTGGTGCACCATGTGTTTTCCTGTGGTGTGTTCACAATGAGAAATCACTCACTCACATCAGTGTGACTATTTTTCTTATCTTTTTATTTATTATTATTATTTTAATTATTATTTTATTATCTTAATATTTTATCTTTTAACCATGCAGCTGCATACATTTAATCAAAGCTCACAATTTGCTTGATGAAGTTAATATTTAACACAAAGAACAGTTACATGATTGTTACTATTGTTGTTGTTATGAAAATCAGGTATTTATGGTTTATTGATGAACCAGGTCTATCAAGATGAGAAATTAAATTCCATAAGCTCAGCTGCACATGGAGAGCCTACCTGCATTTGGAGCCTACTGGAATTTGTTTTCATACAAGCAGAGCGCACAAATCTGAACTTGTCCGTCTGCTGCTTAGCTGCTCTCTGTGCATGTGTGCTTTAATGATTTGTCATCTGTTTTTCTTTTCGAAATCATTAAGGGCACAGCAGAATTAGACCTGTAGAGGCGGTTCTAGCACAGAGGTGTTCACTGTGCCTGTCAGACAAAGCTGGCCTTTGTTTGAGCACACAAAGACACCTCTGCCTCTCCAAGCCTGGACATATTTTTGGGCCAATATCCCCAGCAGCTCCTATCAGATTAAGGCCTCATAACTAGGTGTCAAAAGGCAGCTTTAGCGTCTCTGACAATGTCGTTCTTCACGCTGAATTCATTCTTTGAAATTCTGGACATTTTTTTTTAAATGCTCAGCCTGTAGTGAGCTACACTTCACTTTTACATGGAACCTCATTTGCAGATCCATTAGCAATAATGCAAGGCATATCACAGGCAGTTTATGCATGGTATATGAAAAACAAATGCACATTGTCATATTATGTGATTGGCACAGGTTAAATGTCAATGAAGAAAGGTCACATATCTGATGGATCTCTTAGATGCTCAGCTTTCCTTACATCAGTAGTTCCCAAGCTTTTTACAGCTCAGTTCCCCCTTAGACTTTTAAACTCCTGTTGTGTGCCCCTGTCTCACTTATGTGCTCAGTGTCATAATACATAAGATCAGTCCGACTTATATCAAGCATGTCTATGATGCAGCTACACAATACATACAATAGGATGGACATACAATGGTACAGAATAATACTGAAAAAATCAATGATGGCTGGTTGAAAAGGAGTCTTGGTGAGTGCACAGGAATGAGGAAAACAAGTGAACTACTTCATTTATTATATAAAGGTTAAAGACACAGATGCATACAATTAAAAGATAAAGCAATGGGGTTGTTTAACCTACAAACTGATGTCAACATCAGCGTTATGCACGCTCCTAAAAATGAGTAATTTAAAAGTAATTTATACTTGCTAGTTTCTCCTTAGTAAGTAATAAGTAATTAAATTATTTTGCCAATTAATGCAATAAAAAAGTAATGCACAACTAAAGAGAGTATTGTTTCCGTCACTTATGTCAATTTTTATTTACAATGCTGTTCAGGTAAAAGCAGCATTACTGCCCATCGGCCTTGCAGGTTCTCTTGTGGGTCTGGGCCACTGCACTGAATCTTGGTGGGCTAGTGGTTAAGACCTTGCCCTTATGAACAGAAGGTCGCAGGTTCAAGTCTTGACCTGACTACCACTGAGGTACCCTTGAGCTTTTTATAGCTGTCCACTTTCTGCATGTTACTTACACTTTTGAGCTGCAATTAGCAAACAATTGCCCTGTTTGGAAATACTTCAGATTTTGGTTAGTAGACCCCCAATATATATATATATGCATTAGAAAGAATAATACAGCCTCAGTTTTGACAGCACTGTTGAACAATAATTTCACTCCTCCAATTTTGTTCCATGTGTTTTGATGTCATCAAGGTGTTTTATTCTTTCTGCAAAACAGCACAACACAACAATAACCTTTCATCAGATTATGATCATTATAAAACCTGCTGTTCTATTCTCCACTTCTGTTTGAACATTTATTGACTGAAAGTAAATTTCTTCATTTGATCTGATCAGCTGTGAGTAAGAATTTAATATAAGCTCAGTTACATCAGACGGTTAGAAAGGAGCATTTCTGTTACATCCTCCCACAGTAGCACCGGAGGGCAAAGGAAGTGCCTGTGTGAGGTAACTTCATCGGGACACTGACTTCCAGCTGCTGTCTCGCTGTGGGAGGCTCTGATTGGATAAATAAACAGCTCGGTCAGATATGCCAAGCATGCCACAGAAGAGGTGTGACCTTTTCAACACACATGTCCTCTTTACCTAACCCAGCTGTAAAACGGAGGTCGCTTTTTATCGCCGAAATGTCCTTGGCAATCCCACTTCATTTCCAAAACATGACAAGTCAGAGATCCACGGATGAGGAGCTGCTCAAGTATGTCAATAAAATACGGAAAGTGGGTTACGTAACGAATTCTGCTTCTTGAGAGTGGTTTGGCTCTTCAGTGCATCATTTACGCTTGTGGAATCGCTTCCCTTGACCATAAGTTCTGTTAAGCCTTTCCACCTGATTTTCGTTCCTGCCTGTTAGACAAACTGATATTTGACCTGCAGGTGAAATGAGAGTGTGTCTGAATTTTACTAGCCAGTAAAAGTGAACATTTGCAAGGAGAGAGAAGGCAAAAACAGACAATGCAGACAGACAGCTGTTCTCTTTGGAAGACACCTTGATCTTAACATCTCTATTTGCCATCCAGGTCTTTTAGCCTTACATGACAAGAGCTATTGTAAAATGTATTTCTGTTAAAAAAAACAGACAGAAAAGACAAACAGAAAAGATAAGTAGGCACTAAAAAGTTTGAAATATATAAATATAATTAAAAAATAAGAAGAATAATGTTGAAGTCTTAAATCAAAATATATGAAAACATTCTTTACACTATATACTATATTAACTATAACTATATACTGTGTAAACAGCTGTATGAACAGTATTGTGTTCTAAGCAAGTATTGCGCCTAATACAATTGCACATGGGAGGAGGAGCATATTGCACTTCCAGGAAAGTTTTTGCAAGACTGGTATATGGTATAAATATGAATGTAATATATCAATAAATACAGTAAAAATGCAGCAGCAAACAGGATATTGCACATAACTGATATATTAAAAATACAATACAATAAACAATAGACTATACATTAAACACACTATATACACTATATAAGAAATGTCCATATTAAATGAGAAGATGATTGTTCATTATGTGTATATATGTATTAACTATGTATTATCATTATTTTGTGTAATGAATCATTTTCTTTGCTCAAATCTGGTTCTGAAGAAAGATTTTTCAATTTGTAAAGCAGAGCATTTAGTTAGAGGTATATGGACAAACGCTTCACCACAATGTCTTACTTAGCTTCAATAATTCAGTATCATTCTTCTGATGTTAGCAAAGGGATTATATAAACCATAACAAAATCATATGAAGTTAGAAAAAAAGATAGCTTCACAATTTTCATCACCATAACCAGTGAAAGCAGTAGTGGCTGGATGTTCCCCACAGTGAGTGTGTATTTCAGATCATATATACAGTCCATGATTCTGCCTCATCTACGATTGTAACTAGAGATTTTCTCATAAATATCTGAAAATCTCTGATTTTATTCTCTCACACTTGTTTATGGACTCTTATTACAGCGGAGGCTCTTGAGGGGAACTAGGGCGTTCCGTTTGGCTGCTGTTTTTGTTAGTTTGCTGATCTCTGTTTATTCATAGGTCTCCTGTGAGCACTGCACACGGTAGCTTGCCAAGGGTTGTGTAGGCATCACTTTTAAAGATTTTAAATATGCAGTTTGATGAGAGAGCTATAATAATTTACAGCATGCAAGCAAGTAGACCTCAGCCCACATTACAAATGGTTACAAGAGTCAAACTTAAGAAACCACAGTATTGCCATTTGCAGAATGGACTATATTTACAGTTAAATTAACTTTCTGAATCAGCAGATTTTTCCTCTTGACAAAATGAAGATGATAAAATAACATGACTGATGAAATGGAAAATACTACAGGTATGTTTTTAATGAGTGTGTAATATTAGGAGTTTACTAAGATGTGCAGTGAATTTCACACCGGATGATACTATGCATTGTTACATGTGCATTTGATATTAGGTATGGAGAATTCATGTCCATGGGAATAGCAGGAACTTGAGGGGGCAAGGCTCGGTCAGGATTTTCAGACTGACTGGCGCTGTTTTTGTGCTGGTGACTCACAAGCTAACAGGGACCTTTGTCCAGGAGCCAAAACTGGCAAGGGTTAGATTAACTGTCACCACCAGGCCTGGATTAGAGACCCCTTCATCCCTCTGTGGCACGAAAACACAGTCATCATCCTTCACCAAGGCTGGGTAAATCTGGAAACATTGGCCAGATTAAGCTACAGACGTTCTCCATGCAGAAAACTATCAATCAGCAATTGGCACTGGTTCGTCATGGTTTATAGTTTCTAAGAGGGCGTAGCTGGCATCCTTTCTGCTGTCAATTAAGTAATTAGTGTTTTGGCTTATCCTGCATGTTTTCTGTTTAGGCCTTCATGAGGAGATTTTACAAAATTAGACAGCTATGTTACTTCTTCAGTGCTCAGCAGTGGGGGGTTGTTTCTTAGTAAAACATAAAACCACACTGAAGAAAGGTGGTCAAAGGTGTCAGAAAGGTTACATGTGTGGTGGCCTAGTGGTTAGGAGCTTGCCCTTGTGAACAGAAGGTCACAGGTTCAAGTCCCTTGAGCAAGATATTACACTCCAGGCAGTGGTAGGCTAGTGGTTAGGACATTGCCCTTGGGACCTGAAGGTTGCAGGTTCAAGTCCCTGCCCAGGCACCACTGAGGTACCATTGAGGAAGATAGCTGCCTGCTTCTGCACATGTATACATCTGATGGGTTAAATGCAGACGTCATGTTTCCTTGTGGTGCACTTTGTGTAACTAAGTGTATTTGCAATGACAAATGAGTCACTTTAACATCAACAGTTCTTGCTAAAATAAGTAAACTGGAAGCAAACAACTGTGTAGCTAAACTAAAAAACAAAGGAGAAAAAAAAAGGAAATTTGATTGTAGGGGTTAAAATACCAAGGGGATGAAAGTCTAGAGGAGATTCAATAGGAGGAAGTGAAGTACTTGCCATGTTCTTAACTGTGAATGGACTTACGGTGTCAGTTACTATTAGATAACATCACATCATGACATTAATCTATAGTGGATGGACAATGGGTATGCCTGTTTTACAAGGGGCCATTTTAATCATTTTGTTTGATTGGGGGTGGCATCCCCCTTGCAATCCCTTCCAAACTGACCCTTAGGTGTCTTTTTTTTATGTGCAAGTGTTTGATGCTGTAAGATGATGTAAAATCAAAGCTTTGTTCTTTTCAGTGGAGCATAATGTTGCTTCACAGCTACAGGTACAACTGCATTAGTATGTAGTACACAGGTAGTCAGCTGTCCAGAGGCAATACATCTAAAGAAGGCCATATCACCGAAAGATGCGTCAAGGGTCAGTAAATATTTGTGAGCAGGTTTCCAGGTTTAAAATGGACCGAACATGCAAAAGGAGACTTCTGTTTATGCTCTCTTAGAGGAGCAGGTGCCAGCAGCTTGGTTACAGATAAAGTGGTTATACGGAAGATATCTGGTCAGATGTAGGTCTGAGGGCATGCGAAGGCCAGCATTGTCTCAAAAGCATTTAGAACTTCTCCTTGAGACCAGACAAAAAATATTATTTTGCACCAGCAGCCAGAACACAACACAATGACATTTTAAAAGTTTTTTTAATGCCATTTTAATATATAGTTTATTTATGAAGCCAGTTCTTCACAATTGCTATTGCTAAGCACATTGAACAAAAGATCTTTCAGCTGTACTGAACTACTCTTTTTTTCTATCCTGGTTCATCCTTCAACCTTTCCGCTTTCATTGCTTTTCTCACACCGTGGAAGCAAAAACATAGGATTTGTCAGGATGAGGAAGGCATTTGTCTGTCATGTCCGAGTGCAAGATGTATTGGGTAATGATGTGGCACATATATGATCAAGCAGGAATTTTATATTCATCTCAGTAAGCCTTTTGCTGATATGCTTCCTAGTCATGTCATCCTACCGATCATGAGCTTCACAGGTTTGCATTCCTCTTTGACAGACAGTTCATAAAGGAGATGTAAGAGGTGGAAAGGTTATAACTTTTGCCCTGAATTTACTCTCAAATATAATCAAAAACATCACTGTAGAATGATTCCATCACAGAGAAATTTTAAGCAGCTGCCACATTACACAGTTAATGGGACTGGAAACCCAAGTGTATGGATTCGTCTCCGATGCCGACACTACAGATAAGAGATCTTAATCTGTGATCTACTCTAGGTCACACACTGGAGACCAACTGTCTATGACTAGAAGCGTAGAAACACATCAATGAGAGCATGCAGAGCGAGAAAATATATGAGGTCTAGAAAGACAGCCAGACTGATGTGAATCATGAGTCACTGGCAATTCAACAGTGCTTAGATTTATTCCCAGCTTCTAGCAATAAGTAAGGCATGATATCATTTCTTCTACTTTCTAAAGAAAAAGTTTTTTTTCGTTTATAGAGTACTGTGCAAAAGTATCACATACTTGAAAAAAATATTTTTACAGCTGTGCATTTGGGCAGTGTTTTAAGTCTGAAAACATTGTATTAAAATAAATGGAAATAACATTAATACAGTAAACAGTGATGTTTGTGTGTATCAGTGTGTTGACTTAACTATTTTCAGAGCTCTCCTCTCGGAAGCCCAATATTACTTGTAATCTTAATTATACTATCAATTCACTTGTTTGGGCTCAATTCAGTTCTTTATTAGATGAAACCAGGTATATATATATATAGGGCAGTGGTGGCCTAGTGGTTAGGGCACTGTGCTGGGGACCTGAAGGTTGCAGGTTCAAGTCCCGGCTCAGGGACCATCCCACTACTCTGCTCCACAGCTTGGAAGTCGCTTTGGATAAAAGCGTCAGCCAAATGAATAAATGTAAATATATATATATATATATATATATATGTGTGTGTGTGTATACAGGATACAGTATGTAAGGATACTGTGACGAATAATAGATCTTGCAAAACACACTGGACTTGACATAAGTGTGTGTGTGTGTTTATACATATATATTGTAATACCTGTATATGATTGGTGATATCATACTTTACATTACCTTGGGTCATTTTGAGGAAATTGCACACATGCAAGTAACACAAACCTGGCACAGATCCTGTGTTCAACATACAATGTGTTTGTGGAGTTTTCTTCTAAAAAATGTGAAGATCACTGTCTAACTGCAATGCATAAACCCGCCCTAGTGATGGAAGGACGCTCCTGCTGCTGTTGTGGAAGCTGAGGATTTACGCGGCAGACAGAGTGAATGTAAATATTGTGACTCGGGTCTGCTGAACTACTCAGGTTCAGTCTAAACTGTTGTTATTTATACGGCAGCAGCATAGGTCAATCACATTACAACTGTCCAGCCTGAGCAAGTATGGCTTTTATCCAGTTTGAGAGAAGTTCTGGTCTAGCTTTGTGTTGTAGATGTGAATAAATGATGTGGTGAGGAGACTACAATCGACTACAATCCTTTTCAGGAGCAGGGACTCTTAAGTGTCTAAATCTATTAAGGCAAACATGCTGAATAACGACTGAATCAGTTTAATCTTAAAGATTATAGCTGACAGGGTCTTTTCCTTCTCTAGTTCTCACAGCAGTGTGAAGACAAAAGGCGAATTAGTGAACAATCCACCGTAATCACTTTCAATGGATGGGTGAGCCACCATGTGAATAGAGAAGGCCATTGAAGTCCTCAGTCAGCTGAAAGGACTCAACCCCTCCATACTGAGTTTTCAGCCAACCTCAGAGCATTTCTTAATTCAGCACGAGGCAAATGCATTCGCCAAAACAGACACTTTAGCCTAAATGTGTGGCTTCTCATGGCTTGCTTATGAAGTGGCCTGCTACGCCTGATGAATGGGAACCACTAAGCGTGATTACTAAACTCTGCTGTTTGTTCCAGAGATTCTGGACAAAGCCTCATTTCACAACCCAGGAAACTAAAAACATGAATATTTTCTACCACAGTGTGTCAATCTGGCAGCCTTTGTGACAACTGGTAATTATTAATTAGTATATAGATGTTTACAATCCCACAGATTACAGTGATTGGTGTCTTGAGGCTTTGTGCTGGCACATCATTGCTGAAGCCAAAACTAGAGGTCATGATCATGGAACAGCACTCCACGACCTGCACCAATCAGATGTCAAAACAAAGGAGTACAATCATAACAGAATGAGAGAGGGAGACACTAGAGGCCATCTGCTCTTCATCTGCTGATGTTCTCTATAGCTGAAGCTGTGACTCTTTCCCCCCTTTAACACTAGAATCACCAAAGAGTTCAACACGAAACACTAAACATGAAAATTCTAATAAGGAATTCCCCCATGTTGCCAACCCACAAGCCTGCCCACAAGCCTGAAAGATCGGATTTTGCATGATGAACCCCTGTAACGTTCAAAACCAAGGTTTTCAATTTCAGCTCCATATCTTAAAAAACACATCTTCTACCAGCCAGTCTTCTGAAAGAGTGAGCAAGGTTTAAAAAAAGGCCAAATAGTGTAAAATGTAACTGGTGTGTGTGTACACTAGAGATAAGCTGTGCACGTCAGGCACTTCAGCTCTGACAGCTAAACAAGTCTTTGAGTACAGTTCATGTCAGAAACTGCACCATTTGTTTCATTCTGAGCTCTGTGTTACAAATATGCTGCATGTTGTACAGAGGTCAAAAGGTCAAGATGTCCTTATTTAAATACATATCATCACTGAAGAGCCATGTTGAAAAATTCAGACAGATTTTGGGGTTTTGATGAGCTTACTCCTAATCATGACTGTTATTTCTGTAAGAAAGACCCAAACTGGTGTGTTAGGGTTGACTGAATCATGAATGAAACAGGGCCTTGTAACTGCTGGTTGATTGTGACAAGACCCTGAACTGTTGCATGGGACCTCACTAGGCCCAATTGTATTTGGACACGTGCATTGCTGCTCACAACTATATTTATTTTTATATTTATTTATTGTTATATCTGTATCGATTGTTGTAATTGTTTAGTACTTTGGGCAGCGTTTGGTCAGCTGTTTGAAATGTGCCTTATTGACCTTGACATCATATACATAAAACATAGAAAGCATGGTGGAGTGCGAACTAGGCGGGTGCACATACTTGTGATGCAAGGCAGTAGCTGGTGATTGTGTCAATGTTGTAAACTATTGTATAATTAACCAAATGATGTGTCTATACTAAATATAAGGATATGCTACACCAGGAACATGGTGTTCAACATTTATTTACTATGAAAAATATTCTTAGTTACAACAATTCAAATGACTACAGTTACCTTTAAAACATACATCATAAACTATACTTCAGCCATACACAATTAAATCACATCATCATAACAACATTGTAACTGACTTTAATTACGTTAACTTCATTAACACATTTTCTATGAATCCTCACTACTGGACATTTATATCACAGGCAACAGAACGGACCACAAGATTGTTGGTCCTAAAGCTGGAGCTGCTGACACTGGTGGCTATAGGAGGGGCTACTGTCAGTGTTGCCAAGGTAGTGACTTTGTTGCTATTTCTAATGACTTTTCAGACCCCCTTAACAACTTTTTTTTTTTTAAAAGGACCTAGCGACACTTTTGACAAGCCTTAGCCACTTTCTATACAACTTTGTGGTCAATATTCCATGCAAATCAGCCTTGAGCAACAACAAACCACATCCGTATTGGGTATTGAGGGGAAAATGTATCATGAGTATATATTAATGTTAGGGCCTTGGGCTCTGGACAAGGGAGCTGGACTCTCCAGTCCAAACCCAGACATTCAGCAACTCTAGGTAGACATGAGTAGGTCAGAGTCAGAGTCAGTACTACATTACATGTAGAAGCTTATTCACTGTTTAATGAAGGAAATAAATCTTATAAACTTGCTAAACTATCGCTAATGAAGTTAAGCTTCAGCATTAAACCATTTAATCTAGGGAAGAACTACAGCTTTTGGTAGGTAACAAGTTGACAATGGCAAAGTTTACTTCACCTGACAGTCTTGAACATTAGAAAAATATATTGGCTCAGTGTGCTGTAGTAAAAGAACATCAAAGATGCTTCCACTTCCATGGACCATGCAAGCAGCTGCCATATTTGAACTGTTCTCCTTCTACTCGCCCATGGAGGTAGACGAGAAACCCTAGAAGTAATTCTCATACTTTATCCACAGAAGACATTCTGAGTCATAACAGAAAGCATTTCTTACTCCATTTTTCTTTCGATGTGGGTGCCTCTGTATGTGCCTGTCTCTGTGTCTGAGAGAAAAGCCACAGGCACAAACATGAGTTTTCAGGCTGGATGCTTTGCAGATTGAATATAGACAAATTTCTTTCATTGTTTCATATCATGCTGCAAATTCTTCTTCGTTGTTGGGGCGTATTTCTCGCAATGTGTCTGCCCATCTGCTCTTGGTGTGCCCACTCACTCAGAAGTCATTTGGCAGTGCCATGAAATTCCTTGTGGCTTTTTTGTACCATAAGGTATGACAAAACAGTCTGTGCTTCTAGCATAAAGCGACACTGTGGCCATGGAAGAATTTAAAACTCTCCGTCTCCAAGACCAATTTTGTCAAATTGTTCTCTTTAGTAAAAACTATGTAGCATGGTAAAGCCTGCTGGTACTAAATTAGGCCTAAATGTTGCATTATGTTTACACATTCATTCTCACACTTGTCTCACTTTATCTAAATTTGTGGTTTCTAGAATAGTAACCTTTGGTTATTATGAACATGATATTTTTATTAACTGTGTAATGGTAATGCCACCAAGTTAGTACAAGTGATTATTAATAATAATAATAATAATAATAATAATAATAATAATAATAATAATAATAATAATGATGATGATGATGATGATGATGATGAAGATGATGATACTAATAATGATAATAATAATAATAACAACAATAGGTTATACATTTATAGCGTATATTCTCAAACCCAATGACACTTTACATAGAGGGGGAAAAACCTTTAAGAAGAACAAAGAGGGAGAGGAGTAAAAGAAGTCATGGAAAAGGTTTTTAGCTCAGGTTTAAAAGTGGGATAAGATGCACAGTCATGAAGAGATTGTGGAAGAGAGTTCCAGAGTTTAGGGGCAGTAGTACTGAAAGACCTGCCACCCATAGTAGAAAGATGGGTGCATGAGACTGACAAGAGATTGATGTAAGATGACCTCAGAGAATGAGAAGGGAAGAAAGGCACAAGAAGCTCACAGAGTTTGAGAGGAGCTAAACTGTGTAGGTTTTTGAAAGTGAGAATTTTAAATACAGGGTTGGATACAGTGCCAGATGAGTGATCTGGGATGAGCAACTACTATGAGAATAATACTACTACTACTAATAATAATACTACTACTACTAATAATAATAATAATAACAATAATAATAATAATAATAATAATAATAATAATAATAATAATAATAATAATAATAATCAAATTACATCATTTAGAAACGCCCCATAATAAGCAGGTGCATTGGTAACAGATGAGAGAATCATGAAAAGATATACTGTCAAAGGAGCTTCTTTCAAAGGCATAGTCTTTGCAAGCAAAGATGGTACATGGCTCACCGCTTTGTGCCAAACTTTCCTGGAAGAACTGTTATTCAGTTCAAAGATAACATTACAAAATTACAAAGAATTGAGGACTTACACAATTAACAGTGTATAACAAAAGCCTAAGAGAAGTTGTAGTGCAAGTATAGAAACCATTGTTGGATATGTTTATTGAACCCTCAGAAGGCACTGCATGCTGCTGCGATAAACACAATCAGGAAAAAAGTAAATTCCATGAAAACTTTTTTTTTAACATATTTAAATAAGCAAATGTTTTAATCTTTTATGTAGCGCTTATAGAAAAAGGTAATAATACTATAAACAAATCTCAAATAAAATGTTCATGTTCATCATTTTCATTAATTAAATGGAAAAAAAACAGATAGTTCACCTACGAAGTAAGTAAGTTTACCCTTACATTTATCACACTTTCAAGTCCATAAAATATATTTACCTAAACCTGCCATCTTGGGTCTTGTTATTCTCTATGCTATTGAATTATGTGATCACCATGCCAAGATCTAAAGAACTTTCTAAAGTCTTTAAAAAAAAAAAGTTGTGGATACATATTAGTCAGCAAGGGATTTTAAAATATCTATAAATGATTTGAAATAAATAATTCAGTTGTAAGTGGTACAGAGTTCAAATGACTACCAGTTTATACAGGACTGACTGCCTCAGCAAATTCTTGAGAGCAGGTCATTTTAATTGCAAAGAAACTTCCAAGAACCCCAGAATTTTATAAAATAATTGGGATGTAGTGCTTGCAACTGCTTGTGTTAAATAGCTCAAGTGACAATCAGAAAGTGATTGGACAAATGTGATTAGCATGAGAAGTGTGTCAGAAAAACCCTTTGCTCTCCTAAAAGAACAATGAAGCATGATGGCAGTTTGTCTAAGAACATATCCACAAAGACTAGACCTTTTGGTATAATGTAGATTTGTAGTTCCAGCCACAGTAATAGCAGCACATGTATGGTTTAGTCCAAAACAGCTTTTCAGCAGAATAACCCCATACCAACTGTGAAGCATAGTGGTGGAAAAGTTATAGTTTGGACTGGGCAGCTTGTTGCATCACATCAAATATTTATATAGATAATATTTAACCATCTGTTCAAAGTTAATGCTGAACCAGAGATAAGCCATTCAACAGCATTATGATCACACTACCAAAACATCAAAGGAATTGCTCAAAAGAAAGAAATAATTTTTTCACCCTATTGAAATGTTGTGTGGGACTTAGAAATGGCAGTACATGCAAGCAAACTCTAACATTTTGAACTAAAAATAAAAACAAAAATGCATGGAAGAGTGGTTTCAGGAATCCAATGTCAGAGACTGGTGGACCATTATGTAAAATGCTTACAAGATATTATTTCTAAAGTGAGCAAAACAAGCTTCTGAGGGCAAGGAATTATTTGCTTGGTGAATATTACATATGCTGATATTTTATTTGAAAAAAGATGGAAAAGGCTATATTTAAAAAAATCAACAACCACAGGGCTTTGTAGTGCTTGGAAAACACAATATTACTTAACAGTCTGCAGGTGCATCAAGAATTGGTTGAAACTGGTTTTCAAGAAAGTGAGAAAAATAATTTTCATGATATGGGTCCAGATTGTCCATTTATACACATGAATGAGATATATGTGAACTGTATTATTGTGCAGAGAAGTAGTAAGGGTGCAAATACATTGAGTAAACTGAATTCAGTATGTAGTTAAACAGAGAACATGCATTTGAAAATCTCTGCTTACTTCCAGCATTACTAAATCTTGTGGCTATAATCTTCCATTAATCTTCCATCTTAATTACAATAGCCTCACAAGTTCAAAACTAACAAGGTAATGCTTGAATGCTAAAACCCCCTTTTAATCCCTTTGAGGCTATTTATCTTAATAGTCTGCAACTTTCTGCAATGCAAACTGGCTGAAATTTTGTTAGGTTACTGAAATGTGGATGCAAGACAACTTTCTCAAACTCAACCCCAACAAAATTGAGCTATTGCTAGTAGGCCCTAAAACCGCTACCTCTAAATTACTCAACTTTTCTGTCTGTCTATCACTTAATTTTGACACTCATATAAAGTCACTCTCGAAAACTGCTTTCTTCCACCTCTGCAATATTTCTAGACTCCGTCCCTCCCTTTCAG
Source organism: Arnoldichthys spilopterus (assembly GCA_037974385.1). Classification (NCBI taxonomy): domain Eukaryota; kingdom Metazoa; phylum Chordata; class Actinopteri; order Characiformes; family Lepidarchidae; genus Arnoldichthys; species Arnoldichthys spilopterus. The sequence goes on from JBBPDA010000001.1 coordinate 6,421,466, forward strand.
ATACTGATGCTCATACACTTGTACATGCTTTCATCATGTACCGCCTTGATTACTGCAATTCTCTCTTTACTGGTCTTCCTCTCAGATCCCTTCAAAAACTTCAGTACATCCAAAACCCTGCTGCCAGAGTTTTCACTCATAGTAAACGCTCACCCCACATCACTCCCATCCTCTTCCAATTACATTGGCTCCCCATTGAATCCCGCATTAAATTTAAAATACTACTTCTCACTTTTAAAGCCCTAAACGGTCTTGCCCCTCCATATCTTAGCCATCTTCTCATACCCTATTCCCCACCTCGCTCCCTCAGGTCATCTAGAACTAATCTCCTGAAGGTTCCCCGTACCCACCTTAACTCAATGGGTGGCAGGTCATTCATTGCAACTGCCCCCAAACTCTGGAACTCTCTACCACAATCTCTCCATGACTGCATGTCTTTTTCCTCTTTCAAAACTGAGTTAAAAACCTTTCTCTTCCATCAGCACTTTTCTTCTTCTCCTTCCTACTCTTCCTAAAGGTTTTTTTTCCCTCATTCCCCTGTGTATGTGTAAAGTGTCCTTGAGTTTGTGAAAGGCGCTATATAAATGTAATTTATTATTATTATTATTATAATGTGTAATACGTATTGGAGGTTGGCCTATTCATCTCTCTATGCATAGCTCAATGGCATAAAGCACCTGTGTCTCTTCAGACTGGAGGATGTTTTTGGAGAGAGCAGAAAAAAACTCAAAAGTCAAAGTTCTCTCACAAGCAGAAAGAAAGACCATCAGTGCCTTAATTGGTATTTGTGGCATGATTGTTTGACAGCTGAACATGATTGGACACGGTCGGGCAATGAGGCACAGCTCTGGCCTCAGATGACACAAGGATACATCCAATGGAGAGAAATCCAGGCGAGACAGGAAGAAGCTTCGACATCCACCTCCCCCTTGCACCCCCATTTCCTGCAAAGGTTCTAAAGAGACATGAGACAGACGAGGAGTGTAGACATATCTGTATCCTATCAGACCCTGACCAAGGCTTCTGCAACCCCCCAGATACTGCAGATCACACTGAAGCTCTGCTGGGTCACAGGTGCAATGAAAAACACATTGGGTGAAAAAGATGCTTTGACCAGTGGTAACAGCAGATGTAACTTGTTCCAATTAGATGAAGCCTCTTCTCATGCACTAAATGTATCTTACTTATGTTTTTTTTTCATTTAATAACCTTTATTTAACTTTCATATTTAAAAGTTAGTGCTGCATTTGTACATTGCATTGATATAATTACAGGGGACATAATTTCAACATTAATAGAATACAGTGGCAAACTATAACTATTAGATTAAAGCTTTCAGTTCAGCCCATAAATATCAACACATGGTCAAAAATCAATTGAAAATTCCAGTTATATGGTAATGTTAATTTCTGCTAGTACCTTTATGGGATTCTTGTAGTGTTTAACCTAGCAGCATAGCACATTCACAGTTTTGGCAACTACATGAAAAAAGGATATCTAAAGCTTGTAAAAAGGTTTTACTCAAATAAACAAAACCAAAATAACACTTAATAGTAAAGAGCCTTGGCACACAGCTGTCACTGTTTACCATCTCATAGAAACCAACTGGTAAAACTGCCCTTCATATTCACAATCTGTGATGTATCTGGGACGAGAAGGTTTAGTCACATTTTCCCCCACAAAATTGTTACCACCCACTAAAAATATCAAAATGTAATTGGTTAATTCAACTTACACTTCCTAGTCATGTTAGTGTATTTTCTAACACAGCAGGACTTCAAACCAAGGAAATAAGGCCTAACCAATGGGAGAGCTTAGTTTAGCTATATCTACCTAGATACCACAGGAAAGACAAACCCTCAGAAGATGCATGGCATAACTTTCTATTAGCTGTTTAAAGAATTAAAAAGAAGTTTTTATTTAGCCAACCTAATAATGAAATAAGAGTACTGCTGCAGAACCTGATGACTTTAAATACAAATGTAAGTTTGTTAAATAAATATGTGCTGTATGTTCCCAAAATCTCCATTTTGTCTTTTTTTTACCTGGCATTAGCAAAAAACATCACATTAGTGGTATACAGTAAAAAACATAATCAATAAAGATGCATTATCTATTATAACATGTTAGTTATTATTCCTGATAATATTAAGTAACAATGATTGCTTCTAAAAGACAAAATTCATTGGCCTGCCTGTAAAGGCCTTTTGAGTTCTGATTACATCACCATGCACCAGTAAGAGAGAAAAATAAGATTGACATTATTAAAATATTGATATGTATTTCAATCCTCAGTGTTCTCAAAGACCTGAGAAATATGTATGTAGCTACATAAATAACTTTTTTTAACCATTTTGAGTGGTTTCTTCCATGCTGCAAACCTTCTGTTGCATTTAGGCCTTTTTTGAAAGTGGCCCAGTGGAATAATTTGCTAAATTCAAAGTTGTAGCACAAAACAGAAAACCACATGGTGGTCATACTCACTATAATGAATTACGCAGTAAAACAAATATCTTAAATTATAATCTTTAACAGCTCAAATCTGATGACAGATACTGTCGTCCAGCCCAGATCTGTGATGCTTCCAGCTACTTGTGTGTTCTAGTGAAGACAGATGGAAATATTTTCATGGGCAGGTGTTTCAAGTATGCCATATTCTTTAGTGAGGCCGTTTAGTTGTGACATTTGCCAGACGTACATTACAAAATCTCTGGTGAATGATCCTGCCAAATACTGGAGGGAGAGAGAGAGAGAGAGAGAGAGACAGAGAGAGAGAGAGAAAGTGGAACAAGGATGTAAAATATCTCCACTAGCTTTTGTCATCACACTGGAAAACTACAGTTTCCTAAGTCCATGGGGACAACCCTGGTCTCCATGGTAACTCTAATCAAAGCAGGATTTGCTAATTTATGTTATGGCTGCAGCACAGTTTGGGGACAATTTAACTGGCGATAAGGGGCGAATGGATCCTTAATATAACCCCCCCACCCCACCCCACCCACCCACCCCCACTCCCTGAAAACCTCTCAGCTTGCAAGAACCATTTAGCAAATAATCAGTTTGTTATTGGTCTTAAATAGTGGCTAATTAAAAGTGTGACCCCTGCGAGTAACCCTCTTCCTAGGGATATGGAGCATAAACAGGAACAATCTGTTAAATTGCAAAAGAAAAAAGAGAAAGAGAGAGAGAGAGAGAGAGAGAGAGAGAGAGAGAGAGAGAGAGAGAGCTTTTTTTGTGCACTTGTGCCTCTGTGCAACAAATGCATCCACTGGGGATTGGCCAAATGGAGGTTTAAATGCAAACAGTAGTCCAGCTCTCCACTCTCAGCTCGAACGCTCCACACTCCCCTTGTTGAAAGCAGGGAAAATGAAATCAAAGATAATGGCATTTTACTAACCAGAGACTTTTTTTTTCTGCAGTACTGAAAGTGGCAGATGAATAAACACCTCTGAATGCTATAAATGAAAGCTTGGCGAGATAGTAGGGGTTTTTTCTTTGACAAGGAGGCAGCTAAAGTAGATTTGTGGTGGGAATAGTTTCCCTTCATACTTCTGCGAGTGTTTGGATTTTTTATTACAAAACACAGACAACAAAACCAAACTACTGACCATGGCTGGTTCACACTGTAGGTCTCATGAATTCCTTAATATACAAATCCAAATATTGCATTACACAGTGAATAGATTATATTAATCACCTAATGTCATTTTACTTGATTTCTGTTCTGAGTTCTGCTTACGCATTATATGAAGCACAGTAGACCTGACTATATTATAGTGACTAATGCCTTTCTGTGTAGAGTTTGCCAGCTCTTCACGTGACCGCATAGGTTACCCCCAGGTGCTCTGGTTTTCTCCTACTGTCCAAAGGCAAGCAATAGGTTGACTGAATACTCTAAATTGAGTGTGTGTGTGAATGGTTGCCTGTATGTGTGTTACACTGCGATGGGTTGGCCTCCTGTCCTGGGTGAACACCACCTTTGGCCCATAGTCAGCTGGGACTGGCTCCAGCTTCCCCATGACCCAAAATAAAAGAAGAAGTTTAGAAAATGAATTGATGAAAAAATGACTTATATGGTAGACTTGTATACTAAAAAATACAGTTCATGCAATTTATAAATATTAATTCTATAGAAATATTCTCACTGCACAAGAAAAACGTTAATAATGTTTTGACTTCTGAGATTTTATAAAAATTTTAGTGCAAGAGCTACAGTTTAGCTGTCTAATGTATATAGACTTGACTGCAGTATACTATACTATAGTATGTAATGCAGGTAGTGTACTACTAAACTAGAATAGCTTTGTACAAGTTTTTGACTTATAGATGCATTTATTTACTATATGAAACATTTTAATACTAAAGTCATAATACAGCACATTTTAAAAGTCCCCACAGTAGAATTGACAGTATCGTATTTTGAGATAATAAATGCTATATTAGACCAGTGATCTAGAAATAAACATATTAGTTCAGATTTTTGGCTTCTAATTGGGTCTGTTTAGTGCATATAGCATTTTCTGTACGAAGCATTTTAATACTAGAGCTACAGCATGGTAAAGTTGATTAGAAAAAGGGTACAGTAAATATACTACAGTAAAATCAATATATAAAAAACTATTGTATTCATTTGCTTTACTAGGTTATTCCCTGCTTGCAAAGTATGTGCTTTGTAAAGCATTTATCAAACAGAATGTTAATGTTCACTGATTCTGCCTTAGTGTTATGTAACTTTATGACCTCTTGGTCTGGTGTTGTGTAGTGTTTGTGTGTGTGTGTGTGTGTGTGAGTGGGGATACTAAAAAAGACCCAATAGATGGCAGTATTTCACAGTGAATGACAGGCTTTAGAGGAACCGAGGTATTTAACACATATCAGACAGGCTTACGCTTCTGTTTATTTTAATCAAAGTGGGATAAAAGCCCTCCAAACAGTATTAGAAGTGATTAGTACTGCTACAGAGGCTCGGATGCATGTTTACTCTCATATGATTCTGGTTAGAGTGCAGGTAGTTTATGGTGACGTATGTTTTTTACAGCTTTTATATTCACTTTGTTCACATCGTGGCGTCAACAAGAAACATTTCAGACCTTTTTCGGCTTTTTGAGGTACTTTTAATTAGATATATATGGAAGCCT
>JBBPDA010000001.1:6444631-6462682 GCA_037974385.1 Arnoldichthys spilopterus
AGAGTCCAATTCCTCTTTGTTCAGTAACACCTGCTTTTTGGAGCTATTAACACACCGGTTCTTATTCTGCATTCAATTCATATAATATTGTTATTTCTATGTTATTTCATAGTGAATAACATTCAATTTTTAATTTACATGCCTACCCAGGCAGTTTGTTTTGATCTCAGTGATAACAGTAACTTTTTTTTAGGTTTACATTATTACACGTTAACAAATCACACATACTCTTACAAACACAAATGCGATCTGGATTGACATTGTATCCACACTTTTAACAGAATGGCAGAACTTTCAGAAGAAATTTCAGAAGATTAGGAAGTAATTAAACAAAAAAGGCCTATATTCGAATGGGCACCTGTAGTTGAAGAAATACACCAAACTTTTTTTTTTGCTATTTTCTATCTATCACTCAGAAATGACAGAATATGATAAAATAATTTTGTTTTATTACAGAACAAAATGCTTCACCACCTCCCCATTAGCTCCTTTTATGTGTTTTTGGAGTCAAAATATTTTCAGTACAAAATGCTGGAGTATGCCTTTAACACAACTATCCCTGTCTTTCCCTGCTTCTTGCTCATTATTTATCTGCCCACTAAAGTGTGGCACACACACAGTAATGATGATGTAGCAATCCCCTTCAACCTCCTATATGCTAGGTCTCCACTCCTTAGGCCCACATTTCTTTAGGCATTGGCACACATTGGTGATTCTGGTGTGTAAAAAAAAAAGGGGGGGGGGCATGGCATCCTCCATTTTGTTTGCTCCATTACTACAGAGCAGAAAGCATAACAGCCAAAAACATATGAGTCCAGTTAGGGCAGAGCAGACTCCAGTTCAGACGAATTCACATGTGGACATGGTCAGTGGACGCAGAGTTAGACTTCAAGCCTTCTGCTCCAGTGATTACTCCCCTACACCAGAGCGCACACAGCAAAAAGGGAGAGGTGGGGGGGTAGGAGAGAGAAAAAAAACACCCCACTGCAAGCCAATTTGCTTCCCTCGGACAGACGGCTGCACAAGCAGAGGCTGTTAACAAATCAGCATGTGATTATGGTAATATCGTTGAGATGATTACACATGTGCATAAGAGGAATTAGAACCCATAATAACTTATTCATTCATTTGGACTGCACACAGAGACTACCTAGCAAAGAAAAAAAGATTAAAAAAAACTAAATAAAGCACTTTTCGCTAGGGTGTGCGATGTGATGCTAATGCAAATTAAATCTGGCTCATGCAAATGGCCAAAAATTCAGGCCCACCGCACCATTTTCGTCATGCCTTTTCAGCCTGTTTGACAGAGAACATGAAAACGAACCCAACATCTTGCACACTGTGTGGTAAATGTGACCTAAATCCATGTTCCTAATCTGTTTTTGTAATTCTAACTATAGAATACGTTAAACGTTAAACGTTAAACACATGTACCTGACTAAATGCTACGCTTGGCTAATAAGGATGGAGGAGTTGATCCTTTTTATCCTGATGAGGACCACCTCCACCCAACACCTACACACACGCGCAACACTGTCATCCAAATCGAATTCTCATGTACCTACGCTGAGCCCAACCCACCTCTTCTAGTCACTTTCCAATCTATTGACTGGCTTATCCTAAATGACACCTCCCTCAGCAAATTACAGCTAATGAAATTACCATCAGATGGTCATTAAAGGAACCAGGGGAGACTCCCTCAGCACCTGAGCCACACAGCATGACTTTACACTTCCTGTGTGTGTTCTCTCTCACACACAAACACACACACACACACACACACAAACACACACACACACACACACAAACACAAACACACACACACACACACACACACAACAAACAAACAAACAAACAAAATATTCATTTGAAAAATAACTAAGTATGAAGGCCAAAAAAGTAGAAACAGAAAAATGAAAATATTAGTTTGTGTGTGTTTGTGTATATTTGTGTTCATGATCATTTATCATTAAAGGCTTATGAAGTAAAGTGCTAACATGACTTTTTTTGGGATATTGTTAGTGAAGCAGCTTAATTTGGGAAATAATTAAGAAAAAACTAAAAAACAGAAAAAACTAAATAGAAAAAACTAAATGTAATGCAAGTGGGTGTGCGTCTGTATGTGTATTACAGTGTTTATGAGAGACAAACAGGACACTGTGCATAAAACTGTAATGAAATAAAAATGTTTCTACAATGTCATCCTGGCTCTGTCCTTATTTAACATAAGAATGCACACTTGAAGTTTATAAAGTGCTAACATGACCTTTGTAGAGACTTTGTAATGAAACATAGCTTTTTGGGGAAACATAAAACTTCCCTAATAAAAGTATTAGCTTGTTTGATTAAAATATAACAATGCATGTGTATGTGTATTAGGACACTGTTGATGGATGGAACACAAAACATACAAATACACTTAAGCTGAACAATGAAAGGTTTTTCTGTTTACCAGGAAACCTGAGTTAGCCACATATCTTAAGCCCAATGTCAAGCTTTGTCCAATAGAAATGTTCCTCAGCTTCTTTCTTTTAAGCCAGTCTTGACTTTAAGCTTAAGTAATCTGGTTAAACTGAGAAATCCTGCTTTGTGATGTACCCCTAGATTTACTTTTGGAGACTACACTGCTCTGCTTGTCACACCCCTTTGGAGCAACACAGTGACTATATGTGCACAGGTCATAAATCAATGAAGGTATTCTGAGAGAAAGTGATACTACCATCAGCACTGCATGCAGCCTAAACCAAAATGCAGCTGCTGCAGCTACTGCATCAATGACAGCGGTAACAGCAGTGACAGCAGCAGTATGTGGGGTGAGTAGAGAAAGCCGCTGGTGATGGAGCTTCAGCCCCATTCACAATAAAAATAAGATTCTGTCTGTTCCTAATGGGTGTGATGCATCTGGGGGGCAGTGGATGTTTGGTATGTTTGTGCTTTGTGTGTGTAAGAAAATATGTGTTATGTGGGTTGTGCTTGTGTACGTGATATCTCTGTGATGTGTGGGCGTATGTGTGTGTGCATGTGAGTGTGCATAAGACTGTGTGTATAAATACATAAGTGTGTGTTAGAGTGTGTATATAAGTGTGTGTGTGGTAGCTGACAGCAGATGGTGTTTTAATAAAGTCCAGTAGGAATATGTGTGTGTGAGTAAACAGACAGGTCTGTGCCAGCTCAGTAATTGCCGGGCACTGTTACAGCTCCTCATCCTGGTTGAGGAAAGGAGGGTCCCAGCACACATGCATGCACGAACACACACACACACATACACACACACACACACACATACACACAGAGTCATACAGAGTCATACAGAGGCTGAGAGTCCCAGTACATTATATACACTCTCAAATACAAACAGATGCACATAAAACTTAAGTTCAAGTCTAGCTCTCTCTCTCTCTCTCTCTCTCTCTCTCTAACCACACCTTGCAGCTGGAGCCAAAAAAACACAGCTGCTACAGGGAAGGAGGGAAAAATGGATGTGTAGATGGACAGAACAAGAGAGAGAGAGAGGAAAAGGACAGGGAGAGCAAGTGCAGAAATTTTTGACATGAAGGAACTCAAATCACTTTATTGATCAAAAACACTTGCATGTATTAGCAGTTATTGGTGGTGAAGCTGATTTGTACTGAGGGTGTAGCTACAAGTTAAGGTTTGCACATCTGCATATTGACATTAGTCACATACCATTGCTGTGCTGTTTTAATGCAGTCACATTTGTGTTTGCTATCAAATTTTAAGGATGAAATCACAGTCATTTCAAAGGGAAACAATGTAAAAAATATTCACATTCAAAAGTTTTCACTGTGTTGAATGTTAATTTGTGATCAGTAGCACTGCTGCATTAACTGCACTGACCACTGAAGTGGCAACAACTCAAACAGCAGCACTGAATGTCCAGAATTTTGGGAATGCTTCATATAAACGTGCAGCACTATTCTCTTACAAACATAATTATCTGCTATAATTTTCCGTCCGACACCTGTTGTCTTTTAAACATGCAATATAAATAAAGATGACTTGACTTGGCTAATTATGTTCAATTCTGAGTTATTGCTGTTTATAATTAGCAAGTTAGTCATCATGGAGAGCTTTTTTCTATTTTTTCCCAATTTTCGAGACCAGCCTTGGGCATTCCCATCGCAAGGCGATGCAAACTACAGATGTCTAGCGAGACTGCTGCTTTACACTAATCTTGCAATGAAGCATGGAACAACACTGACATGTAAGCATAGTATTAGTTTGCTCAACTGCTTCTGCACATTGTGTGAATGTAGCTGTGCCAGTTCCTACAGCTTCAATTTTGTAAAATAGCTTCAAATATATTTACCTTATAGCTCTAAGCCTAATGCTATAAAAGGTATGCCTGTGCTTACTTTGCCTATGCACACCATGGTAGTATGGCTGCTTTAACAGTAACCAGGCAACCATCCTTCCCCTCATTCTTTATAAAGGCCACCCTAAAGTGAATTTCTGACAATTCAGAGTACAAATAGTAAACAAATTATGCAATAAATGCATTTAAGTAGTTATGGGGGATGTTAGAATACACAACACTATACTGTTGATCAGGTGTGCAAATGTGAATTACTCATCTGTATGACAATCATTCAGTTTTTGCCAGAACTAAATAAACTGTGGAGGTCCAGCGGTGACATTAAAAATAATAAACATAAAAAGATCCTAATGCATGGCTACAAAATAAGAAAGCAAGAGAATTATTTAAGTTGTGGGCATGACTAAGACCATGAGTAAGATGCAGTAATGGGATAATTATTTCATAGTCATGGTTCAAAACAGTGGGCAATGGTGGCCTACCAATGAGGATTCAAGGCCTAACCCAAGCACCACTGAGGTATCCTTGAGCAAGGCCTCTTGCCTTCTCTTGCCTTCTCATCTCAGGCCTTCTCATAGCTGCCCACTGCCTCACATGTGCATGTGTAATGGGTTAAATAAAGAGATCACATTTCGTTGTGGGGCACTTTGTGTGTGATTGAGTGTGTTCACAATTATCATTGTGTTGCACCCATTCACGAGACTGCAAATGAGATGAAGCTAAATGATGCTGTGCTGATGATATGTATTTTATTTGTGGAAAATGAAATACACGTTTGAGCCAAATTCAATGCATTACTATTTTCAGTGCCATATCGCTGCAGTAATAAGACCAACTGGCCCAAACTCAGCCCAGCTCTCCATAATGCATTAAATCATTAAGAGACCCAAAACCCACACACTTCACACTTCACACAATATACTGCATCAGTGCTTTGGTGGATACCAACCAGCTCTTTAAAAATGATTCAAATTTGAGTTTCATTGCTGCAGTTTCACAGTGTCAGCTTGATTTAAATAAGCATAAAGGTAACACAATTATGTTGATCTGTATACTTTAAACTGTTTAAACAGCTAAGACTCATATGGTTTCTGGAGTAATAATTGCTTCAAAGTTTTGGTAAATATGATGCATAGTCATATTTGTATTTGTAAAGTACTTTGTGTTTGTTTGAGAGGTGTGTGTTGTATAGGTAAAGCAAGGTGTATATATTGTGGCTTGTGGTTATGTTTGATTATATAATATGATGGCTAATGTTACTGGTAATTTGAAAGTTTTAGGGTTTTCATACTGAGATATCATATCACTCAGGTTCTAGTAGACATCTTAGGGTGTGTGTTACCTTCTGCCAACTTAGCTGCTGCTACAGATGTCTCATCAAAGGCCCTTTTTGGCATTGACTTTTTCTCTGGCTTGGCTTTATGTTTGGCTACTGTCAAGGCAACATTCCATACCTAAAACACTTCCTGGACACACACACACACACACACACACACACCAGAAAACATGTATGGCAAGCTCCTGCAGAACACACTCCCTTTTCAGCAAACACTTCAGAGGATTCTTCACATTTGTGCTACAGTGTTTGTATAACTGTGTGTGTGAGTGAGTGTGAAGTTGTGTGCATGCTGGTTTTAACACGTCTAGAAGGAGCATCATTAACCTGCAGCCTGTAGGCCTATCACTCAGTACACTGACACATCCACCATTAACTTCAACAGCAGGTGTTTTAAATGCTGCCATCAGATTCATTTAATGCACACTTTAAGGAAATCCACACTCAAACATGCTGACAAAAAAAGAATAATTTAATTCAAGACAGTTCAGTGTGTGTATTTGGGACAGCAGGTGTACTTTCAAATGCAGCAGAGAAAATTTGTCATTTTACACTGTAAAAAACTTCACTCTGGTTGTAAAAGCAAAATGCAGAAATGGGGAAAGCAAACTCCATAAAGAAAGGGCCATGACTGCCCATATAACGTTAGTGGTTAGCTAAGTTGATGTGTCAAACAACAATTTGTGTGGATGCACACACTTATACACAGTTAAATGAGGTATATACTTTCATGCTCCATGTTGCGTTTGCTACCACCAGCTGAAAGATCCATTTGGGCCATGCGGAAGCATGAGAGAGAATCACGACACAGCTGACAGGGAAGCTCATCATTTAACGATTAGCCGCTCAGCTACTTTAAACTTTCAAGTGCTTCAAAGGATCTACATGGCTTTTTTTTGTCTTCCCCTAATCGATGTGACTAAAAAATAATTTGTTTTGCTGTAGACTAAGAAGATGCCCATACATCTTTTAATCTTATACATCTACTCATGCTGCATGTAGCCAAGCTAAATTTAGACTCATTGGGGAATGTGATATACCAGATGCAGTGCTGAGCTGATATTGGTTTTTATTTGAATAAAGTTGAAAATTTGGCACCTTAATTGCACCAGTACATCTAAATTTTGCACCTAAATGAGAACGATGCAAAATACTGTAAGGCTTTCAGCTGCTCCACAGTTTGTCGTCCCCATTGTCTAATACTCATCATAATGCTCTTTACATTTGGTCTGTATTCTGGCATTGTCCTGCCTAAATAAGCACATTTACATTTACATTTACATTTACATTTACATTTACGGCATTTGGCAGACGCTCTTGTCCAGGGCGACTTACATGGTGCTTTTTAGTCAACAAAGAAAGACTTCCTATGCCAGTAAACTCAGACTCGGTTTAAGAGCTGCTAGTCAATCTAGATTATACCTGAGCTCATGCAAAACCTTGACATACAATAATTTATTTATTTATTTATTTATTTTTCCCTGAAGGAGACATTGCCTTAATGGCAACATATGACTCTCTAAATTCTTAATATACACCTCAGAGTCAATGGTACCTTCACATACGTGTGGTCTTTTAATTGGTCAAATTAAAGAACTTTGATCTAAAGCATGTTTATAATTGCAGTCCAAACTGGAATTGAGGCTTTATTTAGATTAAAAGTGGAGACTTTTAGCATGTATGTTGTTTTTCCAATTTATGTACAAGCACAAAAACATGCACACACACTAATGAAGGCTTTTGCAGTATGCCACAGGTGTTTGTCTTGTTTTGAAAGTGCCATACTGATTCCAAATGATGTTAAGTGCTGAAGTATTAATTAAGTACCAGCCTATTTAATCAGGGCAATTGTAGGTGAGAGAAAAGTTTGCACGTTCAAATCCATCTGGAACTTTACAAACACATGCCTGGGGCCTTCACGCAAATAAAACATCAAATGCTCCTGACAGTTTTGCTGATAAGCACAAACAACTTCCACCATTCATTCGTGTTGTAACACAGCTCCTCTCTCTCTTTCTCTCTTTCTGACATCATGAACCTGAACTAAAACCTTCAGCCTCTACATATTTTTGGACCTGGAGAATCCTTTGTGGCGCCCGAGGGCAGGGAGAGTTCAGGAACCGGGCTAAGAGAAGTTGAGTTATGAGAGATAGAACGCTTTCTTCACTAAGGGAGCTGACAGGAGCACCACACACACTTGGGCTCTGGGGCTTTTGGAGCTAAGCAGCCCCTTTTCTCAAGCCACCCAACCTGGCTTCAGCTTCTTCCCTCCATCCTCACTCCTCCAGCCAGCCTGTCATAGCGGCTTGCCCAGCAGGTCTAGGCCGACACCATCAATCTTAAACAGCCGAGGATGTGGTTTGGGGGGCAGAGGTAGGTCCTCCTCAGCTTTTTAAGAAATAGGAAGTGGGTCAGTAGCGCTGGAGCGAAGCGAGAGCAGCTGCCCGGAGACCAGGAGCCTCCTCCTGGAGGAACAGTGGCCCTCACCTGCCGGCCCGGAGCAGGGCTGCCCCTGGCCCCCGCAGAGGAGATGGGACAGCTGGTCTGGGGCCTGAGACCAGCCTGCATGGACACTGCTATGGTCACATGACTGAACAACCCACAAGCTTGGGTTTTGCAGGGTTTACACAGCTGAAAACTTTAATTGTTACACTGTCCTGAGGCTACTGGTCATTCTGTCCAAGCGAAATATATGTAGGATACTCGCGACGGGACACAAGCTATATATGGAGCAATGCATACCATTTTAGTTATGTCATGTTAAAAGAACAGTGCCTCCCCTCAGTCCTTAATGCAAAACGTTGATATATAGAGAACATTTGTCCCAGGCAGACATATGCCTTGACAGCAATTAATCCCATTTGGCCTTAATGTGCTCCACCCACTAATGCATTCTGTGGTAGTCACTGCTGTTGGTTGAACTTGCTGAACATTACTGAATGTTGGCAGAAATCTCAGCATTTTTTTGTCAAAATATAAAAAGTATTCACATTGACCTCCTACAATGTTAATGAGTGCATAATGTTGAGTTTCCACTTTAAAGTGCCATCTTACTGATACATGGTAGGATGGAAATGACAACACACTCTAATTATAGTATATTTATAAAAAATGAGCGGTACACCGCCATTTCTCATTTAGTTGAATGCAATATGTTTCAGTGTGCTGTAAAGCTCGTCCAACAACAGAATATCACATCAGTATAACAGGTCAATTAAAATTCAGTATTTCTATCAATTGGCCAATACTTGCTTACAAATGTACATTTTTTAGTGTCAATTGTAGTCAGGTTGGACCAGCTGGACCAGATTTACACACTCAGTTTACTCAACCTTTTGTCAGAATATTGAAATTTAGAGTATGCTATCTGTTTATTTTTTAACATTCTGTAAAGCTTGCCAACCTGGCAACAAATGCTTTGAGAGAATATTAGAGTGTAGCATGGACAGGTCAATTGAAACTGCCAACTGAGGTTGAACGCCTACAAATGATTTCTTTTGTAGCAAGCCTTGCCAAGATAGATAAGCTGGCAAAAATCTCATTCCAACTAATAAGAATTGTTGGTAAACATGTAGAGTGTGCTACTGTTTTCAGATGATATTTAAATTCAATACAGATTTATATGTATAAAATATGTAGGAATGTTAGCATAGATCGTTTTTTAGGATAACATTCCCAAGCTGGTTTTGATTAGCTACAACAACATAATCCATAGCTCAGCAGTATAGCATTTTTAAAATGGAAACAAAACAAAGATAGTTGAAGTCCTTGAATTCTGACCATTCTATTAAAATTGCACATCCAATTTGTTGTACCCTTGTCTGGGCTTTTAAGAAAAAAAAAAAAAAAAACACAATACACTTGTGAGCTTTAAGTGGAGCTTATATTATTATAACATTTTAGTTATTTCCTATTAATACTATAGAAATGTGCTATCCAAAATATAGAGCCCCTTTGTGGATACTTAGTGCCCCCCCCCCAACTTCCCTGCACCACCACCTTCCTCCTACAAATACCTTGTGCATTTTACTAGTTTTCTTCACAGCTATTACTGTGGATGTCATACAGAAAACATATTATATATTATACTCTAATAAAGTAAAAAAATTAAAATGAAGATACTTTCCATGGCCTCCTTAGAGCTCCCCTGCGTCCCACCCAGGGGTGCTATGGCCAATAAGTTAGTGAATAATTTAGTGCCAAGCAGAAGTACTCCTTCGAAGGAGTTTGAAATTCAACTTTTCGGTCAGTTGTAAAGAAACAATTAAGAATACAAGAAAACATATTGAGTCTAAATTGGCCTGGCCTTATCTCTGAAAAAAGAAGAAAAAAGGCTGGGTTGGATATGTCCTTGCACTTAGATTTTTTACGATCATAGTTGGGTCTTTCCAAAGCATATAAACTAAGCTGCTTAGGGCGCAGGATATACTGACCAGTTAAATATTTTATGACAGAATTTACTATATGGTGAAATTAAACAGAGAGAGAGAGAGAGAGAGAGGTTTATTCCTTTAGAATCACTTTGTCTGATTTGAATGAAAAAGGAGAAGTGCAGTACCAGGGGTCAAACCAAACGTTAGATAATTATGGTCTGTGATGATTGAGGTAAGCCGAAAAACAAATGTTGATGTATGATGTAACCTTTTAACTTGTTAATCCCTGCTCCTTTTCCAAAGATGTGAAAATGTAGTCACTCGTGTCCGTAGGCTACATATGCCATCATGGGGAAGTGGAGAAGCGAAAAAAAAGAAGAAGAAGAAGAAGAAAGCTTTCAGCATTTGATCTTACCTGTTACCTCACCAACCATCATTATCCTTCTTCTTGTGTGTATATGCCTGCTTCTGCAGCAGACTTGCTACAAAGTAAGGTCACTGACAATTGATATGCGTATTTTAAATGGGAATAAAATAGGGGTATCATCATTAATGACATTATTAATGATGGGAGAGGATGTAATTATTTGGCGATTTGTTCTGTACATTGTTGGTGCTGTTTTGTCACAGAGGCAGGCCAAGCTCCATGCCAGAGGTGCACAGCCTGCAGCTGCACATGGATGTAATTTCAGCAGGATGACTTTTACCGCAAATCAAATAAAAGACTTGGTATGGGAGAGGGGGGCGGGGGGATGAAGAAAACAGGTTGTGCTTAGCTTAGAAAACAGTTGTAAGTAGACATGAAACACACATATTTGGATTTGCATGTTCAAAAAGGCGCACACATTTACAGATGGAAACACTGACAACCATAACAGCACTACAGTGGTTAACATATGGTTTTGAAATACAAGAACATGATTACTGGCTGGGACTGCACTTAGTTACTACATTAGAAAGTTTGTTTTGGTGTTCTGGATTGTTTTAGGAGCCAAACATAGATTTTTCTCAACAGAGATGATACCATAGTACTAAATAATTATGTAAAGGATTTGAACTCACAACATAGAAGAAAAAATAATTAATCTTTTTATTTTCTGACTTAATGTAATCATAGTTTACTATTCTAATCTAAAGCACTCGCCTTTGCAGTTTGCATGATTAAAAAGATTATTATACTATTTTCTTTAAAGGATCCATATTGTACATTTTCTAATTATGACATTTGTGTGGTTTAATGCACTAAGAATGATCATAGTTCACTTTTCCTGACTGTTTTCCATCCTCTCTTATCTTTTATAATTAAACTGAGTTTTATAATTATACTAATTTGGGGCAATAATAACAACAATTTTTAATTGTTTAATTTTTTTATTTAAGCAACCCCATAGTTTTTTTAATTGTCAAACAGTTGGGATTTGATTTTATCATAAAACTTTGAATACATAAACAAATAAGATCAAATAAAATGTTTAGATTCTTTTTTAATACTTCAGTGTAAATGGTCTAGCTTAAACTGGTGTCAGCTAAATAGACAAATATGTGTAATTGTATTTGCTTTTGTGTCATTACATACATAAATAGTGAATTCAAAATAAACTGGATTTGCTGTTAAATTTTTATATATGAAATATAAGACTGTAAAGTAAATGGGCACAGTAAACATTTGAAAACTTTAGCAGTGTTTATGTACCACATTAGAAGGTTTTGTTAAATATATTATCTGAAATAATATTTTTTATAAATTAAATAAATACTTAGCACATCCACCAAAGGCTTTTCTAAAATGCAATAAAAACAAAAAAACAGTTTGTGATATGTTAATTCACATGAATCTTTATTTCCCTGACAAGAAAAGAACAAAAAAATGTAATAAACTGACCTGTTTAATTGTATTTTGTAAAGACTGAAATGTGCACAAAACATTCAAGTAACACAGGTCTGGAAGACTCCACATTAATCTGATAGCATTTGAGATAACATTAGCAAGTAGCAAACAAGAATAGGTCTTGGCTCTTCCCTTTGTGAGAGAATTGTTAGTCAGTTTAAAATAAGCATTTCTCAGCATAAGATTGCAAAGAATGTATGTCTTTCTTTACTGACAGTACATAATATTGTGAAAAGATTCAGAAAATTCATTCACATCTCTGTGCATAAAGGGCAAGGTTGGAAATCACTGCTGAATGTGCTTAAGCCCTCAAATGGTGCTGCCTAAGAAACCTTTATGCTACTTTGACAAATATAACGAGCTGGGTTTGTAAGTACTTCAGAAAACCATTGTCACCTAACACAGTCCATCACTGTATCAAGCCATACATCAGCACTATACACAAATGGCCACAAGTTATCTGGGCCTGAGCCATCTCAGATGGATCTAAAGACTGAGGAATCATGTGCTGTGGTCAGATGAGTCCAATTCATCTTGTTTTCAGAACAAATGGCTCTCCGTGCCAAAAATGAAAAGATCCAGATCCATTGGATTCTCTGAATGTATATATATAAAACTATATTATGCAATGAGAAAGCCATACATCATATCTCAGATGAACTAAAAAACATGTGGAAAACATATGCTGTTGACAGATGAGTCCACATTTCAGCTTGGTTTTGGAAAAATGTCAAGTTCTCTGTGCCAAAGGTGACAAAGCTGCTGCAAAAGCCACCATATGTTATGGTACATCAGTGCCCACAGCATGGGTGACTACAGTTATATATGTGAAGGTATATATAAATAATGCAAAAGCATATCTTGGGATTTTAGAGAGCCATATGCTGCCATCAAGGTGATGTCTTTTCCTAGAATGTCACAGGTTATTTCCAAAAAGGGTGACATAATTTTGCACATGTTACAACAGTTTGGTTTCATAGAAACACAGTATGTCATAAGAAAACATCAACTATGAACTCCTGAGCAGCTGAAATCTTTTATCAAGCAAGAATAGGCAAAACCTCAAATTGTAAAACTGCAACAAATAGTATCCTTAACTCTATTATAATATGTAATTAAAAGGTGATGTTGCAGTGATAAGTTAAATAAATTGATTATTGTATAGAGAAAATTGTAAATCATATTGTTTTTACAAAAGTTTTATAAAAGTGTTATTTGTCACATTAGCTATATGTGAGGATATATATAAGATCTACTCTTATTACCATTTTCTTTATGACACTATTTGAAAACTATAATATGTTGTATAAACATATACAATAAATGGTCCAAATTCACATATAAAATCTTTTTACATTACAGTAATTAAAACTATATGCAAATAATGTAAAAATCTTTTTACTTTTTTTACATTATTGATATTTTGAGCTTATGAACCTGTTTAAATATATTTTGCGTCCACGAAAGAGAGTTGAATAATTTTGCATGGCATTGACCTGAAAAAAAAAGATGGGCTGATTATCATAAAACATTTCAGAATTTGTGTCGCCACATAGTTCTCATACCAGAAATGTTGCACACCAGTATTGGATGGGGCTTGATCTACTCCTAGCAGTACCAATCAGAAACGTCAGCTACATTAGTGTATAATGCTGAGGTTGGGCCTGAAATTCCAGTGAAGTGTAAAAGGTTCCCATCAGACTGCTGGAAATAAAAGCTTACTGTCTGTATGAGCCATGAAGCCAATAAATCTGACTTTCCAGCAATAGCGCATGCCACTGTGTGACACTCAGCATTCTAAAGTCATAAGACTGCGTGTGTGTTTGTGTGTGTGTGCACGCACACGCAGTGTATGAAAAACATCTGTCTCTGCTTCAGTCAATGCTGTTGTCAGCGACGCTTCATAAGAGACTGCTTCCAAAACCTGCTCTTCTGGAAGATTTATACTCAATGAGCGCACCCACACACTTACTCACACACAGAACACAGTCATGTGTACATAAGAGTGGCGTGTGTAGATCATATGCCCATGATTTCTCTTTTTGGCTCTGTCAGTGCTTATTATAGAACTGTTTTATATCAATTAGCATGACTATTACATGTATTGGTATGAATCAGTGTAAACTTCTTAAAAATAGATGCCTTAACACATGACAGAACAGTAGCTGTGATTATACATTATACATAAAGTGTATCTATTATAAGCTTTTCACAAATACAACAAATTAATGGATGGATGAATGAATGAATGAATGAAAGAATTAATGAATGAATATGTGAATGAACAAAAACCATGTAAATGAACAACATAGGCAGCTTTGGTTCGAACGGTTCATACACATTGACTATAAATGCAAAAGGAAGTGGAAAAGATTGAACTTGACCAGACTGAATGAAAGCACACTAACAATAAAGTGTGTGATGCGAAGTGTGCTTAAAAAGTGTCTTGTGAAGTGTAAAACTACATGCACAAGCTACATATCTAGGGCAAATATTTGAATGTGAGCATAGTTACCTAGTCTATTGCAGTCCTGTTGTCTCTCAGTCTTTGGAATTGCTCAGTTTCACTTAAGTTTGCCTTTAATCTTTTATATAATATAGCCATGTCTTAATGCCTGATTAAGTGACACTTTTTAAAGATTTAAAAATTCTCACAGTCAGAAATATACATACACACCGATCAGCCAGAATGTTAAAATCACAGACAGGTTATGTTAGTAAAAGTGACTATTGCGTCACCTCATTACAGAGGCACCTGTCATGTGGTGGGATATATTAGGCAGTAAAGTAACAGTAAGTTCATAAAGATAATACTGTAGGTTGGAAGCAGGAAAAAGTAAGTATAAGCAAATATAAGGATCTGAGAGACTTTGACTAGTGACAAATTTTGACTTCAAGATGATCACCACCAAAAAGGCAGGCCTTGTGGGGACTTGTGTGTTCCCTGTATGCAAATGTTATTACCTACCAAAAGTGATGCAAGGATGTACAACCAGTGAATTGGTGACAGTGTTAAGGGCATCACAGTCAGAGCTGTTTTGATGGCATAGGGGGACCTATTAACTTAGTGGCTTTAATGTTATGACATATTGGTTTCATTTATTGTGGATGAAGAGTAAACAGATTTTATTTTAGATAAACATCATTTTACTGACTACACTGTGCTACAAAGGACTGCTATTGTAGCTGTATTTGTTTCAATAAGCATTTCATATCTTACAAGTTACAAGGCAAAACGACACTTTATCCCTTGAAAAAGTAAGGATGCTGAATTGCTCTCCTTAATTAATACAAAGATAGGTGTGGTTGCAACATTTGCACTTTTTTGTGTTTATATGTGCACTTATATATTTGTCCTTAGAAGTGACTAGACGAATATCGTAAATATCGACCCAGAAAAAGTCCCCCAAACCTCCTGATTACTCACTCCAGCAAAGCCATAAATATTTTCACAAATAGGCAATTATTATATAAAAGCAGAGTGTCCATTGCAGTATGAGCCAAACTACTTAGAAAAACTGATATTGTATCAGGAGCATTATTTCTTTACTGTTAGGCTGTACTGTTAACATTGGCTGACACCAGGGCAGTGGTGGCCTAGTGGTTAGGACCTGAACTGTGGCTTTTTACCCACTCTTGCTGAGGAGCCCATATGAACAGCCCTATCCGCCAAAGAACTGATCTAAAGTCATCACGGCACCTGTACACAAGGAACTGCTGCTGCCCATTTATAGTGAGAATTATTATTATTATATATATATTTATTTTATTTATTCTTTTTCTCCTTTTCTTTTCTCTTGTTTGTTATTGCTATCTGGTGTCGATCAGAGAAGGATGGGTTCCCCCTTCTGAACCTTGGTTCCTCCCGAGGTTTCTTTCTACAGCTAGGACGTTTTCTGTGCCTCTGTCACCTTTGGCTTGCTCTTTGGGGGCTCGGATCTGGTTTCTGTAAAGCTGCTTTGTGACAACGTCAGTTGTAAAAAGCGCTATATAAATAAACTTGACTTGACTTATACTGAAGGTCGCAGTTTCAAGTCCTGGCCCGGACACTACTGAGGTACCCTTGAGCAAGGTACCATCCCGCTACACTGCTCCCTGAGTGCTGTTGGTAGCTGCCCACTGTTTCACGTGTGTACATGTGATGGGTTAAATGCAGAGGTCACATTTTGTTGTGGTGCTTGAGAACACACTTAAATATGTACAGGTCACAATTTATGTTCTTATTTATATTAAATGTAGCAAATTACCTGCACTTCACATGTGTTCTCTGTATAGGATGTGTACATATTTTCATTTGCAAAATCAACAAAACACATCACTAAATCATGGGTATGCAATCCTTTGCACATGACTGTATGGGTTTTCAACTTGGTCTTTCTTTCTTTGTCTCTTTAACATTAGAGTATTCAGGGTTGTGAGTATGCAATTTGCATCAAAATATAGTTTAAGATTATTAGCAGCTGTGGAATTTGCTGGGAATTGTATCCACCAACTGAAATTCACATAAACAAAAAATATGATGTTTATTTTTTCTTTTGATTTTCTTTTTTATCTGATCCATGGGAGATTACACATTATCTACTAAAACCCGCCCTATCCCCAACCAGCCTGTGTCTCAGGCAGCTAATCTAGATTAGGAAGGTGACACTGTCAATCTCATCTGCCCCTGTGTCCTTGCAGGAATGTGTGTGAGTGAATGTGTGTGTATGCATATGTTTGTGTGTGTGTGTGTGTGTGTGTGTGTGTGTGTGTGTGTGTGTGTGTGTGTGTGTGTGTGTGTGTGTGTCAGCATGTGTGTGTGTGCCATGTGTGTATAATGTTAATTTTTATTGTAGTGATAAAAATAAATAGACTGGACTGGGGCCGTAGGGTCTGTGTGTGTATGGGTGTGTATATATGTGTGTGACAGGGGGCTCACAGAGCATCACCTTCATGTGCAGTGACAGCAGCCCGTCACTGTCAGCCATCTGCAAGCGGGGCTTTGATGGAGATGA
This sequence comes from Arnoldichthys spilopterus, assembly GCA_037974385.1. NCBI lineage: Eukaryota > Metazoa > Chordata > Actinopteri > Characiformes > Lepidarchidae > Arnoldichthys > Arnoldichthys spilopterus. The sequence goes on from JBBPDA010000001.1 coordinate 6,461,559, forward strand.
CTGTAACTGTGAGCCCAATGGCACAGATGGATCCGTGTTGACAAGGATTGCATTCAAGGGCACAGTGAGGCTCATTCGCAAACTTTTTTCCTTAATTGTACTAGGAGCAGGGGTGGGGGTGCGGTGTTGGTGGTGGTGGTGGTGTGACAGGTTTAGATGACTAAGCCATGATGGGGCAAATGTTTGCAGCATAATTCCATTGCACATGCTATATCATGTTGAGATCATGCGCTCTATTCTCAGGCGAATTTTAGTTCACTTGGGAAAAGTGAAAGTTTTCATTCAAATGTTGGGTACTAATATTTCCCCCAGTGACTTGTGGGGATGTGTGAGCAAGCGAAAGAGAGAGAGATAGAGAGAGAGAGAGAGAGAGAGAGAGAGAGAGAGAGAGAAACTCACTCTCAAAGTGTATTTTTACATGGATATATGTTAGTGTGTGTGTTGTGTGTGGGGGGGGTGTTGTTTGAGTGACTACAGTATGAGTTGAGATCTACTGTGCTGCTCTTGTGTGTGTATGTGTATATGTACATGCGTGTGTAGGCGTTTGTGTGTGTGTGTGTGTGTGTGTGTGTGTGAGAGAGAGAGAGAGAGAGAGAGAGAGATAGCTGTGGAGTTGGAGCAATAGTCACTAGGTGGCGCATTGGTACCGTGATTTTCCCTACGGCACACACGCTTAGACAGACAGTCTTCCACCTGAACAACAACTAACTCAATACACATAAAATACACACCCCACAACAGTTCACACAACAGTTAATATATATATATATATATATACATATATATGATGCATTTGTTTGTACACAGCTTCTTCAGGCTAACAAGCCACGGCACCCTTGGCTTCAGTGTCCCCCTGGCAGAGTTTTCTTGTGGGGGTGTCTTCAGGTGCTAAAGTTCTGCTGAAAGGGGCATTCCTCCAGGCCTGAAGCAGAGTACAGAGAAGAGGAGATGGCCAGAGGGGAGGAGGGCTGGAGAGGTCAAGAAGGGAGGAGTATTTGTGTGTGCGTGTGTGTGTGTGCATGTGTGTGTGTTTGTGTATGTGTGTGTGTGTGTGTGTGTGTGTGTGTGTTGTTTATGGCAGCAGTGAGCAGCTGCATGAATGTTCTTGTTGATGCAACGCAGCT
>JBBPDA010000001.1:6472663-6486240 GCA_037974385.1 Arnoldichthys spilopterus
GAGAGAGAGAGAGAGAGAGAGAGAGAGAGAGAGAGAGAGAGAGAGAGAGAGAGAGAGAGAGAGAGAGGAATTAATTCAGGCTTTGTTTTCATTTGTTGTAGGAAATGTTATCCCCATGTCAAGAGTAAAAAGGGAAAACTAAATAAGCAACAGAGACGTGTGAAGAGATGCGACATTTGTGCAGATGAACTTATTTAATACTTTATGGCCAGTAAATGCCGGCAGACTGCATCCGCTTTGTTTACTTTGGGCCTATGCAAAGTTGAAACTGCTGAATGGGGAACTAAAGGCATGTGTGTGTAGTTCCAGGTTGCGCAGCAAGCTATAGTTGCTTTCACCATCAGTTTTGTGGTATTATTAGGTCACCACTGGATGGAAGAGCACCAGCTAAGTCCACTCCTGTCGCTCGCTCTCTCTATACTATATTGGTGATCCTAGTCAACACTAGCACAGGCATCCAACAGAAGTCTTTCTCTCTCTGTCTCCACACATTCGCAACACCACCACCCCCCCACAGCACATCCCCCTCCAGAGCAACTGATTGCTTGCAGCTGGGGCACATTGAGAACATTTTAATATTATGCAGAAGATTAGAGCAAACTAACTGCATTATTCTCCAATTACGCTTGTTTTCATCCAACTGATGTCTTTATTTCCTTCCTCCGTGCGATTAGCCTAATGCGAAAATCGGAATGCGCTTAGGACTGTTCCGATTGTTCCTGGGCTGCTTATTATGTCACCCCAGCCATTTCAGACTCGTCTTTTATTGTAACTGTAAATAAAACGATTAGAGGCAGACGCAGCCGGGGCCGGGGAGATTTCGTTTGGGGATCTGCTTATCAACATTCTTGGAAAGGCCTGGAAAGCGAGCGAGTGAGCGATGCTAAAGAAAACCACCCCCCCACCCCCACTCAAGCCGCATTACGCCGGCAAATCTGGAATTGCGCACGAATTGCTATGCCTCGCATTGACAGAGAAGGAAACTTAATTTGATCAATTTAGATTTAGGGCGAGCACAAACGCATGCCCGGCCCAAAGAGCGAATTCAAGGCCCTCAATCGCTTCGTCGCACACGCCTAAGCCGCCTTAATGTCCCGCAAAGCGTGTTCAAATTATTAGGGGAACATGTTCAGGTATTGTAACCCAATGTTGCGGCTGTGAGGAGGTATGCTAATGTTCTTTTGGAAGAGGATGGGGGGAGCCTCCCTGTTGTAAAGCACTGAATTGTGGGTGTTCTGGGCTAAGCCAGGGCGGTGACAGCACCATGTGTGAGAAGCAGAACGCCAAGGTACAGAGAGAATTATTCTCCATTTTGTCTTGCCGGAATGCAACAAGTTCATCACCCACACACACCAGCACACAGCCCTGAGCAAGTGCTGTAGTTAGGGCATCTTTCAGGCCTCAGTTTGAGCCACACATGGAACTATAATTTCTCAGTTTCTCTAAGTTAATGGTTTGGCCAAAAGTCTCATTTACATTTTCCCATACCTTAAACATAGTTGGTCAAAAAAAGACCTTTCTGTCTATTGTTTGCTTCATTAGCAACAAGGCTAATGTAGATAAGAAGTAATGGTAGTCTATAGCCAACAGTTTAGCATTAGACATTCAATCATGACAAAATCATGACAGTATGGACAAAATCCATACTTCAAAATGATAGACATGGTCATATAAAAGAGTATGGTCCAAAAAGTACAGCTCCCTGTTATACAAACAGATATTTACCCTCAAAGGTGCATGACCTTAGCAACTTCTTTCTAAAGTCTAACGGTGTGTCTTAAAAGAGTTTGAAGGTACCCTACATTTACTTTACCACAGAAAAAGGGCTTATTTGTACCATTTCATTACTTAACTTTTTAAAATGGGAAATTAAAATAAAAAGCCTGGAGTGAAGGAAGGGTGTAAGGTGTCAGTGCAACTTATGAAGTGTAATTGCAACTGAATACAGTACAATTATGCTTCGTAACCAAGCCTATAAAGACATACCCTTCAGGGTACCACTCCATTAACAGTGTTTGTACAGTGAAAGGTACAGCTTCTTTCTGACAGCATGCAGTTTCAGAAAGTGGCACCGAATGACATACTGATCATTGACAATGGAGTCGTTTTACACATAATGCCCAACAGACATACTTATGGGTCCAGCAACTGGACCCCAGAACTTAGCATAAAAGGAATCAAATGACAACTTGCTTTCAGTATGACATCACTTTAGCTGACACACAGGCCAGTATCGAGTTGTTATGACCCCTGTGCAGCAGGACAATACCTTTAGGTTACTGCCCTGGTTAATAAAGCAAAGGATGACTGTATGTTATTACATCAGAATAGTGCCAGCAGTTTGGCCAAGCATGAGTGCTTCTACAGTATAAGAGCTTCAGTCCTATATAGAAACCCCTTCAGGCCAGTCCTGGCTGGGTGAAATGTTTGATTTCCCCCTTTTTCTTGTCGCATTTTGCTCCGCGGCAAGACTCTGCTTTTGTGTTGGAGTACGAGGAGCACTTGGTGTAGATGTCCGACGTGTGGCCGCTGTTTCGTAGCTGCGAGCATGTTTTTTCTCTCTCTTTTTGTGTGCGTGGCATGCCTTTGGAGTGAGGAATGCGAATCGAGAGGGAGAAGAAGAGAAAAAGAAACATCATTGAGAGAATAAGGGAGTGCAAGAGAGGTGACCCTGAAGTGTGACTGAATGCACAGGGTAAGTCCCTGCCACCTTCCAGTTTACCACAGGACCTAAACGTAGATCAAATATCAACATATCTGTTTCCTCCATATCCACAGCTTCAGGGAGACAAGACAAAAAAGGGAGATACAGTTACAAAACATCTTTTTTGCTATGTGGTTTTGACAGCATGTGTCTAAATATGTCAATATGAAAAGGACTTAAATCCAGTAGTGACCAGAACAACAAATATGTCAATATCACGCAAAAAGACTGCAGCTTTATTGCCATACCTCAGTATTGTTGAATGGGCTAGATCAAGTCCCAGGGCTGGGGAAACCTCATAAAAATGTTCACTTGTGAGTAAAAACGCTAGCCCTGACAGTCTCTCAGCTTCTGGAGAAGAATTGCTATATACGACTTCTTTATTAAAACATAATCAAGCCAAAAATCTAAAAAAAAGACACAAAATAGCCAGTCTGACATGCTCAATATAAACTGAATACACCAGCAGTGCAGGAGCGGTGTCAGGACTGCTGTGCCGCATTTATGAGTATAGTATCATACGCAAATTTATGTAAGTAAGGTTATTAGGTGAACTTTTTTGTTAAAGTGACTGAAAAATCCACTAAAGTAGTCTGTTTGGCTCTTGTGGAAAAAGGACATTAGGCTCAAGTGACTGGAATTTTAGAGCTATAATAAAACTGTTATGTCTAATTTATTTTCTCATATTTTGTCTGAAAATCAAGCACTGCAGCAGATATAAGGACTTGCAAAAGTACTTAGCCAACTTAAAAGTCATTAGATATGTCGATTACAAATGACACATAAACAGATTGTTCCAGGCTGTTTTTTTTTTACCTTAAACCAAAATGCCCTTAAAGTAGATTTTCAAGTCAAAATATATAATTTGTCAACAGATCTTTAAAAAAATGTAAATGCTGCTTACATAAGTATTTAACCCCATTCTAGTATGTATGTGGTAGAAATAGTAATATTTGCTTTCTAACCACTTTTACATACAGGCCAGTTGAATGCTGAGCACTTGATACTGTAGACTAGTTCAACTTCATTCTTAACTACTGAACTATGCAGCTCCTACACAGTTATTGTTGACTTCTCTGTAGTTTCCCTACTTGCTCAGGCCTTGAGTTTTGAGGGACAACCTTATGTAGGCGGTATCTGGGCGGTAAGATTTTCTCACAGTTGATTCAACTGCACTTGATGAGAGATGGGTGTTATTTTGTAGCCTTTTCCTACCTCATGCTTGTTTATAAATTCTCTGTTTGCCATTGAATTCTCCTTGGTGTTAATTTTCACAGCTTTCCTGCAGATCCACAGTCTGACCAATGATATTGAATGAATCCTTTATGGACAAAATGAACTATTTTAACTTAAACTTAGAAGCTATTTAGCTAATACTAAATCAACTGTGTCCTTATTAGGGCAATATAATTCATCTGTGCAAACATGGAGCTTCAGCTGTAGCGGCAGCACGTCTCTGGTCAAGATGTCAACTTTTGAAAGTGGAGCTGAATAAATTATATGTAATGAGTGTAACTGGTGTAGGCAGCATACTACATCCTTCTAAATAAAAACATAACACATAGCATAGGACCAGCAAGATTTACACTGAGGTGTGGGTGAAGTGGCACAGTAAAGTCAGTTGACATATACATGCCAAACCTGAAATATCAAGGTTCCATTTTAAGATGTAAATCTTCTGTCAGAGTAAAATATGACAGAAGCTGGTTGGGCTCACCCTGTTCCTGCAGGTGTGTGTGAAGGGTGCTCTACTCAGGAATGCATGTGTTCATAAATCTTGGTAATGGCAGGGCTAATAAGAAGAGCTAATATGAAGACAGAAAGGTGACCTGTGCTCTGCTGTTACCACTTGGCAAAAGATCAAATGCTCTTTTTCCAACAAGATCATCATTCGATATTCCAAATCTGAAGTTTTTTTCCAACTATGCATTCATCATTCAGGTATAAACGGTTACAGTCATTATACATTACACCACCAAGTGTAACAGGTTACAGGGTAAAGTGAATTGTTATATTTGCTTTGCTTTGCTGGAATGAAATAATCATTTTGACTGTATGTGTCTGTAACCACACAAAGTGCATTGTTTGGCTTCAGTACAATCTGACTGGCTGAGAAGCAAAGGACCATGGTTTATATCAGTTTTTTATTTATTTATTTATTTATTTATTTATTAAAATGAAACAACAATGGTGACATTATTACACATAAGCTTCTACTACTTCTTTTTTTCTAAGGAAGAATCTGCAAAAAATAATAAAAAATTATATTGCTTTGAAAGCATTAATACAAGCCTAGCACAAGATTTAAATGATGAGTGGAACATCCGAAAACCATGGAGTAGAAAAAAAGAAAGAAAAAAGAAACCTAAAAGTGCTAGCAGTACTAAAGATATTCTGTTTGCACTAAAAAAAACATTGCTTGTTTTAAAAAAAAAAAGTTATGAAAAACAATTCAGATCTTTCCTACAAGCTACATGTTCAGCATAAGTACATTTGGTTTAAAGAACTAAAATAAATAAGTCACAGCCCAAAATCCAGCCAGTACAGAGTAATATGTGCAAACTCTCCTGTGTTAATCGAGTTAGCATTTTTAAATGGGTGAAATTTAGTTCCACTTAGGGTTTGTATTTGTCACTATATAAACATACAAAATTCAATTCAATATTTGGTCTAATGGGGTATGATGATGGATTGTTCCAACACCAGACATGTAAGGAACATCATTTTCTTTACTTTAACCTAGGTGTTGCTTAACTTTGCTTAACTAACTCCTATGAAAGAAATCACTTACTACCATGAAATTAATATGTAAGCTATGTTATTCTTGATTTATAGTTAGTGAACTTTATCTATTCTACCTAATGAAAACTCATTACCATTAAGTTAGTTAGACAGTAAAGTAGTTATATTTAGGTAGTTTTTTTGCAATAAAACAGCTACAACTGTAGAAACTATAGAAATTATTTTTCTGATGCAAACCATATACACCTTATATTCATAAGAATTCTATATTCTTTAAAAAAGTAGTGTAAAATATGTTTTACAGTGGGGTTTTTTTTGTTTGTTTTTTTTGTTTTTTTAACTCTGTACGCAGTAGATTGCAATATGGCCCAAAGAAAACCAGGACAGCTCTAGCAGTCAAATTCCATAATGCAGAATGTTTGATCCAGACCAAAACTCAGAATCCTCCTGTACACAGTACACAGCAGTCCCCGGCCTGTCTCTGATGGTCTGATTGTGTGTGCCTGTATGTGTTTATGTGCTGGTTTTGTGATTTTAAACAGCATTCGTCTCCCATAGTGTTGAACCCTGTGGCCTTCAGGGTCATGAGTGAGCTCATGACTTGGAGAAAAAGGTCAGACCCCTCCCCTTTAAGGGTCCTGCAGGTGTGCGTAAGTGTAACCTTTATGACATATAATACCAAAGGTTCAGAATTCTTTATTTAAGATTTATTCTTTGAATATTCTTTTTAGTTTATTGCATTTTTAACCCATGCGCATAAATTAATCCACCTACTGCACATCAAAAGCAACAATATTGGTTCTACTACTCCTGCGAATGCTGATCTTATCACATCATGTAATGCAATTCCCTTCTTTTATTCATTTACTGATGCAAAGCTTTTATTAAGCATTGATTTGTCATGCGCTGATTGCTACATTAACATTTGCTTGATATAATATTCAGTGTTCGTTGTTTACCAGCACTTTCCAAATCCTCCTGTTTTCATTCCAATTGCTTTTCCATATGAAGGTTTATCAGAGTTTAATGAGATATGGAGCACTGGGGCTTTGCATTCACCTTGCATCATCCTGGCAATTAGACACAAAGCCACTCGGGATGGATCTTTAGGAAAGTTAGCTTCACTCGATTCTTTGTAGACCATATTTGGCTAAATATAGAGGATTAGATTTAGTGGACCAGTTGAACTTAGCAGACAAAATTAGTGTGGTCATCCTTCATACTAAATGGGCTGGACAATCATACAGACGGTAGAGGTCATTGGCTCTGTTGTGATGCAAGGATAATTTATATTTAGCTCTCTGAAACAATTCTTTCAGTTTCTTAAAGAATCGCTCCATGGATGGTTCTTTAAAGGACCACTTTTGTAAATAAGACATGTTTAAGGATTCTTATTGTAAAATAGAGCTTTTTTCTTCTGCACCAGAGCACTAAATCCAAGTCAAGAACCATTTAGGAATGTTTATTGTCAAGAATGTACTGTCTGGTCTCTATTAGTTGCTGGAAGCTGCTGCTGGTTATTAAAGCATTGCTGGGGATATGATAATCCCCGGACAAGCGCCCTGCTAATGTAAATATCTTAATTCTGGTTTACTTGGATTTTTTCTGAGCAGGTCCCCCACTCACATGGTGTGCATTAAGGCCTATATAAGAACATGTCTTTTTGTTTACTTACTTATGCTTAATAGTCTTTATAGTAATGGCTTGATACAAGACTTACTCACAAACCTTTTAGATTTTGCAAGCGATCCTTTATTTGAACTCACCACACAGTCCAATTGGCTCATAGGACTTTGTTCCAATCTGATAAATCTTTTTGGCTAAATGACATACATTCAATAAATAATTTGTTTTTGTAAACCACATTATGGTTGATTGAGACTTCTAATTATGTTTACTTGCGGCTGTTTAATCACACCATTACACTATTCATTATGAAACTATCTACATACTCATGGGTTTAGCATTTAACACACCTGTTGTTGCCATAGAAGATCTCTCCATTTTTTTTTACTTTTTTGAATCATTTCAAAACTCCAGGTACCTCTTACATTATATGGACAAATTTCCATGATGAATGTAACAAATTTCCATGATGAATGCAACAGAAACAGTCCAAAATTGCTTGAAAAAATCTAGTTACATTAACATACATTAAAACTTATGAGTCTTTTTCCCTTTTGCTACTTTCTCTTTTTTGAGATACAAGAGTTTTGTTCTAAATGTGACAATATGAAGGTATTGCACATGAAATAGAAAGAAGCCAGAATGAAATACTGAACAATAAACTATTAAAACTACAGAGAAGAAAGAGATTGCTATGAAATGATGAGATGAAACAACATCAGATCAATTTATTAATTTTCCAGAATTTGTTTAATCTTATTCTCACATTCACTGTCTTCACAGCCTCACACATCAGCCCTGGGTAACCCAAACCAGCTGCAGTAAATAAAAAGTGTTATCTTTGCTTAAATCACCTTCCGTGGTAGAGCTGCTCAGGTGTGATCGGACCAGCAGAATACAGAGAGCAAGCAAAATGCTCAACCAATCCAACTTGTACGCAGGAGAACAAAAGCAATATTTAGTTTCGGCAACCAGAGAAGCTGTTTTCACTTAATCCGGATCAAATTCTGCAGCATTTGGAAATGTAACAGTAATTTGTCCAAGCTTTGCTCTTGGTATTTTTTTACATATTTCTGAAATAATGTGGCACTACAAAAGGGAGAGGTAGCCTGATCCATTAGAGCACCTATTGGAGGTGTATTCATGCCCTGGGTAACAATAGCACACACTCAGGTTGCTGGGTAACGTCTTCTGTCGGAGGAAATCCCCTGTCAATTGTGCAACAGTCAACCCTGAAAAAAATTCTAAGACTTGCTGTATTGAATCTCTAGTATATTATATATTTAAGCTATATTGTATTGTATATAGTGTTTATAATTTTTTTCATACATACTGAAGAGTTATGAAGCTATTTCATTGAAAATGAAATAACAACACCTAATATTTGGCATCTACAAGTAGTTGCAGCTGTCATGACGCAAAATACATGTATTCACAACAGATCCGCATCCAGAGCATTATAAAATGAAGTAGAATGACCAATGTAAATTTGTATGCAATCTTTTGATATTCTATCAGCTGACATGATCCAAAATAATTGTTTGCAAAGCATAAAAGTGTTTTGAATAAGAATTATGAATTTTTTTTGTTATGACAAGGACAGGTAAAAATTAGCTAGCTGCCAGATAAACTGTTAACTAAAGCAAGTTTGTCACTTGAAATGGTTATTAACTAGCATATTACAATTAATGAATAGGCTCTATGTCAGCTTACAAGCTTGTGATGTTGTGTAATTAACCCATGCTCAGAGGCTAACAATAAGTTTTTTCAATGACCTGTGACCATGCATGGCACATAACATGTAGCCCAACAGTAGCCCAAAGGTGAGGTAGCCCAATAAAACTTTAACTACAAAAACACAGCAAAAATTGACAGACACTAATCAACTTAACTAACACACAACCAAAACTAAAAGCACATATATCTAACAGAAGGCACAGACCAAAGCAGAACTTAACATGCTAAGCAGCTGCTTGCCTTTAAAGCTGAGGTACTTACATTTTCCAGCCAGTGCTGTAAAAATTGTTAAAAACCATTCAAATATATATTGTCTGTGCATTATCTCCATAAGAGAAATGCTAAATGTAGCTTACATAACTTCCATGCTACCTTGAGGTTTCACAATTTTACTATTTACTGACCAAAGTCAGAAGTATTTCCAATTGGGACTTGGAGTGCAACTCCCCCTCTATTTGCCATCATTATTACACAGGTGTTGAATTATCTGCTTATTTAAGTTAAAAAATGAAAGTAAAATTGTGCAGTGCATTCAGTGCAGTGGCCCAGTCCTACATTAGATCTTGGAATGCAGACAGCTATGAAAGTTTTTTTTTACTTTTTGCATTACTCTCCCTACTAACTAATTACTTTTGGCATCAGTTAATAGCAATTAATGTTATTAATTTTGAGAGAACTGTAACTAATTGGTTGTAACTAGTATAAGAACACCTAGAGAAATTTAGCTAGCTAATAAGACACTTGTTTGGCTATTTGGTTATTGATGTCACATAAACAGTTGGCTCCATGTGCTACAAGCAGCTCTTATTAACAAATATATATGTATAGGCTAATAATAGGTTTCACTTAATTAGAATATTATATTTGGTAGGGTAGTTATTGTCAGATTCAAACTGTTTAGATGGCAAAGCTGGCCATGTTTCATGCTGACTTTTTAGAAAAAAAGTAATAGTTCATAGTTTAATTACCATGTATATATTTTAAAATCATGAATATAATATGTAAAATATTCTATATATAATGTATATATTCACCTATAGAGTGACAATTTCATTATGGTAAAAAACCTAAAGCTTGCTATTGACTTTAACAGGCCTGATTTTTACCATCCTGTGTCACCATGGCTGGCTCTGCTCAGACAGCTGCAGTTTTCACCACAGATCTTGAGTGTATATCATTTTTGTTCCTCATAAACTAACTTGCTCTGTCACCTCTCTGTGCTGATCTTGATAGAATGCCTCCAGAGCGTGCTTGCTGAGGCAAACTGGTGATGTGCTCTGTCACAGTATGTGTAGATCTGTTCAGGGCTTCTGGGAAAAGCTGGGAAAAAAATGACCTCTGGCTTCAACTGAGTGTCATGTCTGGGAAGAGCATGATGATTGTGCGTGTGTTTGGGAGTACGGTAAGTGATAATGGTGGTAAAAGCCTAAAGAACCATTTGTTTGCAGTGTCATGTCTGTTTGTTTATTTGCAGCATGAAAATTGTTGTGGCATTCCATCTGACATTTTTGGCTTTAGTGCAGTGTTTTGGAATGAGAGACGGAGCATATGTCACCCATCCGGTACAGACGTACATGCACACATTCAGTCACACAAAGCATTAAGGAAGATTGCTGTGGGCCCTTAATAAGTATTATCTCACAATTTATGATATATATATATAAAAATAATAAATAAGAAGAAAATAAAAATCAACACATTTTTAGGGGTGGGGGTGGGGGGGGGCTAGTTTACACACAAACTTAGTAAGCACATAGTGCACCCAAACAAAGTACAACAGCCATAATAGACTACAATGAGCCAGATTGGTCCTATTATTGGGTACACTATGTACTTTATGAGAATGTGTGTAAACTACGCCCTCCATTTAATTAGGAAGAATTTATAAAAGAAAATATAATAGAGAATTTAAAAAAAAGAATGAGAATAAATAATAAATAAATAAGGGTGAGTCTGTAATATTTAATTTACACCAATTGAAAACACACGCTGCTCTTTACATTGTAAAAAATAGATCAAGAGAAATGGTCCAAAATTACTTTGAATACAACCCCATTTAACGTACATTTCAGCCCACAACCATTTTTCTTTTTGATGTAGTTAGGATTGAAATAATGTTACAAGAAAACATCATGGCTCAGAAACTTTAAAAGGCCCATAACATGAAAAATCAAATGTTACTGGCTTATTTCATATACATTGTACACAACAAATTTCAAAATGTGCATTTTACTCTTCAGTGTAGACACTCCATATAAGCAAACTAAGCTGCAAAAACTGTGATATCAAAAAAACAAATGCATTTTAATGTATCCATCTGTTTATTGAACCGAAATGTAGCCCTGCCAAAGACATTTTGAATGAGGCACAATGCAGTACACAAAAACACTACACGAATTAGATAGGAGGACTTAAGGGAAAAATACAATGAAATGTATTATACAGGCCCTTTAAAGAAGAAGAGGAAACCTTAAAAATAATATCGTATTGGCTATTTGTTGTAAAATATTCTCGAAAGCAGTTGGCCTAATGGTTAGAGAAATGAGTGGAACCAGCCAGCAGGCTAAAGTGCCCTTGAGCCAAGCACCTAATCCCCCAAACGGCTCCCTGGGTGCTGCAATGTTGGCTGGCCTCTGCTCAGGGTATGTGTGCTCACTGCCTTGAATAGATAAAAAGCAGAGATGGTACATTTCACTAAATTATATTTATTATATGAGGTATGACTTAATCTGGGGGTTTGACTATTGGGAGCGAAAGAAAGAAAGGACACTGAAATGACTATTTCAAGGAGAGAGAGAGAGAGAGAGAGAGAGAGAGAGAGAGATGAACTCAGCATAATGACCAAAGTAACAGCGAAGATGGTGATGTGGTATGGCCCAGTACTCGTGGTATGGTAGTAATTAGGCAGAGACGTGTCGTCTTTGCATGTGTGTGTGTTAGATAGAGGAAATGCTAGAGTAATAGGAGCAGGAAGAGCGAATGGCCGATCACACACACCCCTCGCTGACCTCCCCTGAGCCAGCCAGCCACCATCAAACATCCCGCCACTTTCTTCTGCCTAATGGTTTCCGTGGTAATCAGCATGGCGGAAGTGGCCCTGGCGTTCAGATGATTAGCTGAGGAGGGATTCCCTAATCGCTCCACACGCTCTCAGGCCATGGGAAAGAGACAGAGCAATAGGAAACAAGGGCGATAAAATGTCTCAACGTTAGAAGATGTTAGTGCAGCAGTCTGGAATCCAGGCCTTTACTACTCTACATTCATATGTTGAGGTAACAGAGGTTCCACTAATGACAGTATAGACTAGGATTTTATAGCCTAATTAGTCCTAAAAGTATTTAGTAAAATATTCCATTACAGTAATTTGGAAAACATATACAATATCCTCATTAAGCACATCATAAACTAATGTTGTAACTTCTCTAGTTTCTCATATGGAAAATAGTTGTGGGGTGCTGGAGCAACACTCAGAGGTTGAAAAGGTGGAGAAACACCCTGGACAGGTCTTTAGCCCATCGTTATATAAAATTGTAAAGGGAATAATTCCACACCCAAAAAATGGTTCTAGAAGAGTTTTTAAGCAAATGCCTTATTTCTGTATAGAAATGTGAACAACTCCAAGAACCAGACTGCTGGTTCTTTTCCTTAAAGGTTTCTTCTTTGATGAGAAGCCTGTAAATGGTTTCTCTGATTTAAAATGGATTTTACATCATCAAAAAGGTTCCTCTGGGTACCAAGAACATTTTTTATATTGCACAAAATCTTTTTGTTAAGATTTTTGCTTTTAGTACAAACTGATCTTATTGAGTGCAGTGACATATTAGTTAATGGCCCACAATGATGATGCTTTAACTCTGTAACCATTTGTGTAAATGAGACACACGTGTGGCTTTTTAAGAGGAACTTCCACATAAATAATGATTCTGGATGAATTGACTTTTTTTCCCTAGAACAGTTCATACATGCCAAGAACCATTTAGGAACCTTTATTTTTAAGAATGTAATCACAACTATGCTGGTAATTAAATGACACACACATACAGATGTAGCACATGTAGGCCTGGTGACTCAGAAGAACTGGAAGAGCATTTCTCACGCCAAGTCTGAAATACACTGCTTCATTATCTAAGTGGAGAATAGGATGAAAACAGTGCATCACATCTAGAAAGCACCAAAAATTGTTCTCTCTTTCAAGCTTTCCTCTCACTGTTTCCATCTCTTTCTCTCCCCCAAAAAAATCCAAGAGATGAGTTTACATGCCAGAGCAGTATGAATGGTAGGTAAAGAGAGCCCTGAAGCAAGTTAGTGACAGTAGGTGTGTGGACAACACAGGTGAACGGGTGAGTTAGCTGAACGCTGGCAGAAGGGACAGTGGAGCGCTTGTATCGATGTCAGGGGTTTACCACAAAGAAGCATCCTTTCCTAAGCAAGGCTGGATCATATTCTCAAGCTTTAATGCCCATCACACTTTTACACCAGTGTACAGTTTCAGTGCTTAACAATGACAGTGTACGGTGGCAACATTCTTCAGACATAGCAGAGTGTTAAGACTCTTAAGGCCTTCTCGGTGGTGATGGGATCTGTTTCTAGCTTGGAATTTCCCTGATAATGACACGCTGTGAACAATAGCAGAAACTAAAAAACATGGCAGAAACATCAGCTCCTCCACATTACACTCACTCAGACAGACTTCGATCTATCTATCTATCTATCTATCTATCTATCTATCTATCTATCTATCTATCTATCTATCTATCTATCTATCTAT
>JBBPDA010000001.1:6487311-6498945 GCA_037974385.1 Arnoldichthys spilopterus
CTATCTATCTATCTATCTATCTATCTATCTATCTATCTATCTATCTATCTATCTATCTATCTATCTATCTGTCTATTAAATATTTACCTGTCTAGTATTTATGAGTAATTATGTTGTTTATTATCCTATTAAAATGGAAGTTCTTCCATAGTTGACAGATATTAAAAGGAGGTGAGACAAACCTAAATCTACAAGCATAGAGAAACGTGCAGCTGCCTCCTCTTTTTAATGCTTCTTTCCTTTTTTTGTCTTCTTCTTCTTCTTTTTTTTACTTAATTACTGACCAACACTGTGATGTTTTGCAGTCACCTTTAGAAGAGGGGCCAAACTCGTTTCTCTCCTTTTTTCATCATCCTCTTTTTTTCCCCCTTCTTTTTTGATTGGTCTTGCTGCAGAAAGGGCCTTGAGGCTAAACAGGTGGGAGTCTGCAATGACATTGCTCTCATACCTTTGCTCACCTTTCCCTTTCTCCCTTCTTTTCTTCCTGACCCCCTCTACCTCCCCCGTTCCTTCGCCCGAAATTTCTGCAGCCATTTCATTAACAATAGGCCCAGTGATTAACTAGAGGTGTCATGGGTAATTATCATTGGCTGCAAAGAGCTCTTTGCTAACAGGTTAATAGGTGGTGTGGGTAGCGTTGTGGTAGGCAGGAGAAAACTAATACAATAATTAAACCCCTAAGATCCTAAGCTCAGGCTTTTTTTGTCTCTAATATCACTTTACATGTTAAATAGCTTCTTAAATCTGCTGTTCTTTTGAAGTGGAGGGAGAAGTATGTGAGTGGTACAGTTTCTCAGGGTACTCCACTGTCAATGGAGGACTATAAGGGAAGAGAAAGTGAGAGGGAGAGCATGTGTATGTGTGTGTGTAAGTGATGCTCCATCTCCAAACTTACTCTCTCACACACTCTTCCACACAGCATGTCTTTATATTCCTGTTCGCTGTATCTTGGAGCAAAGCCGGGAGGGATGTCTTCTCTTGTAGCTGTATAAATCACTGCTTATGTCACCCCAGTATGGCCATTAAGGATAGCTGTGGAAACTAAACACCTCTCAGAGGTCTCGACATGGAGTCTCCCACCTTCTAAAGCATGGTTGATTGAGACGAAACTTTAGAACTAGCTCTAATACTGACAGTGATCTCAGAACAAGTGATGATTTTAAATGCCAAAATAATTACAATATAATCTTGTAAAGTTCCACACTGGTTTGCAGTTAGTGAGACCAAAGTGAATCCTACACTTTTAGGAGGTTCTATTTTTAGTTAAAAGAGTCTTCTTAAACCTTTATAACACTGAATCAGCTTTATGTACTATTTCCTGACAATGGTTTGGTAGTCTAGATGACCATGTGTCAAGAAAGGATGGCCAGAGACTCAATATGAAGTTATCTTCTACAGCTGAATTCCTCATATCTGCTTCACAAGTTGGACTTTGAGTCTGAGTTTGAGTCTTTATATTTAAAAGTACAGTCTGTGATCTTCTTGGTCAACGTATTTCCTGTAATGGGCATCATAACATTTAGCTATGCTTTTTGGAGGCTTGTGATAAAACTATAATACTACTACTACTATGATTAATAATGATAATAATAACAATAATAACAATTATTCTTATTCTTGTTATTGTTATT
Organism: Arnoldichthys spilopterus; assembly: GCA_037974385.1. Lineage (NCBI taxonomy): Eukaryota > Metazoa > Chordata > Actinopteri > Characiformes > Lepidarchidae > Arnoldichthys > Arnoldichthys spilopterus. Next base: position 6,488,943 of record JBBPDA010000001.1, read on the forward strand.
ATTATTATTAGCAGTAGTAGTGGTAATAATAGTATTTTTGTATTATTAGTATTATTATTTAGCCCATTGTTCAAGTATTACTATTATTTCATCATTAGTATATTAATTTCTTTAATTAAAATATTATTTATTATTGCAAATGTGTAAAGTTCTACACAGAAAAAAATGCTATATTGTCAATTGAAATCTTAATTGTAATACACATATGTAATATTTCTTGATTACAAGATTATTTGACTATTTCTAAGGATATTTCTTGAAACAAATGATGCCTGACAATATAATGAGATATTTGTGCTTCATAAAACCCCTAAAACAAATTTTAAATGTCTGTATATGCAAATAATCTTTTAAAAGGCTTAAGACAATCTCAGAATCTCTCATGTTTTGCAGTGTAGTAGTAATAGTACTGGCAATAGTACAAAATTAAAGTAGCATTATAGTATACAGTAATAATAACAGTAATATAATAAGTATAGTAAATATTATACGACATGATTACATGAGTGGCACTTAGGTAGACATCCTATTCCACTGACTTTACAAACAGAATATCTGGAAAAAGTAATTAACAAAAAATTTTCAAAATGTTGTCACTTCTTGATGTTAGCAAAACCGCACAATACAGAAAAGCAACAGTGAGAAAAGAACAACTGGAGCTGCTTCTGTTTAGCATGTTTCTCACACTGTAACTTGCACTCATTATAGTGCTGACACAATACTATCCCACTATTCCTCCAGGAAAAAGAGAAGAGAGAGAGAGAAAAAAAACCTCAGGAACTTGATAGCAGGTCTGTGCCTCCTCTCAGGCAAAAGAGGGAGGGCAAGGTCCTGGGAGCACACAAGATGTACCATCCAAATTAGCTGCAGGTAGCCACAGATATATAGTTAGTTGCTCCATTGGCAAGATGATGAGCTTTTTAATATGTCAAAAATCCAATAAGGCCATTAGAGCCTATTGATGTGTGATGGTTAATCATGTTGCCGTATGTCAGGCCTGTAAATAAATTGGTTAAACGCTTCCTGTGGCAGACGGCACTCTAAGGTTAATTTGCTGTAATTGGCGATCAATCTAGTTAAATCAGGGCCAGTCTGGTCTGAGCACAGCTGATCTGGCTCTAAGACACTAGCTCCAAGGCTGGCCTACTCAAACTCAGACTGACGCAGTTTCACGTGGCTGCTGGAGGAGGGATCCAGAGGGACAGCCTTGGCCATTATATTCTGGACGTGTGATCATGTGTGTGGCTGTGAGATGGTGGCATTTTGTCTGCAGGAGAGGAAATGACAGCACTCAGTCCAGCCAAGCTTACATCCAACACACATCTGCCATAGACACTGTCAGTCCTGCTGAAAGTGAGCAATTTCAGTGAAACAAACTTTACTCTCTGTGTCTCTTAAGCAACTGTCCATAAATTTCTCTTTTGCTGCTGTTTTGAGTCATCATTAATTGCTGTCCTTTTTAAAGGGTCGAAAAAATTAAGCCCATGGTTGTCAGCCAAACAATAAAAGTGTGGCAGTCTGAAAGCGAAGGAGATTTTTCTATTATTGATCTGTCCTAGTGAGCATATCATAGTATCTATTTTAAATGGCAGTTTACTTTACAATAGAGTAAAAGACATCAATCTGCAACCTAGCATGGATCAACACCTTTGAGATGAGATGGAGCAGTTAAATGCCTCCAATATCATTTGTGTATGGATGGCTGGCATGGAAGCTTTAAGCTTAGTTGTGGTGAAGTAATATTTTCCATCATCTTATATTGCTTGAACATAATTTTTGCCTGGTGCAGGTTTTTTTTCTGTGCTTCTTTTTGATGATGCATCAGGTCTGTGGCTGCATCTAACACACTTTAGGTAATGGACCCCTCCACCTGTGTGTGTGTGGGAGAGAGGGAGATAGAGAGAGGGAGAGAGAGAGAGGGAGAGAGAGAGAGAGAGAGAGAGAGAGAGAGTATGTGTGTGTATGTCTGTGTGGAGGGTTAATCCGGTTAGGTGTAGCGGTGGAGAGAGCATAGCCTGCAGGCTGGTCTCTGAAACCAGGCAGCTTAAGGAGCAGTAAGGAGATGAGGCGGCTGTGGCCTTCGTTACAGAAATTAGATGGATCAGGAAGTAAACACAACTGGCTCTTATTTGATCCCGTCCGGCATTTGAGGGAGAGAGAGAGAGGAAGCGAGAGAGAGGGTATTGTAGAGTACAGGGGGGATTCCTCCTCTAATTACTTCATGGGTCACTAGTCCTGCAGGCTGGTGTCAAAACTCAACACTTCTGATCTGAAAAGAGACGGAGGGAGTGAGGGATAGTGGGAGAGGAAGAAAGAAAGAAAGGAAGAAAGGGAGAAAAAAGAGGGGGAGGAGCAGGGCTGCACTGTCAGGCACAGCCAGAGCAGCCAGACTGATACAGATTTAATTTGGAATGACAGTGACCTCGGATGACCTTTCTGTAAAAGGCAGAAAACCAGGAATGGAAGCATTCAACATGGCAGCAGTCCACACTGAGGTTGCTGAGCTGTGTGCACTACTAAGCTTTAAATTTAAGAGGAGATTTGGACTTAGAATTGAGAAAATATGAACAGCTTAGACCCTTGATTAACAAACTGAAATGAAGAAACCGGCTACAATGCCAATACATTTATATCCAATTCCAGATTTTGCACAACAAAACACTTGGCTTCTAATTTCAACCCCATTTTTACGACTTTGTTAGGTGCTAGCTTTGGATTTACAAGTAATTGAACACATTCACACACACATACACATGCTACGTCCCTGGCCCCATTTCTACAGCTTGTACTTTCTTGCAAACCAGTACCAAAACAAACCGTTAGCACTTAGTGCACAGAATGAAAAACACATTATCAGGAAAAATCACAGGAAATCACACTCTCACAGTCAATAAAAATGCTTAGTCATCATGTCCCTTACACAAACCACAAGAGCATTAGTATACAAAAAAAGGTGTGCAGAAACATGCCCTATGCCTACTATTATGTTTTTATTGGCATGATCACATCAGGAATTCCATTCTTGCAGAAGAGGAATGTTGTATAAAGGGAATTTGATTTCTCTTCAGCTTTTTCCTCTTCATATTGTAAAATAAAACAGTGTTTCATTCTTCTTTTATGGATCATGAATAAAGTGTGAGTATCATAAGCCACTAATTCCATTGTTCTTCTCAAGTTCATCCTCTAGTCATGGTATCTCAGAGGACTCTTTTTCCCTATGCTTGTTTATTTCGGGTTTGAATGGGGACTCAAAAGTGACATGTTATTAAACCATAAGAGAATCAATGTGATTTGAAGCATGTTTGAAGTTCACTTGGTTTGCAAAGACTGTTTACATGTAAAGTCAGGTTAGCTCATTATCTTTTCCACATTTAGCAGTAACATGTATCCAGAGCAAAATACAAAATGTGCAAACAGTGTAAGCCAAACTGACTTACCCATGTTCCACCCACAAATGGGTACTTTCATAGCAGAGTCATTCTATATGTGGTAGCTCATGAGTAAAACATAGTATGTTAATAACAAGCACTACAAAAAAAACAACAAACACTTAATGCTTCAGGAGTAACACCACTGACACATTATCTTTGTAATATATAATACTATCAATACTTTTGCCAAATATATTGGAAAGAATAATTCACTTACCATTCATCTCTCTTCCTTCCAGATATTCACACTTTAACTAAAATATAGAAAGAGCTTAGCATTTTTTATGACATTATAATAATTTTTTAACATCACTGACCAAGAACACTTGAGCTTATTATCAACATAAAGTGATATGTATATATTCAACATCATTGCAGCATAGTAGACAATACTCTTAATACATTATTATGCAGCTAAAAAACATATACAAATACAAAACAAATTAATTTTTTGCATGAAATTATGCTTCCACATCTATTGCTTTATTTTACTTTTTTTTAATAAAATAAGTAAACACAAATTGTAAAATCACTTGTGCTTAAAAAAAGAATTAGTGCAGAATGGTATTACACCAGGTATTATCTCAAGAGGTAGATCGCAGAGAGACTGGGCAGTGCAGAGGTCAGGGGAAAGCTCATTCCAGCTCATAGTTTTCCGACTTCTTTAACTTCTCCTAGTGGTCATGGTCCAGCACCCTAGTGGGAAGGAGCATGTTGCACTGTGGTTGAGGTAATCCTGTAGTCCTGCCTCAACATCATTACACCAGCCACCGCCATCAGCGCCACACTGGGAGTCCAGGTTATAGCTCAGTCCGTCTACTGTCTGCCGTTACACACGAATGATCTAGACCCTCTCCCAATGCCACATTACCACACAGACACACTTCATCTCCCCAGTCCCAGCATGCTCTGCACCGGGGCCACAGGTCCAGCTCCAGCAATGCTTGGTGAAATAGCATTAAGAAGAAAGCAGCGGAGATCCTGCGGCCGCTCATGAAGGACGGTGCTGGGATGACCCACTAGCCCCCATCCATGCAAAGCCATTCTGAGCTCTGTCTAAATGGCCAAATGTGCATGTAATGTGCTTCACACTCATCTACAGTTTTCTGCAGAGGAGATTCCTTTTGATGGATGACATGTGGTTCAGCCGCTCCTGCTGGCTTAAGCTGCACCTTGTCACTACACGCTTTTTGTGATTTTAGGTCTTAAAACACACTCCTTTTGAAAGCAACTCTTGAATATAAAATGTATATAATTGTAGTCTTTTTAATAATGAATAAACCTAGTAGTCAAACAGTGAACAATATGTCTAACAAATTTGGGATTAACTGTGCACTAGTGAACTGTTTGGGTGTTAAACCGTAAATTTGATTTACAAAGCACAGTATATAGGCAACAGGGGGGCATTTTATTGGGTTTTATGTTACTTCCAGCATATTACAGTAAATCAGATAGTGAGTACCTTCATTCAAAGCCCATTAGGTATTTAGCTTCTTAGCTATCTCTTAGCCTGTTAGCTAGCTGATTAAATTTGTGATGAAAGAACTAAAAGAAATAATGATAGAAAAGCATTTCAATTTAATTTTATTGTAAGTTAAGAATATAGTTTTCTTGCTTTTTTTCTTGGCTCTTTTGGCCAGTGATAACCTAGTTATAAAACAATATGATATACATAATACAGCTATTTATGAAATTGTTTGTTGAGACTGTTGTGTTCGAGTCTGTCACTTTGCACAACTTTGACTGAATTGTTCATTTGAGGTTGTGTGGGCTGACCGCCTATCTTTAAAGACAGAAACAATGCTGCAGCTGGGCAATGGTGGGGTGGGCTCTACCTTTTAAGAGTGATTTGTACACTCTGTGTGGGTGTGTGTGTCCACCCCCTTGGTTGTTATGCCCTCAGGTCACTACTTACCTCTGATTAGCGTGAATCTGCTGACCAGTGCTGGACGAATGATACACAGACACATCTACAGATGAGATGAAACTTAGAGTGTTTGTGTGTGTGTGTGTGTGTGTGTGTGTGTGTGTGTGTGCAAGAGTGTGTGCAAACAAATGTGTACCAAGGGACACAAATGCAGTATGCAGTAATACAGATAACCTGGCATGCATAAAAACAATTTAACATCAAATATACACAAATAAATACTTTTGCATGCTATTTCTGCATGGTTTCGCATAAAGAGCATAATGAGAGGGATATATGAGCAAACAGCTACATACCCCCACTGTTACCCAATATTTGCACTCTAATAGACCAAAAGAGAGCTGTTTTGAGTGTATGAGTGTTCATGATAAAAAAAATCAAGGGATGGCCTATTGGACTTAGCATGTATTAGAAACAGTCAAGTGCTGGAGTGCTGGTGTTTAAAATGCTCAGTTGTGTACATACACTTTGCATGATTTTTGTGAGGCCGTGTGTGTGTGTGTGTGTGTGTGTGTGTGTGTGTGTGTGTGTGTGAGCGCGCGCCGTTGTGTGTTTGAAGGGGAGAGGGCTGACGGTACAGCAGATGGAGCTCCCTAAGGCTATAACTTTAAAGCCTCAGTCTCTAAAGGCCAGCAGCATTTTCATCACAATGGGCCCTTAATATTCATCACTTTCCCCCTACACACACGCATACACAGCAGCCACTTGAGCCCCTACAGAGGCCCCAGTCCATGAGCACCCAGCAGAGACAGAGAGAAAATATGAAGTACTGAGCTACAGATAGAATGGCAGGGCGGAGGCCACAATGATGTCTTGTGTCCAGTGCATTCTTAACGAAATCAAAAATAGGCAGCATCTGAAGCCAGTCTTTGTCCCTTGTCTAATGTCCACTTTGTAACACTTATGGATTGATTTCTGTTAAGAGAACCCCTGACTTCATTGAGTTAACATATATTACTAGGTTAAGTGGGAACATCATCACTGTGGCTGATACGCAGGGTCTGTAATTCATTCACTATTCCAAGCGAGAATTTCTTTCCACTTCATGACTATTTGTAATGTCTCTCGATGATGCTATTGTTGTTTTCCTATTGATTTTTTTACCCTAATTACTTAAGACACTTACAGAGGTTATTAATATGCAGGTTAACCCTTAGAACACTATAGTTATTACTGTAATTTACTTTCTGCTATTTTAAATATATTCAGATATGTCCTTTAATTATTTTCTAATCATTTATATGAACTGCAACAGTTAGTTCTGATATCACAATCTGATTGGTGGAGAAGTGTTCACAGATAACAGCATCCTTTTTTTCACAATAACATTCAGCAGAGCAAAGGTTACGTACTAAGGTCACACTACACTGCAGCTAACCATTGGTAATGTTCTGTACAGAAAATAAATATCTTAGATACATTTTTAAAAGTCTGCTTCAAATTCCCAAACTGCCACTTGGCTAACTGGCTAACTAAAGTTTTCACTCCAAAGCTAGGATGGTAAAACTTGACTAGACTTAAACTAACTGGAGTTAGCAAGAAACCACTAGGTCTTACCATGACCATGCCCAGAAGCAAAGAGTGACCAGAAGTAAATGACTTCATCGCAAATGAAGTTGAAATTCACTGTGCACTTTAATATCCAGGACACTGAATGCAAAACTTGCTTATAATAGTTGTTTTTTATGAGTACTGAAACAGCTACAACAGACATTTTTCCAGACCCAAAATATTCAGATATCTACAATTTCCCCTTATCTTACTCTAAAAGTGGTTGAAAGAGTATAAAGCCTTTTAAATATAAGGTTGGCAGAAGCAAGGGGCAGTGTAACAAAATGAATATGCCAGTTTGTTTATGTAGCACCTGTACAGTATGACAAAAGTGCAGACAGTACACTTTCAGATGTAACCTTAATGGAAATAATTTTTCTTATGGAAGATTCTAACTAACAATTTTAGCAAAATAAGAAATGTTAGCTAGAATTTGTTTCATGCTAGTACCACAGTTCGTTGACCAAAAATGTACTGTAACATCTTAGTGAGTATCAGGCTTCTTTCACCTTGGCCTTGGCTAGCCCTGTTAAACCCACAACTTCAGGAATTTGATAAAATGGCCTTCTTTTTGATCACTCCCATTTCTTCTGACATCTTAGAGCACAACAGCTATCAACCATGTTGGAATAAATTAATCTAATCTATCTGTAAGGGGCCATGTGCAGAGGACGACACTGAAGAAGACAACACTGGCTCCCCGCTCACGCCAGCGGGGGGTATTGCACAAGACTGGATGAGTGTTTTGGCCCTAGAAGGCAAAATGGGTGTTATTACACAGTGCCGGAAAGCGGGTGGGCGCTTCCTGGCAACCCCAGATGTAAACACGATGTGGTGTTTGCTAGTGTGCATGGTTAGCAAAGCCCACTAGGTGTTAGCAACAGGCAAGAGTGCCTGCTCTGGTTAACACCAGTAATGTGACTCTTGGGTTGGAGAAAAAAACAACAAATCCTACAGATGCAATTGCTAAATGGAGCACTGTGAGAATGTGCAACAAGAGCACGAATTAGACAAGAATGCGACTTCTTCACAATAGGGAAGCATGCCTCCTGCTCCACAGCCTACAGCGCACGGGAGCCTGCAAGGAACATATGCAGGCCTCCTGTGCGACAACCGACTGCAACCAAAAAACCCACAGAATAAACACCCAAGAGCCTTTACCAGATTTCCGGTGTGGCCAAAGCAAACATGCCAGCCACACTGTAACCAGAGACAAGGACTCTATAAGGGTTTTGACCCAAGTGAAACACGATTGATGTTACCATGGTGACACATTGCCAAACGCCCCAGCCGTGGTCGCAAAGACTGAAAAACTGAAAAAGCTGCATTGAACTTAATAATTTGGTAGTTTCATGGCTCTAACATTACCAGTTATGGAAAATCTTTTGGCAGAAGGAAAAGCCAGTAAAACATTTAAGAACAACTGATAAAACAATTACTATTATGCTTATTCATTTTATCTATCTTTTTACTTTGTAGAGCTGGTAAAGGAAATTAATGAATCTTTTGTGCAATATTACAAATAACATCATAGCTGTAATTACCTATGGTGATTTATAGCCGTGATGTTATTTGTGATAATGTACTCCCTACCCTGTTTAACTGCTTAACAACCATTTGTATTATGATTTTTTTTGTTTTGGTATGCACTTCAAAATGTCTGTGCAAATTCCACTGCATTTTCACATTTCCAGCATAATTCAACTACTGGGGTTTAACCTGGCGTGGTTTGATGTAAAAATGTGCTTTGTATAGAAACCTGCCTGTTAGTGTTATTTACAGTAGTGGTGATAGGAATGAATGGTCGCAATGTCAACAGCACACATACAGCTATATTACTTGCTATTCAAACTGACCAGTAACCATATACATGTCTTCTGACCTTTTGCTGTCCTGCTGGTCATTGTAAAATAATGATTAGCCAAAGTAAGAAAAAATCAGGGCCTCTGAAGCTTTTTCTATCTGTAACACTGTTGCTGACATTTGTCCATGTAAGCATTTCTAATTTACAAAACCCTTACAAATCCAGACCTCATGGCTGAGGCTAAGCATTTTGTCAATTTAAAAAGTTAGTTTGAAGATTCTTTTTTTGCCAGAGCAGCTAATTTTGGTACAAAGTGCTAGGCTGGGAGAAGCATTGTGGGAAGGCTGTGGAGTAGAGGGTAGTGAGAGAATGTTTTCTGCTTCCCTTTATATGTTGCAGCCCAGGGCAGAAGAGTCAACCTAGCCTTGACACTCCATGATGCTAATCCGCTCATATCCCCCAATGAGGCCAAGGTGAACACCATAACAATATGTATTAACTCTAATCCCCCAACCTCTCTCTCCCACTTTCTCTCCCTCTCTTCCTCTCTGAACAGAAATTCCAGATGGCTCAGCAGCTGACACCAACTAATCATTACAGCGACTTTCTATATGTTGCTTTTTTAAAGCTGGATGCTAAGGTAAAATAAAAACAAAGCTTCAGGTCTTTACATATAGTTAGTGTTGGAAGCAAAGCAATACAAACCATAAACCCTATTTCCAGAAAATTTTCCAAAATGTAATGAAAACAAAAATGATATGTTAATTCACACTAACTTTTAAGAACCAGATTAATTGTATTTTATAAATATAAATAAATTTAGATTATGAAAACTGCAACACACTCAATAAAAGTTGGGTCAGAATAAAAATAATACAGAAAAGTCCACAGAATATTATTTTGGAAGACTCCACATTAAGCAGGCTAAACGGTAGCAGGGGAGGTATTATCACTCTGTTTAAAAGTAGCATCCATCAAAGGCTTAGTCTTTGCAAACAAGGATGGAAAATTCATAAAAGAATTCTTAGTTTGTTCAAGAAGGCAGAGAATTCAACTCTTTCAACATCTACAGAACATAATAATGTGAAACAACAGAAAATAATACTGTGAAAGAGTAATTCAGAGACATTTCAGTGTGCAAAGGGCAAGGTTGGAATCCACTGTTAAATGTCAAGTCAAGTCAAGCCAAGTTTATTTGTATAGCGCTTTTTAAAACTGACGTTGTCACAAAGCAGCTTTACAGAAACCAGGTCCGAGCCCCCAAAGAGCAAGCCAAGGGTGACAGAGGCA
>JBBPDA010000001.1:6499045-6512486 GCA_037974385.1 Arnoldichthys spilopterus
TACATAGCCGATACTGAGGGAGGAATTTATTATTCTCATAAGAGGTTCCATTAATGTTGGTAGTATTTGTTTTAAGAAGTGTGTAGGTAGGGGGTCTAGGATGCAAGTTGATGAATTTTTGATAAATGTAAGTGATCTTCAAGCCATTAAGTGGCACTGCCTAAGAAACCGTCATGCTGCTGTGACAAATAAAACTACCTGGCCTAGGAAAACCATGTGCTGTGGTCCACATTTCTGCTTGTTTTTGGAAATAAACAATTAATGGAGTTCTCAGTGCCAATGATGAAAATGATCATCAGTGAAAGTTGCAAAAGTCAGTAAGGGTATGGGTCTGCATTAGAGCCCGTGGCGTGGGTGTGTTGCATGTATGTGAAGATACCATTGACCATTGGATTTTATAAAGGAATTTTCTTGGGATGCCCATTAGTTCATCTAAGGCTAAAGAAATCACCAGGGAGAAATGACACAGTGGTCGCAAACAAGAAGAGACAATACAGAAAGGCAGAGCATAAATGGAAAAAATAAGTTTCAGATTGATTACAATATTTTTAAAGAGTGGCTTTGTATTTATAACTGTGAAGTAAAGCGGGCTAGACAAATTCATTTCTCTAACATTATTAATCAGAACATTAACAACACTCGTGCTCTATTTGCCATTATGGCTAGTTTAATAAATCCCCCTGTGCAGTTCCCTCTAAAGTTCTTATCAACTTAAAAGTGTAATGAATATGCTTTTCTTACATCTCAAAATTGAAAATACCAGACAAAATATTAGTTCCATCTGTTTATTCAGTGACATTACATAAGCAAGATTATTGAGAAAGTAGTTTACAATCAGATCAGTGCTTACTTAAATTTATTCGGATACTTTGAGTCAGACTTTCACCAGCATCACAGTACAGAAACAGCTCTTACAAAGAAACACGATATCATTCCTCAGAATACAGATGCAGGTTAAATAACTCTGTTGGTGCTGCTAAAAACTTAATGTAGCCTTTGACATTATCAATTATAAAACACTGCTAGACAGATTAAAATTGTCATGCTCTCAGGAGTGGTCCTCGGATGGTTCACAACATACTTAGAAAGCAGGGAGATTTTGTCTCTATTTACAATTATGAATCGGTAAAAAAACACCATGCCATATGGAATCCCACAAGGATCCATCCTCAAGCCCCTTCTGTTTAACTTGTACATGTTTCCTCTTGACAAAAGTCTCCATGTTGTGCAAAGTAACTAAACATACTTATGCAGACGACACTCAGATCTATTTTCACTTTCACCAAAAGATTGTCTTGCAGACGCAATGCTTTATGCCATGAAAAAGTAAATAGCTAACAACATTTCCTTCAATTAAATAAGGACAAGACAGAGATGGTTCTGTTTGGGAGCAAAGATGGTAGGTTGCAGCTTAGTGCCTACCTAGAATCTAGGGCTATAAAGATCCAGGCCAAAAATCTTAGTAACCATGAATGGGCATTTTGTAAAATGTCCAAGTTTTTCTGGAAAATATCCAATTTTGGCAATATCAAATGGTGTGTCTAATTAGAATTTTAAATTATAGCAATAGAATGTCATTTACTAAAGTTAAAATGGGCTTATTTCTCAATACTTTTGTCTTGTATGTAACAATTAATTGACTACAGCACTGTTACAATTGGTCGAAATGAAATATATTTGTTCCGTCTAAAGAAGCGCATAGGTTTATTATTTTTGTGCATTATGTTAACAAGAGGCATGGTAGGCTAACTCTAGTTTATGTAACTTGCATACAACTTTATCTTAAGGTTCCACAATTTTGCCGTTTACAGATGAATCCAAAGTCTAAATACTTCTCTCTGCAGTTGGGTCATGAACTCTCCCATTATCACCACATGCTTAATGTTTAGTTATTTGCTTATTTCAGTTTGAAAGTAAAAGTGAATCCAATGCATTCTGTGTCTTGCTTATAGTGTTGTCAATGAAAACAAGACAAATCTACATCTGTGTCTAATAGTGAAATATGGTCTCTCCCACACTGTCACAACAACACAAATAATATATCTATGTATGCTATATTATACATTACATATTAGTAAGAGAATTGAAGCAAACATTTAGAAGTAACACGCAAGTTTCTTGGCCTAGTAACTAATAACTTTTTATATGCAGTAATTAGTACGTAAAATGAAATGTAATTACTTTTGAAAGAAGTTCATAGTAACATTAACAACAATTTTCAGTAGCTAGAAATTATTGATATCCTCTATTTTATTTTTAATTGTGATGAAACCTGTGAAATGTCTGTTGGATGACATGAATTAAAATGTCGTAATAGCATTGTTTAATGAATGACTTTGATCTTATCTCTACTTTAAACGAAGACTCTATCAGTAGCATACAGCCAAAAACCACGGGCAGTAATTTCAATGTACTTTGTACAAGAACAGCAAACCCAAACACACTTGGTCAATGGACATTTGCTTCATCACATTCCCTTTGGCTTCTATTAAACAGTATATAACCAACTGTTTTTTGTTTGCTTGCTTGTTTGTTTTTAGTACAGGGAAGCATGTTAAAACAGTCAAATACAGTGTCAGTTAGAGAAACGCTGTAAGCTGCAGAGCATAACAATGAATGAGGTAAATAGAAAAAATAACCTTATGGTAGTCTAAGAGGCTATAACAAAAAAATAGTGACATTACTGCAGTATTCTATTTCAAATAAGACAATTATACATAACATATACAATTGTGTGCAAAAGTCGGGGTGCCTGTGGTGTTTGTTGAAGGGAAGGCAAGTTCACATTTCCAAAAGAGAACACATATCTATACAGTTGTACATTCCTTTTTGTTTATGCTTAATTTAACATAGTGAAAAACATATTTAATATAAAAAACATATTTATATTCTCCCAGCAGAGGATGTGAACTGTTTGTCATTTCAATGTGTAAACTTTGCATATGACTGTATATTTGCAAGTATTTTTGTTGTAGTTCAGTATACTGTTGATGTACAGGCTTTCAAACTGTCCTCATTTAATAAAAGACTATTTACACACTTCTTGTCTATTGACTGATTTGTATTTCATAGGGCATGTAGCAGAAAGTAGGACTATGTGTGCTTAAATTATTTTTTTTTTCTGTGTGTGTACATGAGAAGAATGTGTGCCGGCACACACTCGCACCTCCTTAGACATGTGCAGAGCTCTCTTTGGTTCATAAGCAGTGAACACCTGGCCATGTAATAAATAGGTATATAACAGCACAGTAATCATTCTCAGAAACAGTTACTTCCTGAGAATTATGACACTGTGTTTCTTAGAAACATGATCAAGGGCAGAGAAAACACACAGACTCCTGTACGGCTTTGATTCTCACTCACTTTTAGTGCTAGTAGGGCCTGAACAATGCATCGCTTGGTCGATACAATTTTAAACTGTAAGAAAATGATATCTTTGAAGAAGAAAATGTCTTCAGTATTGATTTCACAGTAAAAGAGTGAGAAAGAAAAATATTGTGAAAATATTGCAAGATTAGATATTCTGCATTCATATTATCTTCCCATGGAAAAAAACACTTTCAATAGATAGATTCAATAGATTCAATAGAACTGACAAAAAAAGTAATAAATTCTTCAGTCTTATCACTACATCAACCAGTTCTTTTTATCTTTGGCATGGAAAATTCAATGGCTGTTTTTTTTGAGAGAAAAGGCTGACATGTGGACTGCAGCAACAGGTTGTGAACCCTGTAAAATTTTCAATATTTAAAAAAAAAGTCCTAAATGTAGTTAAACAGTTGCTTGTATTTTGTATATTTTTATATTTTACTTTTTATATTTTTCTGTATAGTACAGTTATTTTATATCTATCTATCTATCTATCTATCTATCTATCTATCTATCTATCTATCTATCTATCTATCTATCCTCAGTATTTGATGCAGCAATAACTGCAACTAAATGTTTGTGGTGACTGATCAGTCCTACACATTGACTCTAGAGAATTTCAGCCCAAACTCCATACAAAGCATCTTTGACTTTTGAATGTTAGTGGGTTTCCTTATATGAACTGCTCACTTTAGGTCTTTCCACTATATTTCAATTGGATCAAGGTCAGGACTTTGACTGGGCCATTCCAGAACATTAACCTAATTTCTTTTAACCATTATTTGGGAGGAGGACCTGTGTGTTTAGGATCGTTGTCTTGCTGCATGACCCACTGTGCCTTAAGATTCAGTTCTTTAGATTTCTCTGGTATAGTTCAGAATTCATTGTTCCATCAATGATAGCAAGCCAGCCATGCCCAGATGCAGCAAAACAGGCCCAAACCAGAATACTCCCACCAATATGTTTCACAAATGGGATAAATTTCTTGTTATTATTACGTAACACTCCTCATTTAAGCCAAATCGTTTTATTTTGGCTTCATCTGTCCACACAAAATTCTTCCAGAATTCTTTCAGTTTGTCCACATGATCCTTAGGAAAGTGTCAAAAATCTGCAATATTTTTGAGGAAGAGCAATGACTTTGTCCTTGTTGCCCTGCTATACACACCATTGCTGTTCAGTGTTCTCCTGATGCTGGATCTGCAATGTGACAGGCCTTCAGTTGCTTAGAAGTTAACCTGGATTCTTGTTTAACCTCTTGGGCTATTACATGCTTTGCATGGTCGACCGCCTATGGGTAGGGTAACAACAGTCTTGAATTTCCATTTATACACAATCTGTCTGCTGATTGGTGGATTCATGTAACCTTTCCAGCTTTATCAGCATCAACATCTCTTTTTTTGAGGTCCTCAGACACCTCCTTTGCTTGAGCCATGATATACATACAGAATTATGTTGCATGTGTGATGTGGCTTTGCTGGGCTCCCACTGACACCTGATTGTCATGCCATAAATTGAAAAAAAACAGACTCTGATTTCATCTACAAATTATGTGATAATCCGAAGGAGTCACTACTTTTGCCACAGCAACTACTTTTGTCACTGGATAATTTTTTCAATACCAAATATAATACAATACAAAAACTTAAGTTTTACAATTACTCATAAACAGTTTTTTAAGAATAATATTTAAATAATTAATTTGTACTGGTAACTGACATATTTTATATTAGTGTTAGTGAGGGGTTGAGGCGGATAGACCTTCCTCCAAATTATGTTATGTTTACAGTAGGCATATATATCTTTGGTGTGTGGTGTGTGTGTGTGTGTGTCTGTGTGTCTGTGTGAAAGAGCAAGACAGAAAGCCAGTGTTTGTCAGGTTTTGACACTGATGGGAGCAAACTGGGGAGAGACATGCAAGTCCAGTCAGCACCATCATTACGACTGCTCAGCTTTTTGTTTTGAGCACTCTATCTGTGGCTCAGCCATCAAACCTACTCACACACACACACACACACACACACTCACACCACACACATGATGGCACTTGACACATTTCTTTTGTCCTTCCACTCTTCCATCTGACTGACCCGGCATGCCTAATCCCTCCTTCATCTGCTGACAGGATGAGTGGAGAGATGGCATGGAGGGTGAGGGATGAAGAAGAGAGAGAACATACGTTAGGATAATGAATTCACAGCATTACAGAGATCAAGGGAGGGCCACAGCCCTGCTTCAAAAACAAATGGAACAAGATCATTGACACATTACAGTCACTGCTTCTGTATCTAATGTTATCTAATTAAGTATATCTTAGACTGAAATTGAATGAATGAATGAATGAATGAATGAATGAATGAATGAATGAATGGATGGATGGATGGATGGACGGACGGACGGATGGATGGATAGATGGATGGATGGATAAATGAATGAATGGATGGATGTGTGCAAGGTGGATGAATATACAGGGCACAACAGAAGTTATGAATAAATGGACAAATAATATTATTATTTATAACAATAATAAATTGCACACATGAATAAAGTTGATAAATTAATGATTGAATAGCTATGTAGCTGAACTGATGGATAATTTATTCAATTAAAGAGTGAATAAATAAGCTAATACATTTATTGATGAATGAATAAATTAATAAGTTGTATATGAATATGAAGGGCTATGGGTTAAATCACTGGAAAATATTTAGTGCAATGACTTGTGTCACTTGGTGAATAAAAAGTGGCAAGAAATGAGAAAATGAAAGAGCTAACAAATAAAATCTAATAAAAAGCCTATTTAACAAAATAGCTAATTAATTATGTTTCACGTTTGCTGTTGCTAATACCCTGTTCTGCACACTCCATGGGAACTGCCTGTGCTGCATGATGCGTGATAATGAAACATTATCCAGGTGACATCAGCTTGGATTCACAGCCATTGTCAATGCAACACAGTATCCTGCTGTGCCTGTTAAACATCTCTTAGTCATGCCAGTAATTCCACAACTCATCCCCAGCAACTCATGGAGAAAAAGCAGAAGGAGAAGAAAAAAATGGAGAAAGACAAAAGCTAAGGAAAAAAGAAATACAGCCAAAGTCACTTTTTGGTTAGAGGTGAAACAATTAAATGAGGTAGCTGAAAAAAGATGCGCTCTTTTGTGAGGTTGCCAGATCCTCTGTGGTGTGATTCAGTCTAACCTCCGGTCCTCTATACCGTGAGAGAATGTGCTCTCAGCAAGAGATCACTAATCATTTCCCAATAATCCCTTCATCTGTCGTCATGGTAGACAGCTCATGTTACCAAACATAGGCTATGTATGGTTAAATTTGACCTTCATTGAGGCCTTAGGCTTCATTTATGGATCAATTATCTTTGTTTCTCAGGTTTTTTTATGAATTGCTCTATTTATTAATTATTTTTAATATCTCTTTCTATACCAGAGAAATAAGAGATGTGTCCACTCTGGGAAGTTTTATTACTTTATTTTTCTAGCTATACTATTAAAACATAAGTACATATTTAATCTAAAGGTTGCACAGTCTAGTAGATTCATATATCCACTAGTTGGTGCTGTGAACAGAAAATAGTGGATATTTTAGTGTGTATATATATATATTTCTTGAGATGAAACCAGTTCCTGTGAAAGCTGTGTACAACCACGTTGAAACAAAATCTACTAAGCTGGACTATGTAAGTTTAGACAACCACCTGCTTTAACAGGAAAGAGGTATCTAATTAATTGCTAACTGGCCCATCTGTAACCCATTTAGGGTCTCTATCTGGCTCCAGAGCTGCCTTGTGCCTCTTTTTCATCTAGGTCTGCACTTACACTCCACTTTTTCAGTCACTCCCTGTGCTACTGTTATCTTACTGCACCACTTTTTTTTCCCAAGTCAATCATCTTCTGCAAACTGCAAAATTGCAAAAGTTTTCCTCTTATGTAAATGTCGATTTGCTGTTAGCCTTATCTTGACTATAGTCATTAGCCTACTACCTTCGCACCATTAAACACCTAAGATTAACTGAAATAGAATTGGCATCAGTAAATGTGTAAGACGTGCTGCTTTTTGGCATGACTACTTTTTGGAAAGACTAGTCAACTAGTAAAAATCTTTAGTCTTGTAACCCCTATTACAATTACAGAGTAAGTCATAAAATGACACTAAAAGAAGCATTTTTTGCAGAATTATTTTAAACCACATTTTTTTAGAAAATGTATGCAACATACGTTTTATCTATTCTGTTCTGCAAGGCACATGTTATCCTCATTGAACAATAATCATGTTACTTGTGTCCTGTCTACAAAAACATTCCTAGAGAACTGCTCATAAAAACTCATTGTGGCTTGTCTTAGTCACAGTTTCAGATGAATATTGGTTGTCTTTCTCGCAGGTTATGGAAGTAAATGCCTGGGATTTTTGTCTGATCCAGGGTTGTTTTGATGAGCCCCACCCCTCAGTCCCCCATGATCCTTCAGTAAACACAGCACACACTGGCCCCTTCCCCACCAGTTTAACCTACTCTATTTTACTGTTTGCACAACTATATCATTAGCATCAATAATGCCTTCTGATCCTGGCTGTTCTTCTACAGCCCCCTTACAAAAGCTTCCATTCAAAAACCTCTCTGCTAGCACCAATTTACAAAATAACCAGAAATCCCCCCCGAGTATTTGTTCCTATCCAAGGGTTATCTTTAGATTTTTCTCTTTTCTTTTCTTTCAGTTATTTGGCTACAAGTGAAAAACGTTTGCTCATTGATAACCATCTAACCAATAGTTATGCATATCACAGTGGAGCTGAATGGAGCTAGTTGAGGTTCAAACCGACATAATTGTGTTTCTGTTTTTCAAGGTGCAAAGGAACTCATGTAAAAAAAGAACATGGCAGCTGGGTTAAAGGGATTAAAATAAATGTGGCTAGTGGTTCTACAAAGCTGTGAGTGTTTAAAGGGTGCCAAATAAAGGTTTGATTAAAATCAAATAGAATAAAAATAATATATATATAATATATATATGTCAGTTCCACTTAGTCTTTACTGTAGTTTTTACTATAGCACTTGTCAACTGTTATATTGTAGCGGTTCTCTGTAGTAAGTGTAAGCACTTGGCATATGTATGTATTTATTGATGTTGCTCTCTGTAGTAGTATAAGAACTTGGTTTATGTATTTATTGCAGTAGTTGCTGTCTGTAGTAGTATAAGCACTTGGCATATGTATGTATTAGTATTATGTATGTATTAATAGTAGATGCTGCTGTTATACAACTACGAGAAATGCGTTGGTCTTCTTGTAGCACCACCTTCAGTATTACTCTATGCAATGCGAATGCTTGATTGTTTCCTCGCTTTGGATAAAAGCGTCAGCCAAATGAATAAATGTAAATGTAAATATCCATAATGGTTCATGATATTAGCAGGTTAAATTGGGCAGAGCTCTGACACTGTATTTGGATACGAATGTCAATCATTTTCAAACACAGTCTCTATTAAATATATTGTATTATTTATTGTGATGTGCTGAGAAATAATATTTAAATAACTGCACATTATCATACTTGGTAAATATGGTAAATATATTTGTTCAAATTTCAGTACACCTCGACACAGAAGTCTAGATTATTTTCTGTAATATCCTTTTAAATCCAAAGTATTCTAAAGCATTCTGTCAGAAAAGAGTTTGCATAGCCAGATACAATTATCACAACTGATGTAATTAAATTAAACATTTGTTCATACAGTAGACCTGTTCCAAATCTGACTAATTTGTTTTTACTAAATTTGACAGCCTTGAATAACTGACGTTTATTCTACTGTTGTCAAATGGCTGTTCCCAAATGCACACACTGCACTGCTGATAAAAGCATGCATTTACACCTAGCTAGCTAGTTATCAATGCAACTAGTATATTGGTAATCAAATTTGTTTAAATCAGTTTGTTATGTTAGGTAGGTAGGCTGGGTTTTTTAGTAGTTTAGAGGCATGTTTGTAATTCTAAGTTTGAAGAAGCATGTATCCAGATCTGATTAGAAGGCATTGAACATTTGGCAGTAAAATGTTACACAGAGGTTGAACCATATTGTGTCTACCACCAGTATCTTAAAGAAAGGGGGCACAATTTTTAATTACAGACATGGGCGACATCAATAGCTTGGAACAATACATTTTTTTCCAATTAAAAGCTTTTGTTTGACTTTGTATGATCTTTGTTTACAAAAAAGATGAAATATGAAAGTAACTTGAAATGACCCTGATGACACAACTGACAAACAAGGAATACCAAAGGAATACTAAAGGTAATTTGTTGAGATCTATGGAAAGAAATAGTGCCTCCCACCTCCAATTTAATCCTTGATGATATGAGATACTGATGTTTTTGACCAGTCTTGTGATTTGCAGTAAGCCAACGAGAATGCATTTGCTTACTAACAGTATTCTTTAATTACACTCGTATTAGAGTTCTTTGTATATTTATGAGAATTTTTTTTTCAGTAATTTGTTCCAAATAATATATGCATGCTTCTAGAGAACTATATCCTTCAATACTAAAAAAAAAAGAAAAGAAAAACTTGGTATGCCATTACCACATTATGTGGACATTTTTATACACTTTAAGTTGCACTACATCTGATGTACAAAATACTTCTTAAACTCTACTTAATGGCTCTTTAGAAAACCTAAAGTGGTTCTTGGATGCCATCACTCCAAAGGGGCCATTTCTGGCACTTTTTTTTATTAAGAGTGTAATTATCCTTGACTTATACAAACAGGCAAATGAGACCTACCTGGTTTTCAAAGAACCTGGCAGTGCTGACACTTTTCTGAGGCATATTTGAATTAATCCTGGATGGGCATGAATCGAATACATCTACATAATTTGAAAAGCAAAAGATGTTGAAGCGACAGAAACAAACAGGGAGATGGATTCGGGCCACAGCTTTAAAAGTGATGGCAGCCTGTTTGGACTTGTCGGCATGCATTAGAGCGAATCTGCATTGCAGTGATGAGAGAGAATACTCTGCAATGATCAATAGTAGAATATGCATTATGAACTGGAGCTCAGAAGGAGGCAGTCGTACCCATCTCCATATACGTTATACACACACACACACACACACACACACAGTGTGAGCATGTATTTCTAAACTCCACATTTCACTGACTATTGGCTTGTGGCGCATTGTTCTTTTGTGTGATGTGGTGAAGAATGCTGCTAAAGTGGGGTTTGCCCCCAGCAACTCCATGTTGTCCGCTGGCCAAGCCGTTCACAAATGTGGCTGCACAGGCTGTCTGGTGCAGCAAAGGTATTTAAAGTAATAATTTAGCCAAATAAAAACTGAAAGTTTCTCCTTGTCATCAACTAGGTTTACACTGCAGCTACAAGGCTAATGTAGCTGGCAAGTATGACCTTATGCCACACAAATTTGACATAAAAGCACATCATGTCTACATTTAAGGTAGAAAAAATGTGTAAATTGGATTTAAAGTATCGTTTTAAGTGAGATGCAATGAAAGGGCTGAGGTGAGAACAATGGATTTGGAAGGTGAGCCCTCACCTTCTAGCAAGAAGGACCTGAGGAAACGTGTGACAGGCCAGTTCATGTGACCTGCATGGAGCAGATGAGGAGGTGTTGACAGGTCTTCTACTTCACAATCCTGTGAAAGCTGATGCCACAGGAAACTGGGCCCAGATTAAAATCCCCCCACCCCTCCAAGTGCTTTATTATTCAATAAACAGACAGCAAGGCCAGTGTGAAAGGGAAATATATGCTCTTTTGGGTTGAAGAAGAGAGCGAGTCTGTGTCTCCTGGAGCCATTTTCCCCAACAGACGCCGTCCCCAAAGTCCCTCTGGGATCCACTGTGGAAGACCAGCCTTCAGCCATGCCCCAAGACACACACACATACACACTGTGAGGTGGTGTTGAGGAGTGGGATTACCCATATGGCCCAAAGGGAGTACACACAAACACACAGAAATTACCCATACATAGACCTACTGGCATGGCTTGAATTTGTATTGCTTTCTAAATTAAATGCACTAGAAAAATGGTTATGTTTCAAATGTTTTACAACACTGTTGTATACACTATACAGGGTAGATAAAGTGTAAATAGAATGTGTACAGTATGTGTGTAACCTGCTACCCTGTCATGAGATATGAAACACTGGACATATCCACACACAACACACACTCTTGGTTTTTATCCAGTGTTGGGATGTGGGTTACACATGCATCCCATATGTGTTGCATTGTCACAGTTGAAACTGAAATTGAATATTTATTAGAAGGAAATAAATTATTTATTTATATTTAATAGCCAAAACCTTAAACTTTGATTTTTTAATAAAAAGTATAACAACCAAAGTACATTTAAAATAGCTTTACTGTGCAAAACAGAATTAAACAAAAAACATGTGGTGTGTACACATAAGCATGCAGTGATGTCTCAGGGTTTGGCAAAAACTATACTAATTGTATTTTATTTTTACTCATAAGTGCCTCCCATACTACTTTTTTCCTATCTATGACCATCAAATACTGCTGCAGGTTTGTAAATTTTGCACTTATTACATTAATTTATACAAACCAGTCCTTAGTTCATGGTGCAAACCAGGCACTGACAGTATGTCATCACTTGACACAACAGAATTTTGTTGGTCCTCCTCAATGTTATGCAAGCAACTGTAAAATAGTAATTAGTTACAGTTACTAGTTATTTAATTATCTTACAGTAATTAAAGCCAGATTAAAAAAATAAATAAATAAAATTAATGCAGTACTGTCTCAATCAAAGGTTCTTATGTGGGCCTGAGCCTCTGCACTGAATGCACTGCCCAACATTACTTTCACTTTCAAACTGAAAGGAGTTGATAACGCAACCACTGTGTGGTAATAATTGTAGAGTTCATAACCAAAATATAAAAAGCCCTGCTTGGAAATACTTCAGTAGACAGCAACATTATGAAACCTTAAGGTAAAGTTGTAAGCAAGATGTGTAAGCTACAGTAATAGTACAGTACTATTCCTCTTATGGATATAATGCATCAAAATAGATATATAGATGTTTTGAATATGTGTGTTTCTTAAGAAGGTAATATGTAATTTGTAACAGTAATGCATTACTTTTAATAATGGCTACAATACAGGCTTTTGTGCATTTTTCCTAAAAAAAAAACAAGTCAATTTTGACCTGAAAATATCCAAATAAAAACTCTCTGAACTACTCCTCACCTCTGTACCAGTGTCCAGTCACCCTCCTTCCTCTCGGCCATACACCTGCTCAGCTGCCCCTGAGTCATTATGGGAGTTCCAAAGCCTCCCGGGATATCCCAGTCAGCTGGCTGCCATTCAGAGTCCTTTTGTCATACCAACATGGCTAACAAACACAAAACATTTAAACATAAACACATGCCCCTCCAAACACCCTGCCCCCCTCCCCAACACACACCCCCACACCTTAACTGCCAATATTATGAATGCTGGCTTATCGCTGGCAGTCAATTTACTCCCTCTAATGAGTGCAGAACAATACTGTCAGTCAAAGTGCTGCATCTCTGCTCAGTAAATAATTCTCATTATTTTTCACACGCTGAACCAGGAGTCACTTTAATAATAAGAGAAAACTGAAATGCTATTAATATCAGGCTGTCGATGAAGGCCTTGGATAATTGGCTGCCTGCTGTATGGGATGTTTTGCTGGTAATATGTATCGCTGGTAAATTACATTTAAAATTACAACACAATTAAGTACACTGCATTGACTAAGGTTATGTAAGCTTGTTATTGGAGTGAAATTGGCAAGTTAAAAGAAATAATACACGTTGTTTTTTGTTTGCTGCATTTTAAACGTTATTTTAACTTATTTTATTTTTTATTATTTTATTATACATTAACAGCAATACAAAGCAAGAGATAAAAACCAGGAGAGTAGCCCTCAGACCACTGATGTGATGTGAGGTGTCAGTATCCTAGTGTGTGTATGTATATATATGAGAGAGAGAGAGAGAGAGAGAGAGAGAGAGAGAGAGAGAGAGAGAGAGAGAGAGAAAGAGAGAGAGAGAGAGCGAG
>JBBPDA010000001.1:6513600-6534388 GCA_037974385.1 Arnoldichthys spilopterus
AGAGAGAGAGAGAGAGAGAGAGAGAGAGAGAGAGAGAGAGAGAGAGAGAGAGAAAGAGAGAGAGAGAGAGTGAGAGAGAGAGAGTCCATGGAGTAGCAGTGGCCAGGAGAGGGCAGACATACTGTATTTAATCCTATTTAAATTCATTTGGTTTGACTGTCAAGTTGTCAGTGTGTGTGCACTGGTAGGTGGGAGGGGGAATGAAGAGACAGATAGGGAGCGAGAGAAAGAAGATACTATGTTATTAAGGTTAAGCATCTACACTGACAAGCTACAACACACTCACACAAAGCCAGCATGTCCATTTTATATCAACCAACCACATGTTGCAGTGGCATTTTTTAGCTATACATTTTCTACATGTTCTTATTATTTTGAAGGGGTATTGGTTTATAGAACTATTCATATTATTAATAGTTATTCAAAAAGTTATATGACTGCCAAACATCAGCTGTTCCAGATGTCTGCATTAGATGTTGATTAGTTATGATGAGTTTTAAGTTCTTAGCTTAAAACACCATGTTCACAGGAGTACAAAGACTACTACTTACTAAAATCCCCACAGCTCTCAGAAACCCAGCTCTTTCCTTTATTATGTAATTGGAAGACACTAGGAATTATCAGTGTAAATCTTAGTGATAAGCAGTTGTCCTCTCTGCACACCACTGATCATTTAAGACATACAGGCCTAGTTGCTAAACCACAATTAAATGTATCCTATCTCATTTCCATAAATTTTGCTTGAAGACATAGGTAGTCCTGTATTTGCATGACTAAGTTTGGTTATGTTTTTTCTTAGGAAAACGTTGCATGTCAGTCAAATGGCCGTGTCCTGTCAGAGATGGCAGTTCTGACATAAAAGGCTCTATTTCAGCATACTGTTTCACAGCTTGCAGTGGAATTGGTTACAGCTTGTGTAACATTTTCACACAAAGACACCGTGTTTAACAGAAGAAAAACTAATTTCCAGACTCCTCTTTTGCTTTTTTAAATTTTTTCCCCACTGCTGTACTCTAGGAACCATACTTTACTGCCAATAGCAGCAACTAATGGATTTATTAGTCATCTAATCTATACAACTCCTAGTATACTTGTGAAGACATTGTTGACCTTTCCTTATACTGGTCATTTTCACTAAAATCCTGTTATAAATATTAAAACAAACATAAATATACATGTAAATAAAGTCCCATGTATGCATTTACATTAATCCTTCATTCAATTGTTCTATACATACTCATACAAAAAAATATATATATATAATAATAAATATAATTCATTTTTCATCAGTGGGGATTTTTTCATATAGAGATGCAGGGTCAGGCTTCAGGGTGGGACTCCAGGGACAGGTGATACCTTTGTCTAATTTGTTGTCACAGTTTGATTGTATGTTTAAAAATATCTATAGATTATGCCATATTTAGGGAATGAGTGAGGCATGAGAAATGATCATGATTTGAGTCATTTGTAAGAAGCTTTTGATCAGTAATAAAGCAAAGTGTATTGTTACTTGATTCATTGTATCATATTGTCAGAAAGCTAACTGGCTAACAAAGTGATCAAATGCTACTGACTACTAAGCACATTTATTGCCACCAGAGACAAGCAGATTATGTGCCTCTCTGTGTCTCTCTGTAAGAGGCATTCCTGCACCCTGTTTGATGGCAGGTGAGAGAAATACCCAGCCTCCCTCTCTGCAGCTCCTAGCCCCTCCATTAATTATCAGCAACCCTTAGATGACATTAAGAGGCAAATTTAATAATAGAGTTGTGTGTGTGCGTGTGTGTGTGTGTGTGTGTGCTGTCATTATTGTTATTCCTCTTTTGAAGCTTAGTGAGAATCATCTTGCAAAACACCTTAGTAAGGTCACAGAAAAGTAACAGCAGACATTACATGGTATAAACTCTGACACAGATCTGACACTTTGATAAATCCACCACACATTTGGCCTATTACTGTGAAATGCACTGCTTTTAAAGAACAGAAAAATATTTTTTCACACTCACATTTAAGCAAAAATGAGAAACTTAATTGATCACAGTTAACTACATTGCATTGTCCTTACGAGCTTTATTATAAATGTACACATTTGTCCCACCCTTAACTCTTAATGTTTAATCCACTGATATTCCACCAGTGCTGATTTTGGGGAATAATGCAATCAAATCAAGGTAAAAGAGCAGAGCTTCAATGTTTCATATTAAAGCTCTAACAATATTACAACTCAATTAAGAGAACAAGCCATCGGACTTAGCAGTGGAACAGAGCTATAGACATGCTGTCACACTGATGAAAATGTCCCCCTATTGCTGAATTCCCTTCTGTACTCAGTCTAAAACATGTAAAAATACTAAATTCTGATGGTTGTGTAATAGCATTAAACCATAAATTCTAGGAATTATTTGCATTAGTCAGATGATTTTTATCATTACACATCCTATTACTTCATTTTAAAGATGACTGATAAGCTCCACAGTTGCCATGTATGTCATCTATAAGAGACCTACCTAAAATGGCCCATATTATTTCTTTTTTCCCTTTAGGTCCACTTATAACATTTATGTGCTTCTATGTATTATAAACAGACACCAATAAATCTTACATGACTGTTTTCAACATCTCTTCATCCCTTAAAATAAAAATTAATGCAGTACTTTTAAAGCTGATATATGTAAATGATCTTTGTTCTGATTGGTCAACCTGTATTTTGCCTTACTCAAAAAGCAGTCTGGACCAAAACACTCTTTATTAACATCAGTGTCAATGGAGCTAAATGGATCTATGCTGAGTTCAAATCAGGCCACTTTTGGAACTTGATTTCCATATATGAATCATATGACCAAAATATGGACTGGGAATTGGTGCATTTAAACTTTCACATTGTTTATGTAATTCATAAAACTTTGTTTACTAAGACATGAGCCCTTTATGTCTGTGCCTAACTGTGTCTAACAACAGTATATTATATTGCCTTAATATAAGTAAGTGTATCTGTTGGCCTACTTCTTTCTCTCACTCCCTCTCTCTCTCTCTCTCTGTCTCTCTCCCTCTTCCTCTCCCTCTCTCTGTCTCTTTCTATCTCTCTCTCTCAAGCAACGATGTTAGTGATTCTCCGCGGGTTCTGGATCAGCGCTCCAGCAGGTATCTCAGGCTATCAAAGTCCATCACTTTAAGTCTCTCACTTTGCAGGTTCCTTTTGTTCTTCTTGGCCTGTTCTCCAGGGGCAAGCAGAAGCGGAGGCTCTGGGTGCTCTGCATGGCTCACGGCTACAGAGAGATGCTCTGTTGGGAAATGGAGGCTTTCAAATTGAACTGAGCTTAGGACCAAAAAAAAAGTGTGGTGGGAGATAGGAGGGGTTTAGAGCAGGGGAGAAAACTGGTAGTTTTAGAGGAAGAAAAGAAAGAGAGTGGTGGTTTTGGGAGTTAAGCATGGTCATTAGAATTCAGCACCTTTTTTCTCCTCTTACTTCTGTCCTCCAATTGTTAAAGTTTTGTGTTATCACACTAATGGACACACATTGTCTGTTATGTTGACATCTTTTTCCACTAATATGTTATTAATTGTTATTAATAATGCCTAATGCTGCAATCAACATCTAAACTACAACCTGAGATATAGAAACCTCTAATGTATTTGTCACAGTCACACTTTTGACTATAATGTACAAACTAGCAATCACTAACAATCTCCCACACCCCCCACTACACAAGCAGAGGAACTTTAATTTGAGGGAGCGGGTGTGGGAACTCCATACTTCAACCAGACTGGGGCTGCTGGTGCACTCATCAGGGAACCAGGGAAATAGGTCCTGGCCACAGTCCGGCATGACCTAGGCACCATGCCAGCCACACCAGGGACAGTGGTATACATAAGCAGGGCTCCCAACAACATGGGCATTAAACCCTTACTCTATTGTTTGTTTGTTTATTTGTTAGATTTATATCTGGTAGCTTCGCAATGCCATTTAAATCAAAAAGCCACAACATTAACAGCACCAACCTAATATAGATGAGTTTTCCCTTATGCTGCCAGAACAGAACCAACTGTTATGCATTGTGTGTTCTGACATCTTTCTATCAGAGTCAGCATTCACTGTTTAAATTAAAGAAGCTCATCTGTGGGGTTAGACCAGAAGGGCTAGCCTCCACTGCCACATGCAACAGTAAGCCTTGGGTGCCCACGACCCTGTCACCAATTCACCAGTTGTCCTTCATTGGATTTTTTTGTGAGGTACTAACTGTTACATACCTGGAACACTCAACAAGACAAATTGTTTTGGAGATGCTCTAACTCATCTGGCCATCACAATGTGGTCTTATTGACCTATTCGGTAACTAGATAACTAGATAGTGAATGTTATTGACTTTACCTGTCAAAGGTGATAATGTTATGGGTAATTGGTGTGTGGTCTTATGTAAAAGTTTTTGAGCTGCTAGTCATATTATATTATGGTGATTTTATTAGTGCAAATAAGTGCACATACTCTACAGAGAACACTTTTTTTAAAGTTAAACATATTGAATTGAACACATTGGAAAAACAAACCTAAAATGTGGCCTGTACAATGTTATGGCTGATTTCTTTGGACAACTGTATACAAACAAATACTTAATAAATATTTATACAGATAGAGACATTTGGGGCCCTAACCAGACACAAATACTGATAGTGGTTGTATCACATCCCTGCTTTCAGTAATGCTTCTTTTAAGAACCACTGTTAGTAAGATATGTGAGATTTAAAAATTAAACAGCCTATACAATGTAAAGGTTGTATAGCAATTACAGAGTGCACACTTACAAACCTTCAGAGCAATCACAGGCACACACACTGACATGCACTCATCTCGCTTACATGCATACACACGCGTTTGCCACCATGGAGACCCCCAGCTCAAAGCCTGTAGGATGATTTGATTTGCAGTGATATCTGAAAACGGCCTCGTCATGCTAACGAGATTAGAGCGAGTGCCTGTCTGTTTCCTGCACCGTGAATTTGCTGCCTGATTAAAACCAGCTCTGCTCCGGAGCAAGTCTTGGCCACCAGGATGGTTGCCAGGTAACTAGACGCGACTTCGACAGGGCAACATCAGTTAAAGGCTAAAATTTCAATACATGACCAACCATAAACTATCCACTTTAAAGCATCTTTTTTGGGTCATGAGTAAGCTACTCTACCAAATATGCATCCCTGTCCACACTATCATCCTTAACTATAAGGGATTAGTGTAGATGTTTCTTATTCTGTCTCCTGCTAAAGGACAGAAGTGTTGTTTGTGTGCCGAAAACAATCATCACTACGAGGAATGCCATAAAACTATTCAAAGTATGCCAAAGTGCCCAAACTTCCCCCTTTTCCATGGAAAAAAGTTCCATAATAATGCTTCATTCCAATTCTCCGTTTATTCAATTGGATTATGTATGCATGGGGGCTCTAATGAGGATTTAAAAATGCAATTATTGCTTAAGCAAAAAATGCGACTTTTTGATAAATGTTTCTATTAGCTAATAAATGGAGAATCAACAGACTTAGAAAACTGCTTTATCCAGGGCTTGAAATTAGCCCATCAATCATTCGAGAGTTTGTTAACTATTCTCCCCCTACCCCCCAACACCCCACCCATCACTGGAGGTCTGTGTATAGGGGAGAGAGGGGGTACCTGGGGACAAATTGGGGATTTGGGGATTATTATTCAGGCAAAAAAGTCTTTTTCAAAATAATTTGTAAACAAATGGACTCAAATTCTGATTACTGATCCTACCCACACTTCCTGGGGCATGCATTTTGGACAAGGAAAAAGGCCTTTGGGGACACACTGTCTCTAAGCACTTATTTGTATTTGATTAGTTCACTGATTGCACCTACACAATGATGTTTATAACAGGCAGGCATATATGTATCCAGCCCCTGCATAGATATTGACTTCGTATTGATTTCACTCTTCATTTCTATGATATAGCATGAGCAGGGCTCTGTATATGGATACCATAAAAAACATGAATATTTGGAGATGGCAATGTTTTCCTGTATGCAATTCCATCTCTTTCAAACATATAAAGTGTATTAATAATGTATAATAGGTATTTATTAATTGTTTATTGATCTATCAACATCGCACCAAAACTGCTTTTAAACTACAATGATATTTACAATTATTCACCATATACTTTGAACACATTTGGTTCAAAAATAGCAATCATATGAACCTTTGAAAATCTATTTCAGGTAAGTATGAAATAATATTACTTCTTATGCGACAGCACGGGGGAAAAAATCTTGTTATATTTTTGTTCGTGCTCCAATTTAAGAATGGAAAACGCTCAGGGCCATTTGTGAATTATTGAATTTGAAATCATTTTAAAATTGGCAACTGGCAAGAGACAGAGCGTGTGCCTTCTTTAAGCACCAACCTGATGTTTAATGTCAAACACAAAAAGCAATGGCACCTTTACAAAAGCACAGATTGAGACTAACAAATGACCTCCTGTAAACACATTGCAGACTAGTGGAGAAGCACCTTGAGACTGAAATCAGAAAATGCCAAAATCAGATTTGAAGCTAAGGTCATGGCTGAAAGCCAGACGTAGGTCAGTGTCACCATCACCATTTTTCCTGGCCAGTCTGTACTCCGTATGTCACCCCCATCTCTAATTCCAGTGCACCCAGCCATCGCAGCCAGTGCCACATAATGTCTGGCACTCAGTGAGCACAACTCCCTAATTGGCGGCCCCCAAATTGTGTTTTATTTTGCTTCTGAGTTTTGAAATATAATCAGTTTGCCTAATTTTATTGCGTTTCCTAATGATGCTTGCCCTGAGCAATTGTACTGTGTAAGCCTTAGCAAACGGCGCGTGTCAGCTAGCGAGATTAATCTTGATTACTTTAGCCCTTGATGAAGTAATGTACAATAATACTGTAATTGGGGAATATTGCAGCAGAAGAAGGTGATAGATAGACGGCGCAATAGATGTTCGAATTCCGCTGGTAATTGTCATAATATTTATGCGATTAGCACAAATTTGCTTCAACAGTCTAAGAGGTTGAAACATACAAGCAAACAAGTAAACACTGATTAATGACCTACTCCTCTGATTACCTAGTTATTTTGGTATGTGCGCAAGGTTGGCAAGAAGCCTGGAACTGGCAGGCTGGATTTATAAAGACGACATATATAAGCAGCTAACAGTCCCAAAGGGCACACGCTAACATGCTAATCACGCTAAACTTGCTACAGCAGCGTAAATGGCCAATATTACTAGCACAACTGTGGAGGAAGATTTGCACTAACAAGCCTGATTGATATGCATGCTAAAGGGCTTGGGTATCTGCTATAATTTCAGCACCAGGCACGACCTAATGCAGAATATTGTAGAGATGTTTCACATTTCATCAAGCAAATCGGCTAGCACAGGTTTTTTTTTTCTAAAGAGATGTAATACAGAGGCCCTCCAGTGTGGCCACAGCTATGGTGTCATGAGTACTCTGTATGAAGATGGTACAGCCCTGTTGCTTTCAATGGACGGTTGTCCATGGAGGTGTCGTACCGTGAGTGGACATATGCTGAGGCTGGGCTTTCATTAACGCTGACTTATCTCTGGTGCCACAAATGTTTTGCTGAGTGTTACACACTGTCCATGTGGGGGATACTGATTACACCAGACTATGTGTGTGTGTGTGTGTCGTTGTGGGTCGGTGTGTGTGCATGCATGCGTGTTTGTGTATGTGTACGTGTGTGTGTATTCCATATTCCAGGATACAGGACCTTCACGCCATGATCCAGAGAGTATAATAAAAGTTATAATTACAATTTTCATTATAATATGAACACCACCTTGAATCTCTGCAATTGTACCTTTACAGGAGAAGGAAAAAAATTCTAAACTAAGAAACTTGTGCATAACATAGAAAAACAAATTTTTCTCACTTTGTTTTTTGAAATAGAAAGCTTTGGTGTAGAAAGTCAATATGATTTAATTCAGCCTACAGCATGTTAGTCCCACCCATTCATGCTGAAGTTTTGAGGAGTGCTTCAGGCTGGGCTGCTTTTGAATGATGAGATAGACAGACAGACAGACAGACAGACAGACAGACAGACAGATAGATAGATAGATAGATAGATAGATAGATAGATAGATAGATAGATAGATAGATAGATAGATAGATAATTATTATTATTCTCAGTATAAACATCAAATTCACAGTCTTATTGTTCTTGTAGAATGACAGTAAAAATGAACATGAATTGAAAATTATACTTCAGTTGCCCCCCACAATTAAAGACATTTTGATGACGATTGAAAGGAAAACAAGAATGAGAAATTATGAAAAATTGGGCTTCACATGAGAGGGAACATGAACAAAAAAATTCAAAAAAAGATCCTGCTGATTCTGATTTCAAGTCGACTTTAAAGCCTCCATACCAAATTACCCAAACTTATTTATATATTATTGCCATGGTTCTACAGCTAAACCTTCTGATACTTTTTTTCAAAGGTTAAAACCAAGCCATTTAAATGTTTTGAACTTGTATTCCGAACCCTACAATACTAGTTATAATACAATTATAAATTTTTTTTTAAAGACAATGACCCCCTAGCCTTTGTTCTAGCTAGTACTGCTGTAGCGAGTGTGTGTGTCGGGTCCAGCTCTGCCCACTGTGGAAATACACCAGGCTGTCAGTGCGCTGACACAGAGTCGAATCCATTATGTTCTTTTGAGTTTATTCCCCTGATTTAGAGCAGCAAACTCTGGCCCGGGATGCTCTCCAAGGTTGCTGTCAGGATGAATTTTATGTCCTTGGCTTTTGCATCTTTCTGCAAGCCTGTCACATCCGCTCAGTGCCACCCAGCACACCAGCCAGGACCTCTGGCATGCTGGGTATTATTAGAATATTGATACAGCCCAAATAAGAGAGAGAGAGGGGCCAGGAACGGTTTGGTGCTTAGTGATGGCAACTAAATTTTGCAGCCTGCCCCCCACCCATTCCATTTCTGCCTGTTCACTATTAGCACATGAATTGTAGCACTGCTCTGATGATGCTGAGCATTTTAATTAGTGATTTTTACAGTCTCATTCCCTCATTAAATTAATTATTAATTAAGCAAAAATATAGGCATGTTTAATGCCTCAATTATGCAAGAGGGTTTTATGGTGCTTAAGCTTTAGAAGAAGGAGGATGCTAGGACTGACCTCTCTTTCTTTTTCACATACACTCATACACTCCTTCTCTTTTCTTCCTGTCTTTCTCTTTCTATGTCAGCTGCTTCTAGCTGAATACATTACATGCTGCATGCATGCATACTTTCATGGTGACATTTACTTGAATTAAAATGTTTCGGATCAACTGGACAGAGAGCTTGTGCATATGTAATGGCGAAGGTTACACATATAGAGTAACATTTCTCTTAGGAAGTGGTAAGCTATTGCCATCATCCAACACCTTTGTGGAAATGGCCTTTAAAATGAGGTTACGGTGCTGCTGCTTCCCTGGACTTCCTGAATCCTGAATGCATAGGCTATGTTTAGCACATAGCATGAGCTGTTAATTATGTGAGAAAAAAATGTTATTTAAAGGCACACAATTTTTTATTTAAAAAATAAGCTGACAAGGAGCATATGTGGAATGTAAATATCTTTTACAATAGTTCAAATTGGCTCTG
Organism: Arnoldichthys spilopterus; assembly: GCA_037974385.1. NCBI lineage: Eukaryota > Metazoa > Chordata > Actinopteri > Characiformes > Lepidarchidae > Arnoldichthys > Arnoldichthys spilopterus. The sequence goes on from JBBPDA010000001.1 coordinate 6,523,260, forward strand.
ATTTTTGAACAGCTACTTGTTTTGATGTGTACCATTGATAAAATTGTAAAATTGTAAAAAAAATAAATAAAAAATAGCACTAGATTGCAAATATTAGTTAAAAACTAGGCCTACACTTTGTGATCTAAGAAAGTTTGGATCGTGCGGTATAGTAATAAATGACATTATTTAGTACAAAATGTTCAAATAAAAAGTGAGTGGGTAAAAAGTAGATTTGTGTAGGTCAATGGGCAGATGTTCCACTTGCATTATTAAATTAACTAAAAAGCCTGTGTGTAACAATGAGGACGTTCAAGCTTCTTTGTGTTTAACCAATATGCTAACGTGCTATGCTAAAAAAAAGAAATTGTGAGATGATTAGACAAATGATCAAAGAAAGATAGAAGGGTTATTAAAATGCACTGATATGATGGCAAACCATGTTAAAAGTATGATCAGAACATAAGTCAAAAACTGTCCTATTCTAACCTAAATATCAACCCATAGCACATCAGTGCATTGTTTTTGCTACAAACACAGTCTAGGTGGATGATGGTGGTGTGAATTGGAACAATGAGGCATGGAGTTGATTATCTGTGAAAGCACATGGGAATGAGACTGTCTAATTATTTTCCTTTAATGAAGCTAGCATTTTCACAAAGCTTTGGATTAGCTGTTTAATGCACTGTTTACAGAGAAGAATTGTCAACGCCTCACTGTACATGATAGCACAGAGCTAAAAATGGAGCCTCCTGCATGTACCTCACTTACAGAGGCATCATTGATATCTGCTCAAAAACTATTAGCTGTTGTGTTATATGTATTGACATTTTATACTTGCAAAATATCAAGCATAATCTTAGAACATAGTTCATTTAGGTGTTGTGTGAAAGACTAACACATTGTGCTTACCCTACAATTTCTGTAATATCAGCAATCAATTTGCAATTACAAAAGCAAGATTTCATTACTGTCGTGTAGTAGCCATATTAACAGTCACCTTGAATAATCCCCTCTCCCTTAGAGCTAATATCAGCAGTACACAGCACAATTACAAGAACTTCTGCATCTAAAGTTTCCTCAGACCTCATGGCCTGCGCGTAAAACTATTTTCTGACACTTGTCCGAGCTGCGAGAGGTGGCAGAAATGCAAAACTATTTTCAATAATTGATTCTGTACTTTAATTGAGCAGCATGAGTGAATGACATAGCTCATTAGCTCACTCATTAGTTAATTATCGGAGAAGTAGGACAAGTCAATAAAAGTGAAGGCAGTAAATTTCAGTGCTAATTAGCAGCGCTCCCTTGGAGACATATTTAAAGGCAGATTAGTTACCTGAATGTCCCACGACGAAGAGGGTGGAAGGAACAGACAAGAGCACGCTAAGGTTAGCCTCTCATCATCATTAAAACTAGAATGACAATACTTACAGCCCTATTAAATAAGCCTGCCTAAGAAGAATGCCTCTGAGAGCTTGTAAACAGTGCCAAGTAGATGGATGATAGACAAGCAAGGTGAATGAGAGCTCTGCATTGCAACGGGCTGACGGAGTGGCAAAAGTACCAAAAACTGAACATAATTAATATTAATTCATGTGTTATTTTACTCATGTGGTGTCTAGTGTGGACGTGATCTTCTACATAAGGCCTGCTGTATGCCTGTTGTTTAGGCTTGTTCAGTTGCTTATGATTACACGAATAAGGCACAAATGGCGCAGGCCATCCATTGCAGCGATCTATCTTAGGAGCCGTTTGTTGTGTCCTGGTGCTAACGTGCTAATAACATTCTTTTTGATGAAAGATGTCATGGTGAAAAGCCACTAATGTGAAAATGCCCTCCTCACAGTAGGCGTCACATACTCAAGACTCGCACACACCCACGACCAGATGAAACGAGTGTCAGAAACTCCTCTTTTGACATGCAAATGGCCCAATGAGATACTTAACACCTGACATAGACCATGACTGTGTTATTCATCCTTTTTTTTTAATAAAGCTCCCCTCCTTTTCTCTCTCTTTCTCACTCTCTCCCTCAGCTGTTGTGACAGAGCAGTCTGGCAGGTCTCATCGAGGCCTCAGCCATGTGTCGCTCCCGTGCAGGAAGAAGCAGAAGGCTGCCTTTATTTACCTCTTACGGCCCCACCGTGTCATCTGCTTAATCATGTGGCTAATGGACAACACAGCCTCGCCTCCTCACACCGGGCCTCTGCTATAGACCCCCATTCACGCAGCGCACAATGGACCGTTTAAGTCATTGCACGCGTCTGAGGGGCTGATATTGTGTCTCTTTTGTTGGAGACACTCCTCAGAGACCCGGCCCTTTCCTCCCCTGCAAAAACAAGCATATGCTTCCTCGTCCCCGGGTTAAGGAGCCCTATGTGCAGCTGGACCGTGGTGCGAGACGGCCGGAATCAAAGTGGCCGATTCCCATGATTAATTCAAACGGTTAATGTGCGCATTATCGGTGTTTCAGATATAAAAATTACCAAGACAAATATGTACTCCACTGAATAATTAATCACTTCTTGAGCTGAATTATGCACGAGGACTTCCAACAGGAGGCTCTGTGCCCCTGACTAATCCTCTTTATACCATTGCTCAACCGCTTTTTACACTCTTTTGTCCCCATTAGAGAGAAAAGGGATTTGGGGTAATGGTGTCTAAACCAGTCCATGTTCGAACATGGTTCGTTTTAGCTGCTGTTAACTCACTCCGGCAGAGTGATATTCTTGAGTTGGGTCTTTATTCCAAGGAACATTATAAAACGTTACATAAAAAGTGAAATTCTTGTTTGGCTTTTTTCTCCCCAAGCTCCTGTTTCTTTAAAAGATTAAGCAGGGTCATTAAGGACACGCAGAGGTTTGCTATGCCATTACGAGTGCTGAATTAATCAACAGGGACGCCATTTAATGACATACTTTGCCTGGCTGATTACTTGTGTTCTCATTAATTACTACGGTTAACTACAGTGCACCTACGAAGCTCCTTACGGTACTTGGCCGGAAATTCAGCTAAGGACACAGCTGCTTTATTTTCTCCTGGAAGCAAATTAAAGGGCATAAAAGAAACAGCTGTGGACAACACGGCAATCATTAGCAATTAGCCATCCACGCACCCAGCAACGTAACATCAAAACTGTAACATTCTCCAGAACTTCTCTGTGTTCGTTGGGGCTCCTATGGAGTGTGAGAGAAGGCAAAAAGGCTGATGTCATTAAAAACAAACATTATTAGGTCTCTTCCATTTCCTTCAAAAAAAAAGATAGAGATGAGGCAGGGGTCAGGAGGATGGGGGAGGACACATGGTCCACACACGTTTTGTTTAGGAGCAATACCAGGGCAGGGCAGGGCAAGGTCAAGCAAGGTTCCACCTTCTATTGTAGGGTGTCATTCGTCAGGCTGAGAGAGCATGGCTGAGTGTTTGGCTGCTTGCCTGAGGGGACAGGTCCTGGGTGTGAGGACCCAGGCCTGATAATGGGGTTAGAGGCTGATGGTTATCAGCAAAACGCCTGAGAAGTTTAATTCCCTTCCCCCCAACCTGCTTAAATAGCAATTGGAATTAAGGGTCAACTGCAGCAAGCACCCCCACAGTAAGGAGGTAGGTAGGGTCATGAATTGTAATTTTAAATTGTATTTATTTTCATTCTTTGAATAAATAGTTGATGGCCATGCCAAATCATTTGACTATTCATAGCACTCAGTAGGCCTCATTTTGAAAACAAATAACATAAATGTTACTTTCGAAATGAGGTGTGTGAATACATAATTCTGGTCATTTAACTTATGCAGTTAGGCAAAATCAAAACACCACCATATAGGCAGGAAAGCGAGATTATTGCTAGGCAAAATTTTAATTCCACTTCTATAGTAACAACTTCAAAATAGGTACAGATTATAGAGCTCCTCAACATTGACATCATATTCATTTAAGTAAATTTATTCAACTTATGTTCAAACTTTTGCATTTTACAAGCTAAAAGAGGCTTGATGCTCACTAAAATATTTTGTTTAAATGTTAAAATTTTAGTCTATGCATTATGAACTAAATTATTATTAAGAATCTAGACTAGTACCATTCCAGACTTGTTTAGGCTTGAACACTATCCAGTGTAGGATGAGATAAAGGTCATATGGATACCGTAGGTATTTGCAGAATGTGGTGTTCAGTGTTTACAAAATTAAAGTGTGCAGTGAACTCAGATGGTTTGAAATCTGCACAGGGGGCTGTTCATTGTTCACGCTTGTCCTGCCAGTGTGGCCATGTTCGCAAAACATGCTCTATACATTGACAGGAAAACCTTTACTTTACAGGGTGCAAATGCGCCCACCAGAGTGGTACATCTGCAGTAACTTTAGTTACTACAGTTCCATTTTCTGGATTTCCATACAGCCTGCTCTGACTACTGGCTTTAATTTTATAATAGCTAAGTAATGAAAAGGTACAATTTTTTAATGTTCAAACAACACATTGTGCCATGCATGTTGCAAGGTTTGTAAAGGCTAAGCTAAAAGAGGCTTGATGCTCACTAAAATGTTGTGGAATATTTTCAGTCTATGCACTGTGAACTGAATAAGTATTAAGAATCTAGACTAGTACCCTTCCAGATTTTTTTATGCTTTCAAACATTCTCCAGTGTAAGGTCATTTACAACCTTGCCCCTGAAAGTGTACCTTTAAACTCATTCGAGGTACACATTTACCTTAAGGACCTTAAGGATGTTGTATCTTTGAGAGTACATTTATTTTGTTTGTAACCTGTTGGACAGAACCTTTATTTCTGAAAAAAAAAATCGACCAAACAAAAGGGATATTTAACAATAAAACATTTGTCTTAAACCCATACATGCAATCATTTAGACATCTTTATTTTTAGATGACATTTTACATAATGTAATAATGTACCAAAAATAACAATGGTCATTTTCAGTCACAGATTCAAAAAACTAATATTGATTCTATTTTCACATGTTCTGTGCTAATAAATACTGACAAATGCTGAAGATACTGTCACCACTACTACAAACTGACTGTGAGAAACATACAATGCATTTGCACTAGACACTTATTTTTTGATGCTCAGGTTTGTCTTTGTTTAAGAATGTTCTTTTTTAAATCTTGCATATGTGAACACAAGATTCCACTTCAGCAACAAATGTCCTCAAATGCTCCATAAATGAAATAATTATAAACAGAGCTGTATCTCCAGAATTCATTTTTATGGTCTGAGAAAGCTGAAACAATCTGGGAGGCATTCACGTCATATGTATGTCTGAACTTTTCCTTTTTAAAATTATGCATTTGGACACTTGTGCAGACATGTGAGGTTGCCTTGCAGGCTTCTAGTACAGCTTTGTGGAGGAGACTCTACATTGCCAGTAAAGACTTAATCAGAAGAAACGAGTCTGCGATGACCAATAATGCTGGCTTCTGTTGCATGCCAACGTTTTTTTTAATTATCCTTTGATTTATTTATAGCGGGTCTAACTATGACGTGAAACTGATTAGCCTTTTTAATTGTGTTAGAGCGCCATTATGATTACCACCCTTTCAGATTTCATACTGCAATCACAGTAGTTGTAAATGAGTGCTATTTCCTAGAATGCCCGCTAAATTGTGCTCTTCTTCAGGAATTTTCTTTTTTTTTGTTTCACCGCTTTGTGCTTGATCAACACTGGATCAATTCCCCTCCACATCTTGCCTCCCCATTACAGACCCTTTTGGAGCAATGACAGCCCTTCACTCATACTGGCTGGCTAAGAGCTGTTTGTGAAAGGCCTTTTTTTTGTTCGGGAAAAGGAGCGGGCCGAGTATGGTTATTTGTGGGACTCCCTCTAAGCCACCCCTCCAAATGTGTTCACCCCTGTTTTACCACTCTCATTAAAACAGCCCTTTGTTTTGCCTCTTTCGAAGCTCTGATCTCTGGATTAGGACGAGTCAAGAGGCCGAGACAGTTTGAAAAAGCCTGTACACCACAAAGAGGGGTCTTTCTCCTCCTGCTGCTGCAGCACCCCCCCCCCCCTTCTTGTTACTGGGCCCTTTGGAGAAAAACAGAGAAAAAAAGAACGAGGAGCAGGAAAGGTCACATGCTGGTGAGATATCGTGAGAACTTAATGAAAGTTTTATAACTCTTGAAATGTTTATGACCTCTGCACTCGGCAGCTTGTCCTCTGGACGAGGGGAAGCCAGCAAGATCCCACGTGGCCCACAGCTGGAGGAGAGCCAGGTAAAGAGCTGCTGCAGAGGCCCTGTAATCAACACCTGCACACTCATCTGACCTCTCAACTGGCATTTAGGCTAATCACCTTAGCATAGTAGTTTGTGCAGTATTGTGAAGTGTGTGTATATATATAATTACAAAGAACAACAGCTATTTTATTGGATAAAATCATATGCATGTAATGGTAAGTCTGTTCAGAAGTTTAAACCCAAGTTAGATCTGAAAAAAAATGCATACTCACCTACAGTCATATTTCTTTGATGGAAATTATTGTATTTCTGTATTGTTTTTTACAAAGAAACAATTTAACAAAACATTTCAAGGAATTTCTCCTTAAGTGCTAGCTCCTTTCTAACTAGCTCAGCTGTTCTTTTCTTAAGTATTTTCTGTGAGAACAATATCCAAAAAAAAAAAAAAAACCTCAAATAATTTATATTTGTGTACATTTCTTCAATTTCCCAAATCTTTAATGCAAGTTACTTGTTCTAAAGGATGCCAGATAGTATAAAAGGCATAACGTTCACCTGTGGAAAATGAGTGCGGTTATTAGTATGGCCAATCACAGCATGTGACAGGCTTTATTGAATTACCTTTACCAGGGAGACCACCGAGGATCCATCTTAGCAGCACGGAGGGCCCGTCATCAAGAACCCAACAGAAATCACAGCCCGTCTGAAACAAATGACAGAATCTATCGCTCCAGGCCTATATTCCCTCCCTCTCTCTCTCTCTCTGTTTCTCTCTCTCTCTCTCTCTCGCTCTCTCTTGCACTCCCCCTCTTGAAACGTCTATAAAGAGAAGCCATCGCATCGCTGTCCACAAAATATGATCAAACCCACGGCATAATAGGATTCATAAACATGCCTAAATACAATTTGGTGAAATGTATTTCAGGAAGAGACAATCATTTACAACTTCTGAGAGGGATTTAGAATAAGTATGTTTGTATGCAAATCCGCAACACGTTTTTTATGTACTCTGCTCTTGCAGTTCATGAAAGCGCATTAGATTTATGGCGTTGCGTGTGCATAATTGTGTGTGTGCATGTGTGTGTGTGTGTGTTGGAGGGGGTCGGGCAGAAGAGTGTGGATTTATACTGAGACCTTTCAAAGCTTTAACTAGGAGAGAAGGAGCTGTGTTTTCACGCCTCTGACTCTCTAAAGCAATCCTATTGGGTTTAAGGACAGGGGCCAATGCCATCCTAGAGCAGCCACTGTGAGCCTTCGCCAGCTCCTGCGATCAAACATATTCTCCTGGCATTAGCTCCCTCCCTCAAAGGGCCAAAGAAACAAAAGAGCAAAGACGACACTAGCAACCTCTCCAGAAAACCCTTAAAATGTCGTATTTCTTTGAAGGGAACTACTGCATTTCTGTATTTTAACCTACAGTTGAGTTAACCCCACATTTCAGGCAAGATTTATTTTTGCTCAACAATGTCTACATCATGCGTCTTTGGATTTTTGTCACATTTGTTTTCCATTCAGCTGCCCTAGTTTTATTGCAACTCTGCATCATACTGCATGAAGTCATGCATTTTAAATGATTATAAATAGTGATATTATGTTCTTTTTAATGAGCTGTATATTCCAAGTGGCAGATGGGGATGCCATGGACGCTATGCACAATTTTCTGTTTTAACATATACTTTTACAGCCAAGTAATTTTTTAGGGTTTTATCAAACCCCGCAGTAAAGACACAATGAAATGTGAACAGTGCTCTATAAAGATGTACCAGTTCTTAAAAGAGGGGAAAAGAGGAAAAAAAGGGAAATGATAGAGAAACCCAGGGCAGCTACAGCCTTAAAGTTGGCATAATCTAAACATTTGAGAGTTTAATGTTATAAAATCCCATTTACAAACTCATTTATTACCAATAAAGGGAAGCGAAACACCTGCTTCATGCTCCTTAAACTCAGAACGGGGAATGTCTTTTTTTTTCCCTTTTCCCTTCCTCCGAGGAGCCATTTCCCTCAATGTGGCATGAATTTGGACGTCTGCGACAGTGGCCTCCATCTTTTTCCTGTGACCCTTGCGCTGGCGGCTTTGGAAGTGGAGTTCAAAGGCACTTCCCGCAGTTCACATAAACCACACTCAATTGGCTCAGAGAGGAAACTCAATTTGCAGGGAGCTGCGCCGCAGACCTTTTATAAGGGAACTTTTAGTCATTAAGGCGAGAGTGCAGGCTAAGCTCAAAGAGAGGGGCAAGTCTGCAGGAGGCTCAACTACTGCTTTAGCCTAAACTCCTCTAATGAGAGGGGAGAGGGAAAGGGAGAGGGAGAGGGAGTAAAAAAGAAAGAGAAGTAGAGCTCCTGTGTGCTTAAGCGGCCTGTCTTCTGCTCGCCAAGGCATTGGGCCACGTTTTTTAACCCTTCGTCCATGAAAACGTGCTTAGGCACTGTAATCCCATCACATTTTGCATATAGCCGTCTTCAGGCGTGGCTGTGGTGGAAAAACAGCCAAAAAGATGCTGAATCAAATTAAATACAGTGTTCGTTGAGTGCTAAAAAACAGTGGTCGGCAGGCAGAGAGGAATGCGCGCCTCCTCTATACATTTAAGGAATCTACTTTAAGCCTGTCAGAGACGGTTTATTTCAACTAGATTTACTGGGGGGTGGGGGGTGCTGGAATCAATGGCACAAAAATACAAATCTTAAAAAAATTCAGACAAAGCCTCCTTCAAACAATTTTGGAAACCTGCGCAGTGAATGCATGTCGAAGATTAGGAAGCGTCATTGTGAGCAGAACGTGCATTTTTACATGCGTCCACCTCAATATTTTTCTGTTATGGCAGGCTGTTTTGGTCTTTGGAAACCTGACATTATCGCTTTCTAGTGAACTGTAATGAGAACCAACAGCCATAGCATCAATATGTGTGTTTTTAAATAATTTATACGTCTCTATATTTTCAATATTTTATTGACTGCCCTTTAACAGCAGCTATGACCTTTGACCTTCAGGGCCTTGACTGTTCCGAAGCCTCCCTTCTCCCCCACCACTTTTTCTTCTCTTTTTTGCCCTGTATCCCTCACTCTTTCATCCTGTTTCTTTCCCCTCTTTCTTTCCTTCTCCCACCATGCATATTGCAGATTAATGACAGCTAATAACGGCTGATGTTCTTGGACATTGGCCGATAATGAGATGAATTCCCGACGGGTTGCCAGGTGTCACCACTAACAAATTCTCCTCTGCAGTGCCGCAATTAGCCTGGGAAAGAAAGAGGGGGGCCCCGACAAATCCGAGGAAACAGAAGAAAAATAATCCTGTGGACAGAGCGAATGTGGCAGGAGAGGACGAAAGGAAAGAGGGGGATATGGATAGGTTACCTTTATGGTAATATTATTCCATAACGGGCTGCTGGCAGGATTTCATTACGTCTCCGGCAACGCTGAAATATTTTCCACAAAATGTCAGCATATGCAAATGAGACAGAGTTCTCATTCGCATGTCATGTTTTGCTGAAAGTTGTCCCGGCCCCACTCTCTCTTTCTCTCTCCATCCCCCCCTCCATTCCTGCACAGACTCTGATTATTCACTCCCAGAAATACTATCAATGTCCGGTCATATTCAGTCAAGACAGTCAATCAATCAGTCAATCAACCAATCAATCAGTCAATCCAGCTTAATTTAACCCAACTATGTCCTCAACAGAGATGACTGAGACTACATGACAATCACACACACAGAGCAGATGCTATATCCTGTTGTCAGAGAGCTTTAGAGTGCCTTTAAATACCTGTCAGATGGAGCTATTTCTCACTTGCAAAGTCACAGTTCTGAAATCTTTTAAGTGCATTATTAACATCAGCTGGTTATTTAGATCTCTTTTATATACATTGTCCCCTGCTGTAAAGATATGCGTAAGGCAGATTAAAAAAATGTCTGTGGCCTAAAAATTTAGTTTCTGAGGCGAGCATGCAATAATGGTAAGTTGGGGAGAGGGATGGGGGATGAAGTGATCAAATTATAAATACAGCCACTTTAAACATGTTAATGTCCCCTTTTCTTTCTGTTATCTTTCTAGAGTCACTAAGGAAAGTACTGATCAGAGAAGACCACCGAAGTTAAATTCACCGAAAAGTGAGGCAAATAACACTGATTATCTTTTTTTATCTCATTACAATGGCACCTGTCAAAATGTTTGGCATATTAGGCAGCAAGTGAACAGTCAGTTCCTAAAGCTAGTTATGTTGGATACAGAAAAAATGGGCAATCATAAAATATTTGAGAGATTTGAGAGGAAAATTTGAGAAGAGCCAGCTTGTGGTGTCTAGACAACTGGGTCAAGGCATCTTTTGTGGGGTGTGCAAAAGAGGTTCAAAAAAGGACAACCAGTCAAGAGGTAATAGCATACTGGGTGACCAAGGTTCTTTAATGCTCATGAGAAGCGAAAGCTAGCCCACTGGTCCAATCCCTCAGAAGAGCCAATGCAGCATAAAAGTTAATGCTGGCTATGATAGAAAGCAGTCCACAGTCAGAGCTGTTTTCAAAGCATGAGAAGGAACTACTAATAATTGCCTTCAGGAATCCTAACTTGGTGCATGTAAATTTGGACTGGAGGCAGAAGCTGTAGGAACGTAAATCTCCAGTAGGGTCAGTAACTACTGCAGTATGGTATACTCATCACTGCGGTAAATTTTAGCAATACCTCAGAAATTCAGGTATTAAAATTGTTCCTTGGACTTAGAATTGCAACTTGCAATTAGAAACTCATATTTACAGTCAAGTCAATTTAAGACAAGTTTATTCATATAGCGCTTTTTACAGCTGAAGTTTTCACAAAGCAGCTTTACATAAACCGGGTGCGAGCCCCCAAAGAGCAAGCTAAAGGCAGCAGAGGCAAGGAAAAACTCCCTAGCCGTAGGAAGAAACCTCGGGAGGAACCAAGGCTCAGAAGGGGGAACCCATCCTCCTCTGGTCGACACCAGATAGCAATA
>JBBPDA010000001.1:6534488-6536988 GCA_037974385.1 Arnoldichthys spilopterus
TTTCTGTAAAGCTGCTTTGTGACAACGTCAGTTGTAAAAAGCGCTATACAAATAAACTTGACTTGACTTGACTTATGTTGAGGCGTGGAAGCGCGGCGGACAAAATCAGGATAAGGACAAGGAGCTACTCAGGGACCTCAGACGGGGCCGAGGTAAGGGCTGGGGAATACGAACTTAGGAGGCTGGGGAACTAATTGGAGTCCCTTGTGAGACAGGGTTGCATGGGGTACGCACTGTACCTTCCGCCATTGACCGCTGGCGGCGGGCCAAAAAAGCATCAAAGACGCAAGGACAAGCGTGTGGCCGAGCCAACGGTCGGTGGAATTCCCAAGGCGACTCTGTTCGAGAATTGAGGGATCCAACAAAACCCCAGTCCCCGGGTGCTCGAGTTGTCAGTGCCTGGCAACTGTCGGGCACCAACCCCAGTCTGAGCCTCCGGTTCAGAGGCGGCGGCCACGAGTCAGGGAGATCGCGACTTAGACGTGGCTGCACGTTGCTGTGGAGACCTCCACACAAACGTCATTGTACGTCACCAGGGAGGTCTCCGTTCAGGCAACACAGCGCGTCAAGTCAGGGGAATCTCCCTGGGCTCAGCCGTCCGTCTCTATGACACCACAGACTAACTTTTCAACTCAAACCTTCATGTTCAGGTGAAATACATACTTTGTCATTAATCATTCACTGTTTCTCACACACAAGGATAAAAGGTTTATCTTTCCCTACTTTATTTGCTTTGTGCTGCTTTTATGTTCACTCTTTTCACCTGTATTACATCAGTCTTTTGTCCTATGCTGTTCTTTGCTGATCCCTTGTGACTCTCTCTGTCTCTCTCTCTCTGTACTGTAGCAGAATTGATTATCTGTTGAGGTAAATCAGAATGTGTAATGGCTGCTCTGGCCTTAATGACTTTATTATTGGCGTGTGGAGCTAAAATCCACAGAAGGGTGGGGGACTGTTGTTTTAACTAAAGTCATGCAGGGAATAGCAATAGGCTTAGAGCTCTCCCTCAGGCCTCACAATAAGTTAATATCCTACATAAAGAGAATGAACACTAACAGTGGATGTGTTAAAGGTCTCTTTCTCTCATTTCTTTTCAAACATTTTCAGGGCAAAAGGTTTACAGGACAAAAGTCTTGAAATGACCAGAAAAACAGGATAAACCTACAACATCAGGACCAACATTTTTGTAAAGTCTCTTAAAAAAAGATTTGTTTAAAACTAAAATCAGTTAGTTGGCCCTTACTTGTAAATCATTAAAAAAAAGTTTATCTTTTTTGGATAAAAGACCATCTTCATTTAAAAACCATTGGTCAAACTGTGCATCTGGAAAAAAGCTGTAAAATTAAGTACAAAGAGCTCTAAGAAAATTACAGATAAAGATAAAGACATAAAAATAGAAACAAATGCTACAAAATAACATTTATATGTTTGGAAATCCATGTGAGCACTGCTGGATCAATTGTAAGGAAACCACCCAGGCACTGCCTAGACAAGGTCATCCATCAAAACTCAGCATCTGAGCAGAAAGGGATTTGTGAGGGAAGCAACAGAGAGGCAGACAAACATTCTGTTGGAGCTACAGGGTTAGGTGTCTGAGACTGATGTTACACCAGTCAACAACATCAAGAGGTCTGCATACAATTGGCCTATATGGGAAGTTAGCTAGAAAGAAGTCATTAACTGAAAATAGTTGGTAGTTTGCCAAAAATGCCTTAAGTTCAAATGTGAGATAAGATTTTAGCCTATGTGTGGTGCAAACCTAATACTTTTCATTCCTCAACAAACACCCCAGTGGTCAAATATGAGGATGGCAGCATCATGTGATAAGGGCACTTTTCCTCTGTAGGACTGTGTATCTGGAAAAACTAAAGGATAAATGCTGTAAAATACAGGAAAACTATACTGACAATCTGCATCAGTGTACTAAGAAAATAAAATGTTTTCAAACCAGAATCCTAAACACCAGTCCAAAACTAGAGACCAAGACTGTTTGAAATATAAAAAAACTGAATGTTCTTCAAATCTCTGATCGAGGAATTGTGGAACTAATTGAAAACTACAGTCCACAAGCATTCTCTAATCAAACTGAACAACCTAACACAAATCAGAAAAGCTGTTCTTGCAGCAAAAGGTGATTGTACCATGCACTAGTCAAAAGAGATGTAAAACAGCAATTTTCACAAACACATGATTAAAGCTAAAGACAAGCAACACTGCTAACTAATGTATCAATGTTGCTACTTTTGGGTTATGTCATTAAAATTTTCATCAAGCGACAGGTCACAGATCTCACCTCCATTATACTTATTATATTAGTTAGTGTGTGTGTGTGTGTGTGTGTGTGTGTAAGAGTTTAAACTGCTGAGTGACACCAGCGGTCAAAGCTTTAGAGTGTCCTGTAGTGAATTCCAACTCGCTGGAGCATTGTAGCTGAAACTCTTGGAACTTGACTGAGGATCCAGTCATGGGGGCATGGCTAATAGTTCTCCTTATTTATAGA
>JBBPDA010000001.1:6541988-6548022 GCA_037974385.1 Arnoldichthys spilopterus
CAATTTGTCCAGGATCTGATTGTATTGACATCAGCAGTTTTTACATGAAAAATATCAGATTTCGGCATAGGTATACAAATTTACACAATATTAGATATTGCCATCTGCCTACAAATCTAAGTAGCAGCCTACAGTGCATCCCTAATAATAACAGTACACATGTTTGACATAGACCAAACATAGCATTTCAGGAAAAGTATCTCATACCAACTGTGTAGAATAGGGTTAAAAAAGTTTGTGGTTGCTTTCCTGCCTCATGGACTGGGCAGCTTGCAGTCATTGAATCAGCTATGAATTTTGCAACAGGATCCTAATCATGATCCTAAGCCCACTAGAAAATCCATCACACAGTAGCTCAAAAAGAATAAAGGAGAATGTTTTTTTTTTTTACTTCATTGATGTCTGGGATTTGAAAAGGGCAATTTATGCAAGTACACCCTCAAACATCTGCAACTCAGCTGATAGAACATAGAACAGTAACTGTAGCACAAAACATTAATACTGGCTATAATGATGTATAAAGATGTTGGAACACAGTGCACTAGTCAAGTCAAGTCAAGTTTATTTATATAGCGCTTTTTACAACTGACGTTGTCACAAAGCAGCTTTACAGAAACCGGGTCCGAGCCCCCAAAGAGCAAGCCAAAGGAGACAGAGGCAAGCAAAAACTCCCTGTTTTTCTGTATGAAGAAACCTCGGGAGGGACCAAGGCTCAGAAGGGGAAACCCATTTTCCTCTCGTCAACACCGGATGGCAAAAACAAACAAAAAAGAATAAAGAATAAATAAATATAATTATAATAGTTCTTATTCTAAATAGGTAGTAGCAGTTCCTTGTGTACAGGTGCCGTGATGACTTTAGACCAGTTATTTGGCGGAGAGGCCTGTTCATATGGGCTCCTCAGCAAGAGTGAGTGCGGTTGAAAGCCGCAGAAACTTCAACCAGTAAGAGGGTATCAGGGTGGGTCAGGCTGGTCCAGATAGCAGAATGGGGCAGGATCACTGGTATCTCAGGATAACTCTGATATCCAATGATGGCATTGTGGCTCAATGGCTTTCTCTCTGTGTCTGGAAGTAGAGTGCTTCTGTCTCCGTATCAACAGCCTTTAAAGACCCCAAAGGCCTTTAAAGGCCCTGCAATGTGACAGTTCGGACAGCTGTGAATGTCTGCAGCCTTCAAGCTGCCACTTCCCACTCATCTCTCCTTCATTCTTCCATCACAGACAAAAGCTTCCCTTCACATTCAAATATTCTGCCTGCATCTGCTTCTAATGCTAAAAAAAATTCTCCATTTGGGACCATGGCTGCCTTGTTGCACCGGCTCCGTTCTTCGATGGCTTGAAATATTTATATAGTTGGATTGGGGGGTGTAGGGGGTGAATCTGGCAGGATCGGCGCCAGTACAAGGGAGTCTGGGTGGATTGTGAAGGGGAAGGCAGCCATAATGTCCCAGAATGCAGAGAAAGAGTCTTTTGCCCCCCCCCCTTTCTGCATCTCCAGTTGGGTATGGAACTCTGATGAAATTTATATTGCTGTTCTCTGCGTTGCTGTCTATATTCTTTGCATTATGCAACAGATGTGGATTGGGGCAAGCATGCTGAATTAGAAGAGCATCTCAGAAACATGAGAAACATGAGCAAAGGCAAAGCTATGTATATGTAACAGCACTGAGCGAGGGATGGGGGGGATTGAGGAACTGAAGAGAGTAAGTAACATTATAAATACAGTAAATTTAAAAACATAAGTACTGCTTTTTCTCTCCAGAATCTCTTAGGAAAGCAATGAACAGTGAATATGCATTTCACATCCACTAAGGCCTAGTCCAGTCATGCTCATGTGAGTTAAGCATTCCTCTGAATCCTCTTCAGAAATAATCAGCTGCAATAATTTACTTCGTTCTCATAAGCATTGGACGCCATGTCATTTATTATGAGCTAAATGTGAGCAATAATAGACAAAATCAAGTTAAGTGAGCTGGGATGTGTGATTACAGTATATTTGCATGAAGATTTTGGCGCCTTCCTGAAAAAAAACCCATCCACAATATTGCAGCAGTACAGAAAAGGAAAGGGAAAAAAAGCCAACCTTGAATTCAATTACCATGAGGCAAGGAATAATCATAATGTTATTGGAAACTCAATTACGGAGGCAACCCATGTCTGAAAATTAGCTGAACTTAGCTAAGGCGAGTCAGCCTTGAATTCATCAGCTATGGATTATCACAATATTGCGTGTTCACTTTGATAGTGGCCAAAGACAAACACATATCAGCAGCGCGCGCTCACTCCCAGAATGTGTATTATTCATGAACAGCTTTCTGATCTATTATAAATACAAAACTGACTCTGCTCCCATTGCCCAAGGCAAAAAGCCACAGACACAGAATTAATTTTATTATATACACATGCATGATAATTCTACTATCCAGTCAAAAGGCAAGGTATTTTCCCACTGTCTGTATGCATACACTGTGATTATGATTCATTGGCTATTTTATAATTATTAGTATCAATATTAATATTATTATCATTATTATTATTATTATTATTATTATTACTACTACTACTACTACTACTACTACTACTTCTACTGGTAATACTTCAGAGACTGCCAGATGAATACATAACGTTGTGCTGAAATTAATCATCATTCATCAAGGCAGGCCATGACACCAGCGCATATGGATAAATGATTTGAAGGAAATCGCTTTGAAATTAAACACCAGTGTACAGGGCAGGCGGGTGGTGGGAGATAAGTGAGCCAATTCATTTAAAAACATTAATGAAAAAAAAAATCATATACTATGTAGCAGTACAGAGCTGCCCCCTATCAGCCTGTTGGCCTGTCTGTGGCTCGGAGAAACCATCAGCTGGCTAACTGAACTTAAAACCCTGTCTTACTACTTAGATTCTAATTAGAATGGTGGCCAGCAGACCCGAGTTGAATGCACGCTAGCACAATTTAAAATGGAAGTGTGATTAAATAAATCAAATAGAGTGAAGGATTGTAGATGCAAAGAGGAGGCTGTGATATCTTCTACAGTGATTAATGTTGCAGCACAAGGGCTAGCATAAATGGCTAATGCTAAGCAGACACACAGCAAAGAATTTAAAGGAGAGGGTGCACCCTGGATATGTAACTAAGGCCTAGCTTAAACATAAAAACATACCCCCCCCCCTTATTATATATTTATATTTGACGTATTTCAAAAATATTATGTCTAGATTGAATCTGCATAATACTGAGGGTTGTTTTTTTTTTATGTAACCAGATTAGTAAAAAGAAAGTAAAAAGCAAACAACACATGCGCCATTTCTGCTGTATTTCTGCTTACATTTTATGTTACCATCCGAATGGACAAGCTTGGCTTATATGCTTTAATAAGCACTTGGTTTGGGGATAACAGCATTGTATCCTTGTATCCTTACATTTCCTTGCTTATACTGCTAATCAGCAGATGCATCCCCATTTGCACAGCTACATGCAGATGTAGAAAAGACCATTTACGCTCATGCTGATTGTGGTCAAGATCCGTCTCTGACCACCTCTGAATGTAATCTGAGTAATCCGATCGTAATCCAACTACAATGTATGTGTGTTTACACCTTTCATGCCGCCAAGTGGAATCCGAGTGTGATCGGATCACCACAATGTTGATTCGAGATGTAAACAGCCTCTATGCATAATTTTCTATGCATATCCCTAAATCTAACATTAACCTCAATAACTAAACAGAACTGAGCAGCTTGAGACATTTAATTTGTGCTCATTTTATAGGTAAGTCTCTGGTTGTGCTACCGTTTTTGTCCAAAAAAAAAAAAAAGACACACAGACACAGACACACACACACACAAAGAGCATAACATATCTACGTCATTTGCAGAGCAATCACGCAAATGCACACACACATACACACTGAAATGTGAGTTTGTGTGCTGCAAACTTTACAAGTAGCTTTTCTCTGCTCTTTGACTAGCTTGCCATGATTTTTTCCCCCCTCAGTGCAGTAGACGACAGCACGGTGCATGGAGCAGCCGGGAGAGGCTTCAATCCGGCATTATCAGGGGAGTGCACATTGCCTCTCATAAGGCTTTAATTTATTTGTGCCTGTTTCAGCCCCAGATTAAAGTTTAATTGGCACAGACTGGCAGCTCCCAAGTTTTGACTAATTCTTCTTATCAAGAGTCCTTACTGAGTCGCTGAGGGCAATGTGGGGCCTGTGTGCGGTACTGGTGCCCACACACACACACACACACACACACACACACACGCACTAACACACACACACACACACTCAGTGGAAGTCAATGCTGTAATTCCCCTTTTCCTTTGGCCAATATGTTGAATACCTGAGACAGCTTAGTGTGTGTGTGTGTGTGTGTGTGTGTGTGTGTGTGTGTGTGTTGTTGTCTCTGGCAAGCACCTCCCAACCCAAGTAGTATAATTAGACATGCATCAAATTATTTACTGGAGGATTTAATTGATTTATACATGAGGGCATCTCTTATATTTCACTAGACCTCTGCTCTGAATAGCAGCTTCACATAATGGTCTTTCAAGACATAATGCAGTCTGCACTGAGCAGTGTATTATAAATGTCTTTTGTGACAAGGACAAGCTTCAAAGAGAATATGTGCATTATGGAAAATAATGAGATATGGGTTTCGCTCTTTGTTTCAACCTCGCTACTGCCTTTCTGACGTCTGCAGTTTCCATCAGATCTTCGGAGAGCATGATGGCGTATGTGTGTGTGTGTGTTTACATAAAGAGAAGTACAAGCTTAAGTAATGGAAATGGCTCCTGCTTCATCATCCAAATCTATATAGGAGTACAAATTCAGACACACACTGTACTATGGATTTTTGGTGGGAAACAAATTTGGCTTCATGACTGATACTCTGTGCGATGTTCCTAATCAGCTGTGTAATAGCACCACCGCACAGGCCAAAAATGGGATGTGTTGGATTAGATGGATACCCTGGGGAAGCAATGAAGCCTACAGAAGCAGGAACACAAAACACAGACACACTCTCACACAAACGTGAGGTCATGTGCGTCTCCATTATGAATTCTATATGTAAGTACATATTTATTTATGTTTTAGGGAAATCCTGAGTCTCTAAAATGTAACCTCAGTTCCCAGAAAGAAGTTATTGTTCTTTCAGTTTTTTTAAGTGATACATAGCTTTGTAATAAATAAAGTCACAATCATTTTGTTTGCCCTCATTATAACATTTAGCCATTTTCCCTGTTTTTCTACAAAGTTGGGAACATTTACCCCTGAAAATGTACAAAAACATATACACGCATTGCACTAAACTAAAATTGCATCGAACTAAAGCTTCATGTTTGGCATTAGGCTGATAAAGAAGGGGTTCAATAAAGAGGTTAAATACAAGGATTTAAACATGAATAAAAGAAGTGCATCTCTGCTGGCATTCAGAATCTGCAAGGTTAATACATTCATAGCCTCACACCAAGGCTATGCCGATCTGTTCTTTGTGTCTCTCTTACACACACACACGCACACACTTGAGTCCCAGTATGAACCAGTCTCTCACCTGCCAGTGTGGGTCTAGGCTGTTGCCAAACATGCACAAACACACACACACCCACACATACACAGGTACAGTTGCCTCAGCTGGAGACAGCTCACTGGCCTAATGCAAACAGCATATTAACACACAGTCCCTTAACACACACATACAACTGCTCACTGAAACCTGGGAACTGTGTGTTTGTGAGAACCTCCCACATGCAGAGTGTGCATAAGGACCACACACCCCTGTAAGCATACCTTCATTTTTCAACAGGTGTCATGTCTATGCGTGTATGTAAATTCTCTCAGGAACAGGGGTCATTTCCACCCCATTTCCACCCAACAGGACTCTGCTGGTTTAGGGAATTAACCAATTACACCACTTTGATCAGTGGCTCTGCATACTGAGGCTGAAGTGAAAGTGAAGTAAAAGTGACTCTTTGTCATTGTGAACACACTCAAGCACCACAATGAAATGTGACCTCTGCATTTAACC
>JBBPDA010000001.1:6551064-6562688 GCA_037974385.1 Arnoldichthys spilopterus
AGGGTACCTCAGTAGTGCCCGGGCCGGGACTCGAACCTGCGACCTTCAGGTCCCAAAGGCAGCGTCCTAACCACAAGGCCACCACTGCCCACAGGGTGGACAGTCACATATGATGCTGGGGTTAAAGGCATGGTCTTATCCTCCTTAGAGCTAGAAATCCAACCTATTCATGTCTAGCTTGGACATCCTTTATCAAACATGGGCTCAGGTCAGGTTCAAGTTGCGTGCTACTAATGGACCTGGAGATGTCCCAATGTATTCTGGCTTGCACTGAGTTTCCATTCCATTTTATTTTACCTTTTTACTTGCATTATGTGAAAAACTAGCAAGCTAGAGACACTTGTGTTGTGTCAGTAAGTTCCAGAGGTGCACCAAAAATGATAAGAATAGTGCATTATGTATGCTTATTATGTATGATGATGTGATGAGTGCTGACACTGTTGGGAGGTAACAATATTGTCACAAACATAAGCACCATCACAAGGAAAGGGCATTATTCAGCCTGTTTTTGTGATGGTTTTCCAGTGTGGGCTGGATTTGTCTTTCTACAGTCAAGTCTCAGTTCAAAACTGTGGGTCAAGTTGGACTCAGGCAGGATGTTCTTGGGATATGTTCGGATCTGGGCCCACGTTTTCCGAATGTCCTTGGGATGTTTATGTGTGCCAAAAACTCCCTGAAGTAACATTCGCATTAGGGTCCAGAGATTCAGGATTTGAACCTAGGAAACCTCCATTGGTAAGAGGCCTGATGTGTGAATCTGCTGTCACTCCTGGTTTGCTCTTGTTGTCTTAATGAAGCACGCAGTCTCTCCAGAGGCTTCCAAAACATTCCGCTAATCCTTTCCGACACAGACGACCTTCAGTCTGCATCAGAGTCAATCAGAACAGCCCACTAATGCACCCTGCCAGCACCACCACCACTACTCCCAAACAACCTACACGGCATGCCCAGTGAGGGTCTTCCTGTCTGGGCTTCAATTATCCACCCCTCTGGACCTCCAGGTGAGAAATGAGTCCTAAGCTTCGATATAACCTCTGCCCTTCCTGAGGGATGTGCACCTGGTGGCTCTTGGTCCCTCTCAAACACATATCCACACACACACACAAACAAACACACAAAGGTTAACTTCTAGGTAACTAAGGGGGCACAGTTTTACTGCCTATATGTTGTCTAGTTTCACCTGTAGCATATCTGAACCAATAAGGATATTTGTTGACTGCGGAAAATTTTAAGGGCCATTGATGTTTCACCTTTGACAGAACTTGTATACACAATATCTAACTGATTTAGGCTATATTTTAGGTGGTGATGTGCTGGTTTAGGTCAGGTTCAATGTTATTAGTTGAACTGGGTCTGGTCAGGACCAGACAAAATGCAAAAGCCTTGAATCAGATTTGCACGTGGTTGGTCCACTCGTTTTATTATGGCTCCTGTGGTTTATTTGGGTTTGGACCAAATGTTAAGAATTAGAGGATGGACTCATAAATAGATGTTCAGATTTGTTTAGAGCTCAAACACACAGACATACACACATGCATGCACAAACGCTAGCAAGTTAAGTTGGCAAGCAATCATGCATTTTGTAAGACGGTTGTGCCTTGGTGATTAGCTAACTATGCACCTCTTTTGGATGTGTTTTAAGGGAACATCTCCTAATTCTCTCATTGTCAAATGTTCTACCACCTTCCAAATGGATCAGTAAACCCAGATATACTCACACTGATTGTCTCTGCAGTACTTAACTGCAATTTCACACAGGGACAAACAAAGGGTTCTTGCGGGCAGGCGGCTGTGTCTCTGACTTTGCATGCTTTATGTGCAGTTTCTCTCCGAAGCATGGCTGCCCGGGGACTTCCTTCCGCATTGAAATCGATCGCATACACACAGCCCTTCTGTAGCCAAGGCCTGTGCAACAGATGGAGCTTTAGTCCTCTGACAAACCCAAGACACAGCCAACTTCTCAGAATGTGCCAGCTATGGTAACGAACTGTCCTCTACACACACTCTTTGTCCCTTTACTTGGCTGCTGTCCTCTCTAAGCTGTCCTCCTTCATGATGAATACTGGCAAAAAACACTTAGCTGGGCAATTGGTGAGACGTAATATCTTTTTTAGAATGATGTCTGGGAGTCCAGATCGTTTTTCCATTGTAAATAGATGTCTTTTGATGTACATGGTTCATCCTTCTTGGCAAAGAATACAGACACAGCCTGCCTTTCTTTACTCAGGGAGTGTTATCTTGAACAAAAATAAACAAAGAATTTACTTCCTCTGTCAGTGTTTCACACACTTGAATTTAATCTGATTTTATGTTATAGACAAGCTAAGGCATAAAAAAATGAATTCTTCTTATGCCAGGTTGGTAAGTTGGTTGGTTCTGTCAAAATGGTTAACATTAAGAAAACAGAGATAGCGAAAGAAAGAAAAACAACAAGAAGGTAAACTGGTAAGAAGTTAGGGTAAAAGGCGCATACACCAATGGCTCAGTCTTTGCAAGGATGGGTCATGGCTCATCACTTTGTGCCAAACCTCACTAGAGAATTTTCAATCAATTAAAAAAAAAAAAAACATTTCTCAGCACAACATCGCAAGGATCACCATCTACAGTACATAATGTTGTAAAAAAGATTCAGAAAATCAGAAGAACACTCTTGCTGGAAACCACTATTAAATATGCATGACCTCCAAGCCCTCAGATAAATTGCATTTATCATGTTACTTTGATAAATATAGCTAACTGGGCTCAGGATGACTAGAAAGCTATTTGTGAATTCTTTGCAGAAATTCTCGAGTTCTCTAGGCCTAAGCACATCTCAGATGGCCTGAAAGAGAGTTAGAGGCACATACTGGGAGAAGTGAATGGTTATTTCAGCAAATCAATACCAAGCCTCATTCTGCACAAGCTACAACAGTGTGGCTTCATAAAAGAAGAATGCATGTGTTTGCCAAGCGATCCACAATATCTTTTTGGAATGTATGAACATTATTAAGAGGAAAATCTGACAAATATGACCATGTACTATTGAACAGATAAAGTCTTGTATAATAAAATGGGTAAAAATCCATTTGCTAAACTGCAACAATTAGTATCCTCAGTTCCTAAATGGTTTAACAGTGTAACTAAAATAATAGGAGATAAAACACAGTGGTAAACATGCCTCTGTCCCAACATTGTGAGTGTGTTATAGGTATTACATTCTTAATTTGGTGCATCTATCAAACATTTTTAAGTTGGTCAGTGAAAACTTTGGAAATCTTTTATTTGTGTTTTTGTTAGTTCAATAATGATTCAAGAGAATTAACAAATTGCAGATCCACTGATTTGTATTACATTTTACAGTTTGTAGACATTCTGTTGGTTCTTGTTTGGGTCAGTTTTTGTTTAAGAATATGCAGTGGAAAAATATCCTTAGATATTTATTTGTCATAGTAATGCCTGTGTAAACTGTCAAGTATATGTGACAGCTAGTTGTGTAGTGGTATGAGTTGTGTCAAAGTGCATTTCTCATAAGGTGTGGTGGTTTTTGCCTGAAATGGAGCCTGTGCTCTATATCTTGTAGCTTAGCAGTGTGCCGCTCTCTTCCTGTTAGCTTTACACCAGAGTGAATCTGAGGATAGCATTTCATCCAAACAACCTGCTGCCATCTTGCCTCAGTCATATCCTGCGCCATCTCAGTGCCGTCCAAGGAGCTCCTGTAACTGCAAGCTGACAAGTCACTTTGCGTCTTTGCTGTGTCTTAGAGTCAGCAATGAAATGAAGAGTACATGGCCATGCATGAATGCACTCACACAGAAACGCTGACCTGATGCACACTGACACAGTCACAACAAGGCCTATTGTTCTGCTTAGCATTCACATACCCACACAAATACACACCTACGCATGTCAGACCTACCTGTGCCGACATTTTCCAACCAAGTGGCCTGGTGCATGTCAGCAGTCGTCATGTATACCTCAAGGATCTGCAGGGGCAGAGAATCTTCTTTAGGGAAGTGCAATCGGCCATGTTGACACATTACTGACTAAAGAGTGCACAAAAAAGCATCTAAAAGGATCACTGAACACATACAGATTTAAGCCTGAAACCACAATGAAACATTACAAAAACAGCTTCTTGCTGTTCAACAAAAAGAAATTGGCTGGAGCAGAACAGAACGGCATTCCTGCACCCTGTTGTTAATATGAAAGACAAATAATTCAGAAAAATAAAGGTCAAACATCTTTCTCAGGAAAAAACAAGAGGTGCATGAAAATCTTTCAAAATTAACATGTTTAACCTTTTTAATCATGCTACTGAGCTGAGTAAGAGCAGCCCGCCATGTTGGCTCACACTTGACTAGATAGAGCACAAGAAACAGGATCTGAAGGGGACGACTGCCAGGGAAACAGACAGACTGTCCCTGTAAGTGTGAAATTGAAATGAGATGACAAAAACCACCACTTCCCGTCCACCGAATGCGACCAAAAATATCAGCAGAGGCTTCTGTCATGCAACATTTAGATGAAGCCATTATAGCAGTAGCACTCTTATGCTAATAGAAAAGTAGCAAGGCTCTTAAGAGGTCAGCAAGTGCATTAAAGAAGCCCCCCCCCCCCTTCTCTCTCTAATCTCTCCCTCTCTCCCTCTATCTCTCGAAAGCTCTGAAATATGAAAGCGAAGGTCACGTCGAGGGTACAAAGATGAGCGGTTAACTTCCTTGTTCAGCACCCTCTCCCTTATTCTTCGGCACAAAAGTGAAACTGACATTGGGCACATATACGCACAAAGAAACAAGGCCTCTTCAAACACAGGCAGTCCTGCTTGCCTCCATTAAGACACAAGCTTCACTTATTTCGCACAATGTAATGAGGCCTGGCCCATTTTCTCCCAAGCTTTTAGAAGCTTTTACACATCTCCCAAGACCTGCCGCTCCAGTGTAGATGGATTAAAATTTTTTGTGTGTGTCCTGCATGCCTATTGTACACTAATACGCTTGGGCTTAATCATTGGAAACCTGAAAGCACTGGCTGTCCCTGTTTCGCCTTCTTTCCTCCTTCTCCTCTCATCTCTCTCTATAAGGGATTTCTCTATTTAGGAATGCATTGTTTTAATGCAAATGATAACCATAAAACCCAATACCCCATTCTGTTAAATTAATAGAATTACGAAAAAAATGTAATGATAGCAATTAAGTCTTGAAAATGCAAATTTTATAGTCAAGGACAATTACCTCATTTATAGGGTGAGCTGGAGAGATGCCAGAGGAGGGGGATTAGAATGCCGGTTGCTCTCGGTTACATGATGACGGATATGTGCCGTGCAGGGAAGGCTGTGCACCTTCGCACACTCTAATACAGAGACTGCACAATACACACACTAAAGATGAGAAAAAAAGAAAAAAATGAAAACATAAAAAAACACTAAAGATTCTACAGGCTGCAGACAATAAAGACTACAAGCAATAAAAACTAAAGACAATACAGAGTACAGAGGTTAAAGGCCACACCCTCTGCAGACTACAGACAATATAAACTACAGACACTACAAACTGCAAGTACTAAAAACTACACACAATCAAATCTACAGCCATTATAGGCTGCAGGTACTTAAGACTATACACAAAAAAGCAGCAGATAGCAGATACTACAGAATATAAAACATTATATGTCCTTATAGCACAAAACAAGGTTTTCCTTTGCAGCCCACCACTACCATCAAGAAAAGAAGCATGAGTTATGATCTATGTATGTATATGTATCTGAAAAAGGAGAGCCAGAGAGAAGGAGATTCATGTTATTAGTCATGCCTTCATAGGATGGAATGAAAGAATGGGAACAATTAAAGTACATACCTTTGCAACAGACATTACATCAAATTTAAAGTCCAGAAAACACATTTATTTATTGTATTTTCAGTCGTTTTATCTTTACATAACTACTTTCGATATTATTGACTGATGCAAACCACTCCAGTTATGCTGGCAGAACTAAAACAGTTACATTAACAGTTAGCAAAGTTGTCCGGTTAAAGCAAAAGTATATTTTCATTCTGAAGATTTAATAGTGGGTTTCTACCAGTCTATAGGAATGATATTACAGATGGTAATAACATGAATTCTATTCAGTAATTCAGGGATTTCTCTGTTTTAAGTGATTGAAAAATTGAAGGCATGCTGTATAGGGATCACACGTGGCCAAAACATGCAGTTTGTTTTCAGATCTTTGTCTTTCTGCTGTTGACGGATGATCAGAATGTTCGTTTCTTGAAACAGATGGATAATTACCAGGCCTATGCTTGCCGCCATGGTTGCTGCAAGGTTTTTACACACAATAAGCTACAGACACTATAGATTTCAGAGACTAGACTACAGACACTAACCAAACTGCCTCATTAAAACAACCTTTGCAGACACTGCATGCTACAGCCATTGCACATACCATAGCCTAGGTACACGAAAGCCACTGACACTGCAGAAAACAGACAATAGATACTACATGCTAGAGATAATACAGGTCAATGCTGCAGATTCCTGGTGTCTAACATATCAAAAAACATCACTGGCTTGCTTTTACAAGTCTGGTAGAACTTAATGTATCATGGTCGATTTTTGCAATCACCAAAAAATTCAATGCAAAATATAAAATATGAAAATATCTTTTCTTTTAAGATATATAAATGCATGAACATGTTTAATTTTGTTTGTTTTAGCAATTTTTTAAATTCCCTATAACTGTTTACACAAATACTGTATCTAATCAATAGATTTGTGCCTGTCTGAGTATGGATCATTGGTCCAGGTTATGATTAGGTTTAGAGATGGATTCACAATCAGGGCTACAACTAAGAGTGGTTACACCACACATATTCCCAGTAATGTCCTCACACCTTTCCATCTCAAAAAATGTTTAAATGACCTTCTGACAGTCCTTTATATAGTGGCTTGTCTACTCTGCTTCTGTGCCAATGGTGGAGGTGTTTTCTTCAGTTAATGCCTTGTCCCAGAACAACAGCTCAGTCCGGACTGCCAGTGGATGATATAGGGACACTATTATAGTGAAGTTGTAAACCTCCTCGCGCTTAACGCACTATCATAATAGAATATTGATCATATCAGGGCTCTGACCCTGCTGCCTTGCACTTCAGAGCATAAAAGGTCATTTGGTGTGAAAGAGGAATAAGGGATATGGCAGGGGCAAGAAAAACGCACTCTATGGCTTTTTTGTTACTGTGTCGGATACTGAGCAAACATCGCAAAAGTGTTTCAGGTTACGGTGAGTAAACGATGATAATGTAGCAGTATCTCCCATGTAAGGCCCTTACACTTGAGCTATATGATTCCCTGACTTTCTCTTCAATCTTAAACTTAACAAAGCTAGTATCATGTCCAGTACCAGATAGTTTTCTTGTATGCATGAAATGGGAAAACGCTGTAATTTATTACTATTTCAGGCCTATCATTATATACTTGGATAATGATTATGTGTATGTCCCTGTCCTGTAGGTTTTTTCCTGGTTTTTAGTTTTACTTTTTTCTTTATTAAACACAGATTTCATTTCATTAAAACATTTAAAGGAAATATTTTACACAAGGATCAATTCACAGTAACAAATGACAAGACAGGAAGCATCAATACTTATGTGTCAATGCATCCATCCTTACCTTCACACATATGATTTACAAGCAATGCTTGCAAAGTGTCGGTGTGCTGTTTTCTGTATGTCAAAGCTGGAACATACCTAATTAATTTTAGTCACTGCACTGCGTTATGCGACATATGTTTGCTTCTGCCCTGTTTTTTAGTAATTAATTTAGCTTTTCAAACATACACGTCGTAGTTTTACGCAAATCCACATCTGCCTCATCTAGCCTAAGAAACAGAGGGGCAATTTGGAGTATTAAGCGCTGATCAGAGCATTTGGGAAATGCGCTACAGGAAAAACAATGACAAATAACCACACACCATGCGAACAGAGCCACAAATTACACCAAGAGCAGGAGACGGTTATGCTTGATTGAAGCAATTTAATGTTTTCTTGAAAAAAAGAAAAGAAAAAAAAAAAAAAACAGGTCCTGGGAGGACAGTTAAGAAAATGACTTTTTAATCGTTCAAATGGCTCGACTCTCTTGGCGATGGCGTAAAGACTCGCAGCCATTAAGGGGAGGTGTCTTCGAGCCGGCCGACTTTTACTTCTGCAGCCTCGACGGAAATTTTTGCCCAGCACCCACTCCAGCGTGAAAAGTGTGTGGCACGGACAACCTTGACATGCACAATACATTAGAAAAGTGAGTAATCCCTAATGTGACATTACCAGGCCGTGGAACTTAATGATGAATTTGGTTTTTCCTGGGCCTTTGGAAATATATTCATGAAATTTCAATGTCCAAATGAAACAAGTCATCTTTTAAGCAGGGCACAACGATGACATTTCATTCCTCATGTCTGGTTAAAGCAATGTGTTATTTATTTATTTTGGCAAATAAATTGTCATCTGTCTTATTTGAGGCCCTGTCGTCTGGGTCAGCTAATTGAACAGCAGTTATCACGGCGCCTTTTTGTTCTGCAGCAAATGAAACTGCCATTTTAGCATCAAAATAATCAATTTGATGAGTATTGTATATACTGGCTACTCAAAGTAATGCAGTATTGATCGTGGCCCTGATGTACTGCAACTCACTGAGAGAGAGAGTGATTATTGGCTTTTGATGGATTCCTGTGTGGTGGTTTTTTTTCCACCCTTAGTTTCACTGCTGTGGTGTGCAGTGCTGTTATTGTAAGCCTCATTCCTCTCTCTATTACTGGGTAAAGTCCAGAACAGCCCTGCCTACCCTAAGTGCTCATTTCTGGGTTTGAAGGTTTCCGTAAATAAATAAGTATTTTTTTGTGCTAGGATTTAGGTTATGTTTACAATTACAAATAACAAGCGGATATATTAGAATATACTATAAAATCATGCAAGTGTTTACAGAAGGCATACTATTTTAAAAGGTTTTATATTTTACTGCATTTCTAGAAAGCTGATTCGTTTTTGTACTGTTCCCCCAAACCCCTAAATTTCTAATGTACAGTCCATATGTGCTCTAATGTGCACCCACAGCAATCTCAGGATCCCCAGTTTATCTATTTTATGTAGTACAACATGTAAAAATACAGGCAAACTATACAAATATGTCTTACTAGCTTCCAGTAACAAATGCTTTAACATTCATGCTACTGTTACAAAGTTAAGGGAACAATCACAACAGAGTTAAAACAGAAGTTTGGAATACTCCACATTGGACACACAGCAGACTAATTCATAGCAGGTGAGGTATCAAGGTATGAAAAGAGAATTCATCAAGGGCTCAGTCTTTGCAAACAAAGATGTGTTGAGACTTACCCCTTTAGGTCTTTCAACATCTACAGTACATAATATTGTAAAAAAAGATTCAGAGAATTCAGAGACATTTCAGGGTGTAAATGGCAAGATTGGAGACCTCTGCTTAATATGCATGATCGTAAAGCCCTCAGGCGGCACTGTCAAAAAAAACTGTACATTAGGTGTATATTAGGATTTTAGAGAGACATGCGTTGCCATTAAGGTGACGTCCCTTCCCAGGACGTCCATGCATATTTCAGCCAGACAATGCCAGACCGCGTTCTGCATGAGCTACAATAGCATGGCTTCACACACAGCGTGTTATTGCTTGACTGGCCTGCTGCCAATCAAGACTTATACCCTATTAAATATATATTGAACATCATAAAGAAGAAAATCTGACATCAACCACTATTGAGCAGCTGAAATGTAATATCAAGGAAGAATGGACAAAATTTCAAATTGTAAACCAACTATAGTTAATATTCTCAGTTCCAAAATTGCATGTTTCATGTTGATGTAACACATTTGTAAATATGCCTCATTTGTTGAGTTTGTTGCACCTATCGAATGTTAAATTTGTTCAAAAATTTACAAAATACAATTAAGTTGGTCAGTAAAAATACTGAAAATCTTTTCTTTGTACTGTCAGTTATGTAAAGGTTAATGTAAATTAACATATCACAGATTTTTGTTTTTAATGCATTTTGAAAATATCCCATTTCTGGAAATGGGGTTTGTATTTCCAAAAATGTGCTTTGTTTCACAGTATTGCTGCATACACCAATACAGCAATTGAATGTAGTGTTTACACTGAAATTTAGCATCTGTTCTATACCATGTACATGCCTGCAATAAAAACTGACATATGAACACCCCAGAAATCCTCATAAATGAATACATTTCTTTACAATAGCCACTAAATATTAAAACATTATTGGTAGGATATTTGACAATACTGTTAAATTAGCCACAGTGCCCTGTACATTATTCCAGCCCAGAAATACAGCACCTCACGCTCATAGCAGCCCACACTGCTGCAACATGTGTGCCTCCTGCCGAAAAATAATGTAAATATGGATCAGGCCGGACCTTTTGCAGTGCTATGAATGACAACAAATGTGCTGCTGTTTTGAATCAAAGGGACAGGGGTGTGTGGAGGTCTGCTTGGAGTCACAGATAATGTATGGTTGGTCCTGCCCACACCTGGATCACCTCACACACTTATTGATTAGAGGCAGCAGCAAAGACAGATAACCAGTGCTGATGTGGACATGCTTGACTGGCAAAAAAGCCAGGGGCTCTGTTGTTGTGGTAGGGGTGCAGAGATTGTGTGTGTGCTTAAGAGAAAGAATGAAAGAAAGAATTTATGTGTATGTGTGTGTGTGTGTGTTGTGAAGAACAACTGGTAAAGGAATAAAAGAAGTAGGCAGTGTGGTGTTTGTGACCTAAACGTGTATGTGTGTGTGAGAGAGAGAGGGAGAGAGAGAGAGATATCTGAAACAAATAAATATGCCTATGTGTGCATTTTCTTGGAGTCTGTGCCGATGGGTGTCTGCAAGCATAAATAAATGAGTGTATGTGTGTGTAAGACTGTGTGTGTGTGTGTGTGAGTGTGTGCGTGTGCTGCAGGCTGCTTTCCCTCTGTGGTGTCCACATGAAAACACCTCTCGCACATAAAGGCTTTACACATGGAAAAATCAATAGGCCGGTGATAGAACTCGGCTGCAGTGGTTCCCCAGGTGAAAGATTGATCTGAGCTCCGTCGAGGCTTTCTCCAAACTCCAAATAATGGTTAGAGGCCAGCGACCTCCAAATCTCAGCAGAAAACATACACACTATTCCTCCAATAATTATAGCATTACATGAGTGAACAATGCTTTAAATAGGCAGTGCACCAAACACAGTCCGACCGTTTTTAGACGTAGCCGCTTTAAACTTCACCAAGCCCATGGACCATACTGAATAGACCAAGTGAGATATTCCTCAAAGAGTCAGCCTGTTTACAAACATGCCTTTGTTTCTATTCATGTCTGCAAAATCTCAACAAGCAGACATGGCTGTTTTTCAAGCTTCTTTTGTTTCCAGTAAGGCAGCATATTCAAACAGCTGGAGAACAAGCCAGCTAAAATGACTCTGGCATTACTCTGTGGCGATATCATTCATAGGCGCATACGGAAGCCTACTGAACAAGGCAAAGACATTTTGAGTTGGGGGGGGGGGGGGGGTTGGAAAGGAACCGTGTACCTGGGGGCTCCTTTCTAAAAAAAAAAAAACACACACAAAA
>JBBPDA010000001.1:6562698-6577500 GCA_037974385.1 Arnoldichthys spilopterus
CCCCCCCCCCCCCCCCCCCCCCCCCCCCTCCCCCCCCCCCCCCCCCTCCCAAAACAAACCATGTCACTTAGGGATCATTTTTAAAGAAAAAAACACACACACACAAACATATGTATGTATATATAATATATAAATAAATAAATATTCATTAGTACATAAATTAATACATGAGGGGGAAATAAAGGATAAAAACATATATGACATTAAAATGTACACTGAATATTCATATTAATAGAAGATTATAAAGAATTAATAAGAAAAATAAGAAAGACTGAAAAACCGTCATCTGCACTATAAGTCTGTAATATTTTTGGAAATGAAGCTAATGCTTGAAACACACCATTCCTTAGCATTTTATCTGTCTCTAAACCCAGCTGGGAGAAGCCAGCGGTGATGTACGGGCCGGCGGTGTCTCCCTGCACCTAGCCCATCAGTAAAACGAGCACACTTTGAGTGATGACTTTCCTACAGGAACCAACAGCTGTATGTGCAAATCATGCATATAAATCAATTACCAGGGCCTATGTACTTTAAATGCACCCATTAATTAAGCAATGTCAGAACCAATGAAGTGTGAAGTTCATTACATTTTTAGCATTCAAACGCAGGATTATTTGAAGAGAAGATGGCTTTACCTAATGATTAGAGTGAGTCGAGTGGCTGCCAGGAAATGAAGACAGAAGACGAGAAAAATTAAGTCACATTTTTACAGGGACACGTAGGACTGAGGCAAAACCCCAACAGGCCCAGTTTTCGGTTCTTATTTTTATGGTCCTGTGATAATCGGTAGAAGGGATGTACCCACTCTATGTTTAGTTAAATGATGTGGAGCTTAGGGTCTTACGTGACCAGAATCTGTATATGTGCGTGAGTGTCTGTATGTGTGTGAGTTGGGGTAGAATTGGGCTCTACTTTTACCTTTCTGTGCCAGTCTGCTGTCCTGTATAACATGCAGAGAAACAACAAAAGATAGAGAGACAGACAGAAAGAGAAAGAGAAAGAGAAAGAGAGAAAGAGAGCAAGCAAGAGAGAGAGATGGTGGAATGCAAAAACCTAGCTAGCTGTATTAAGCGTTGACCTCTGCATAATGAAATATGGTGGAAATGTTTCCTACTCATTACAAGGTTTATGTTGTGCCATAATTTGCATATTCATGTTTAAATTTCCTCTTTTCTTTGCAAATGATTTTCCTGTGAGCAGGACGTCTGCCTCAGCCTCCCTTTAAAATAATAAATAGAAGTGTTCTGTGCTGTAACAGAGCATGTGAGCAGTGGTTTAACCGACAGCTCTAAAAACAGAATCTATCTTCTGCTCTCTCTGTGATAAAAATACAATTTTACCAAAATTAGGGCAAAAATGAAGCCGTGCAGATTCCTAACAGACTTATTTCATGTGCTACAAAAACCCCCACATCTCTAAAATTTCAAAAGCTCATTGAAGAAAAAAAAGTTTTAACTTCTTGAAACTTCTTGTCTTAACCGTATGTAAATGTAATGACATTTTGACGTCAATCATTCAGGCCTACTGATCATAAAATGTTCACACAAAGCAACCAGAAGCTTTTATCTTTAAATGGCATAAATAATTTATATTTCTTAAATTCTCAGGCTTATTACATTCTAAGGCATTAAATTTGTGTCCCTTTTTTATTTCCCATACTGGACTGTATTATGACTTTTACTGGACTTTAGTGAATGCTAATGCTGACTGGCCAAACTCCTACTTCTGCTGTATTTGTGTTTGCCATCTACACTCATCACCTTATTCATTCCTATTTTAATGTAGCTTTAAAGCTCTGAAGTCATATTCCTCCCACAGATTTAAAGTCTGACCTCTGCCAGAAAATAAAAGCTTGACACAAATTATAAAGCCTGCTGCCATGGGTCGTTTATGTTTCTACACCACTGTCAATCGCCACCCTGATCAGGTAAAGAAGTCAAGTCTGATCTAGGTTAATGATCGGCTCAGATATCTTTAAAATAAAATGCAAATCAATGAGATAGATATTTTTAAATAATTAAATGGATTTGATTTGGTTATGATTTAAGTCATAGATGTGCATGGTGTGTTATTTAAAAAATAAAACACACAAAATACAATAAAGTTTGTTAAAAGGTGGGCTTCTATTTTATTTATTTTAAGTATGTTCATCTCCTATGGACTGAGCAAACAGTTCCCAACAGTAAAGTCTACGTTTGTTTTGCATGTTAACTGTTTCATAAGGCTTAATTCAAATAGAGTTGGATCCGTGTAAAACAGCCTGAAGAGATGCCTGTATCACTCACACACACACACACACACACACACACACACACACACACACACACACACACACACCACAACCTCTCTACACAAACTACTTTACAGGAATACCACAGGCTGAGGGGTATATAAATATAGAATTAGACAAAGTGCTATTTCTTTTTATGTTTTTTTTTTTATTATTCCTCTTTTACCCTCTAACTAGCAGCATCCCTGGGTTTGGACTATGCAGATGCAAGTAAAAACTTCAAAAAGTTGCAGTTTGCACATGATTGCTCGGCAGAAAGTCTTTTCTTTTAACTGAAATCAGCAGTTGTGGAACACAGAGACCCAAGGGCATCTTTTTTTTCCAGAAATAACTGCTCGCAGGGATCGATTTGAAATTTAAATTGCTGTGAAATAGTGTTTGTCATTAGCAATCAAATATTTGAACCTTCGGAACACCTCTGTCCTGTGGTTGTGAGGGGAATTTCTCTCAAAGCAAAGAGCTCACACAAAGGTGAGAGGAGGAGGCAGAGTTTTGTTTCAGCTGCACACAGTCTGACATACATAGGCCTGAGGAAAAAGAAGTAGAAAAGAAGAAGAAGAAGAAGAAGAAGAAGAAGTAAAGAAAATCATTTCTGTATGTACATGATGTCCAATAATAACTATGTCTTTTGAAAGACAGAAAATCAATCTTCATTGTTTGATGTTAGCAGCCACAAGTAATAGGAATTACAAGCAAATTACAAGTAAAGGCATACATATGCATGAATAAGGTATCCTGAGTTGCCAAAATCCACAATGACACTAGAAAAGACTATGTGGGATTGGGGGCTGTTTTAGAATTTAAAACTTCTCAGAGAAGAACAAACTGCAATCACTGCTGTTCGTTAAGGACTAAATGAATGTCAATAAAATGCATTGACTTGAAGCTCTAAGAATATCAAAACTTGGGTGACAATCATTCTCTTTCCCCTGAAGCATAATTAGTCTTCATTAGGGGCTGATTGAAGCAAGGGTGATGCACTGTCAAACTGAATGGAGTCATCACTGTATAACACTGAGGGGGGAAAACATGACCCTGGGGGCTTAAAAACCCTTTGGTGTCGTGGAGGTAAAATTAAAAATTAATAATAATAAAAAAATATATATATATATTTTCATATACACAACAGTATATTTACACACACACATGCACTCACGAACGCATGCATGCATGACTGGATGCAAACACACACACACACACACAAACCTAATTAAGTGTGTTAAAATAATAGTGACACTGTGATATCATAATGCAGAAATGTGCATCAGGGAGGTGTGATAATGCATAGCAGAGAATTTACATTCTACCATCTAATGCAAATGCACTGTTTCAACACCAAAGTGCCAACAACCAGCACCAATCAACAAGCCAATAGACCTTCTACTGCCTTCCAGCTCTACCACTGTTAGTTGTGAAACAGTAATTGTGGACATCATATTCTTAATTCAGTTGTTGCTTAAAAAAACGCAAAAATATTTAATTGTGAACTCTCTATCATAAACAGAGTCGAAATGTGAGTGTGCAAAGTGTATCGCTACATGCATATTCAATAGCAGAGTAATGAGAAGATTTCAACAAAATGCATCCTTAAACCTGAATACAAATATTTATTTATTGCAATTGATTGTAGAGAAAGAAAGAAAAAAAAGACAGCTACAGAAAGAAAAAGAAAAACACACTGAGAAAAGAAAGAAAGAAAGAAAAAAGAAATGCACGAGAACAGAAGGAAAAAAAAGAAAAAAAAGAAAAACAGAATAGAAGAATAAAGAAAAATAGACAATGAAAAATATAACACAGAGAAAGAGAGGGAGAGAAAGGGACCCGAAGCTGAGCCAACAATAGAATGCCAAGATCAAGGGTTTGATGCCCAGTGAGCTCACACCCTGCTTACAGAGCATACCATCGCTACAAGTCAAACTGTATTAAAGGGTCCCAGAAGTAAATAAAAATAATATACAGTCATAATCTAGTCTCACTCCAACGCTCAGCAGCCATAGTAGCAGTGGTACAAGAGGGAGAAGTTTCAATGACCACACCAGTATAATGACTGCAGAGGGGACAGCAGTCCCAGGCCACGTCACCCCTGCCACACACACCCTCCGTGCCATAATGGCCACCCATAAAGAGAATCATCATCAATGAAAATGACAGGTTATTAAGATCCGATATTAAGCAATGGGCTTTAATAATGATAGGTTATCTATAAAACCTTTACAACCTGGGCCTGGCACAAGAGCAGCTTCCCATCTCTGGCCTGCTGCTGCTACAGACACATGTTAATAAGCCCACAACCTTTAATTAAGCCGTATGTATAAGTAGGTTCCCATTAAGGCCTGATTTGTGGGCCAGTTCATTTCATCAAAGTACCAGCCAGCAGACACATACTCAATACAAATCAAGGCAGCAGGAATATTATCCTGCCTAATGGGCTCCCAATATTGATATTTTATCACTGGCTGCTGATAAGTGACTTTTAGGATCCTCATTTCTCACAATGTGGAGGCAGCGCTGAGGACGTAACGACCAGCATTTATTTCCTGATGGAATCATTTACATTACTTTACATTGTTTATTGGGTATCGGACGGCACGGAGGTGTATGCCTCATACTTACATCTGTATTGGGGTATGAGTGTAGTTTTTCTGCATTTAATGTCCATACTTAAAAATTCTAGATTAGTCCAGTCACATGAAAACCAAATGATGAAAAGGAACTGAAGTTTGGGTGTAAAAAGGGTTCAGTACTATGTAACATAGTTTTATTGTACTTTTTATTGTATTGAATACAGTTCAATATATTATTGTATACTTTGGCTTGGCCAAACAATTTGGAATTAGTATCACTAAAAGGAGCTAAAAACTCATATTTAAGAATGCGAGGATAATTTAATGTGGTCATTAAACAGAATAAATGAATTATCAAATATAACTTTTTTGATTCTCTAATGTCATGTTTCCTAAACTCAAATAAAAAAACTCACAAAGATTGAAACAATATTGTAAGGAATATGGTGTCAGCAAAAGCTATTTTAGTGGTTGAATCAGGACATCAGTGATTTGTCATTGCAAACACACTAAAGCAACACAACAAAATGTGCGATTTGCATTTAAGACATCACACGTGCACATGTGGAACAGTGGGCAGCTATCAGCAGCGCCCGGGCAGCAGTGTAGCGGGAAGGTACATTGCTCAAGGGTACTTCAGGGTGCCCGGGCCGAGTGAACTTACGACCTTTAGGTCCCAAGGGCAATCTCCTAACCACTAGGCCACCACTGCCCCCTGTGAGTGAGTGACAAGTCACATCCATGAGGTGCTTTACATGTAAAAACTGCAGATGGGTGGTGTT
Organism: Arnoldichthys spilopterus; assembly: GCA_037974385.1. NCBI lineage: Eukaryota > Metazoa > Chordata > Actinopteri > Characiformes > Lepidarchidae > Arnoldichthys > Arnoldichthys spilopterus. The sequence continues at coordinate 6,568,335 of JBBPDA010000001.1, forward strand.
ATGTTATCCTCAGGACAGCATTTTATAAACAACCTATATGTTGGTTGGGCCAGAACAGTGACCCTTCACATTAAGTTCAGGTGTGCTGTTGGCTTTAGCAGTAAGCTTTGTTAAAAAATGCTGTCATGAAAGAGAACCCACGTTGCTCTTTATTCTAGTCTGAAAAGGATTCAGTCAGTTCTTTTATGGCCTTGTCTTTAGCTACTATAAAGTGACTGTAGGGTAGGTGGCTGTGGTCCTTTGGTGTCATACCAAGCTCAGTGTCACTCTCCCCCAACAGGTCCTACCCTGTTAGAGCCTGGAACACACACAGAGGAACAGTAACAGTAACAGTAACAGTACAAACAAAATATCTATAGTTTGACAATAGATTAATACTGTACAGTACTCACGCCATGCAGGCTTCTTCCTCTTCCATTCTCTGAGAGTATGTGCTGGACCCTTTATTTTCCCTTCCTCTTCCTCTTGTGCCGTCTTTTCATCATGAATACTCTGATGAGCCTCTGCACTGTCCAAGTTCCCAATCACCTGCAAGATTTTGCAAATATGATACAAATCAAAAGGCAAGTAAAACAATCCATGGTTATTTACAGTGTAAATGTCAGTGATTAGCTTTTTTAAAATTTATTATTGGACTGCCCACCTATTGTCGTCCATACAGCTTTCATGCTTTTTGGGATTTTCAGTTTCAAAGTCATTTAACCCCTTTGGCAGCATCTTTTCTTTTTGTGAACAGAAATGGTGAATACAACTTAAGAGTGGAGACATTCTTTAAAAAATGTAGATTGATATTATACATAGTTTTGGATCATTTTGTGTAATTTTGTATTAAATATGACTCTTCTAACCATGAGACCACAGTCAAAAGCCATTTTGGCTAAAAATGATATTCAGAAAACTTTCTAACTTTTGGGTAGTACTGTAAATACATATACTGCTTTGCTGAAACTCTAAATACAATTACAGACCAACATTTGATCAAATAGACCTTAAAAACCTGTTTTTTAGCATAGCATACACATTATATTTAAGTTAAATAAAAGAGAATATATATAATGTGTGAAGCTCTCTTTAAATAAACAAACTCTGAAGAAAGCCTTTGACCAGCGTTAAATTTGAGAACCCCTCGTCAAATTACTTTTGTTAATTTTCTAAATAAAAAAGTACGCCTCCTCTACAGAGAACACACCTACTTACATTTTAATGCAAAATTACTGAATTTGAATATGACCTTTTTTATCATGTATATATTTGTTTTATATTTAACGTTTTACCACTATGTTAAACTCAGCAAATAAAGACTTAAGCAGAACATTGCCACATTTAAGTACGTTCCCCATAGAGAATGTCTACTTATTTTCACATAGAAAATCAATAAAACATTGTGATTTGACTGGGGGTGTTTAAACATTTGCATATGACTGTATGCCTTGCAGCTCATGCCATCATGCAACACACATACACATATGCAAAGCAATGGACATCCTTACCTGACACACACATACACAAAAGATAACAACATGCAGAATGAGAATGGATCATGTCTGCATTTCTGTTTGTTAAGCACTGCTTTAACTTAAAAGCCAATGCAGCACAGTCTGCCTCTCTATAGAAGCCAGTCACGCAAGGACAGGAGAGGATTAATGCAGTTTGTCAATTAATGAATGTTCAAGGTTCCTCCTTAAAGGTTAATGTTTTCATATTCCTAAAGCTCATTGGGGTCAGGGTGTGCTGGGTGACAAGCTTTGTGTGGCTGCACAGAAATGTGAGTCACGAATATTTATATATACATATATATATGGAGAGAGAGAGAGAAAGAGATTAGTTAATGGTAACAGTAATACCATAATATTCCAGTGAGAAACTCGTATTAAATGGCACGGCCCTGTCCTCGTCTCCATGATGCACTTCTGCACAACGACCCACTCAGAACTAATTTCCCTATTCAAGATAGTTCAGTCAAATCAAGCATTATGGTTCCTAGCACAAGGTCTGGCAGAAAGTACACTAAGAAAAAGAGAGTAAAGTAAGTAATGCCTTTTATGAAAAGCTCCATCTATTAATTTTAGTCCTTTTTTTTTTTGCTATATGCCTGATTCACATCACACTATTTTAAATGGAAATATATTATTGTATAATTAATTACACAACTAGTTATGTAATGAATCATATTTACATTTGATTTGCATTTTATATTGCCAGGTTCAGGACTGCACTTCCTGCTTGCTCCCTTACAGTATCTTATTTTCTTACAAACACAAAGTGATAAACAGGCAAAATCAAAGGGTGTTCCACCCACCAAATATCTACAGAATTCAGTGAATCAGTGAGATGTAAACAAAGTAAACAAAGTTATTCAGAGTGGTGAAATCTAAAGAAACTGACAAGCTCTGAGTTTTTACAGTGGTGGTCATAGTAACCAGGGCAAATGAGGTTGCAAACGCAAATAAAGCCATTTTAAGCTATCCAAAATGACCAAAAGTAAACCTACACTTGCTTCATGTTTTTATGTTTGTAATGTTATTAATTAGCAGTAAATCAGAGGTAAATCCAACAAAAAAGAGTTTTGAAAAAACTCCAGAAGTTGTTCTCCAAGACAGCACACGATGTTTCACATCAAACATCTACAAAAGACTTTACATTAATCATTGAATTATGCAGAAATTGACAAATTTCCCCTAAATATCAAATAACAGAATGCTTTTCATTATCGCCAAGGTTAACACCTATGTCCAATGGTTAATCCAAACCTAATGTTATGTTTATTTAATGGCTAGCAGCATTTATTCAACCTATCAACCGATTCAACTAGTCACATTTAGCTTGTCTACAAGCTGAAGCAATAAAAACGCAGGAGGGAAACAAAAGTGTCCGCGCTCTACACGTGCTGCATGGTCGTCATCTTTTTGTTTCCCCTCCGCATAATAAATAATTTGTGTGGAGGTAATACTCAAGCTGTCGAAGCTTTAGTTGTGCATTTTTAATGGGCCTTTTCCAGAAGTGGCGCCAGGCTCTGCATATGCTTCACTCGGCATATGGGGAGGAGAAGCGCAAGGCGCAGTTGGCCAGGGCTGTGTTCACTAAGGCCGTACGCTCTATAAGCGAGAGCCCGCAAGGAAGAGGATGCGCACTCTGCCCATAAAACGTCCGTTTATGTACGGCGCCATCTTGTTTGTGCAGATGAAGCTGCAGAAGCTGAGCAGTTATGGGGGACTGTTTGTGTTGGAGCTGTTGTAAAGTGCAGTTTTGGAGCGATTTAGAAGGTGGTAAACATCTGCTTAAATAACGGCTTGGTTTTGGAAGCAGTTGCTATCTTTGAGTTTTACGTTACTTGTGGTGTAATAAAGGTAGGCTGAAAATTGCTAAATTATGTCTTACATCCAGCACACGTTCAGCTTGTCTGCTGAGAAAGCTGTTTTCTAACTGCAGCTTGCTTAAAATCAGCTTTACAATAGTGTTTTATCGGTCTTTAGCATTGATGTCTGAGAACAACAGCCAATATGTGATTCCTAACAACTTCTGAAGAAAAGTAAAGGCTATACACACTACAAACTACACGACATCTGCGTGATTTAGTTTTTTAAGTGTTTCAGGTTTGAGGGTGCTATAAAAATTCTCTCAACCCTTTGAAGGACTTATAACAAAAATACATTTTATCTTCATAATTTTAAACAGGCAAAGCAAAGAAGACCTTACTTTTTCAAAGCAAAAAAAATTTCTGCTAAATGCATAAATGTAAATGTGCACCGCAATATAATTCTCTCATTCGTCTGAATGACTTGTACAAAAACATGTCATATGCAGGTGTAAACAGACAAAGCAAAGAGCTGTTCACTTTCCAGTGTGTCCCTGTGGAATCCATCCAGACATACAGGACTCATAGAATTTTCAGGAACAACAGGTTGAAATTTTAGGGCTACAATTAAATAACATTATCCCTTGAATTTCCTAAATGAAGACAATAGAAACAGAGGTTAAAAAAGGTCTGTTTCCTTTACACTAACAGGAAAGTATCAAAAGAAAGTATCCACTAGCACACCAACAACACTTGTAGCCATAGTTAAGAAAAATGCAAAAATTATCAGTGCCAAAGTCAAAGTTCAAATAATAATAATAATAATAATAATAATAATAATAATAATAATAATAATAATAATAAGGGAAATTAATTGTATTGGATAACCAATCATTCTTGAGGGGGATAGATTTTGTGTCACTTACTGTACCCTTCAAACTGCAATAATTTAATTATGTTTATTTTAAACTGCTAGGCAATTTGCATAACAAAGGATGCTAATGGCACTGATGAAGGGGGCAGGTTTCTATGTGGGTTTCCTTACAAGAATTCTTGCCTTTAGGTAAACTAGTGTTAATATTGTTATTGGTAATTGTCAGCTTTGTTCATTTTCGGGTCAGGACATCCTAAATTTCAGTTCGGCTATTGGGCAAGAGTTTTCATTTCTGTACTAATACTGTTTATAAGTCCTTTCAAGTGTTTACATTATATTCATAATAGGATTCTTTTTTCTGCATGTAATAGTAGCCTAAAATAATCCAAGTAGTATGAGCTTGATGTTTACATAGGCAGAATGAGTGTGTATATGTCAAATTTAAAGACAAGACTGCCTCAGCAGTTATTTCTGTCTGAGGAGCTGTCACCTTAAATCTCTGGGCTAGGTTTCTCCCATCCTACAGAGAAGTGCAATGCTTACAGAATTACATAAACCATCAGTATGAAAAAAATCATCTCAAATGTTCATCCAAGTGCTGGGAATGCTTTTTGGGTATTCTGTAATGTATCCTTTATGAAAAGTCATATGCATTGAGGTAAGAATTAGTTTGAATATGCAAAAATGTTTTTCTCTCTTCAAGCATTTTAAGGGGTTAGGGTGAGGTGAAGGTGGCACCACAGCTGGTTGTTGTCCCTAGCATGTGTATGCGTTTTGCTATTAGAGGACAAGGACTGATACTTTGGTGAAACTACCTGCAGGGTGGGTCTTGTTGCACAAAATCCTGTGGTAGCTGGGTTCCCCATCATATTAATTGGACCTCTTATAAATGACATAAATTATATATGATTTCTTCAAGCAGCACGTCTGGTCTTCAATACACCAAAATCCTCACACACCACCCCCTTCACTGCTGGGAATCCTTTACTGGATTACAAGCAAGCAAGCCAAACATGGTTCAGCCCTTTTTTACCTATCTACAATGATTAAACCTCAGGTCACAGCTCACCCTCGTAGAGCATCATCCTCAGCCCGACTGGACACCACCTTCTAAAAAAAATCCAAGACAGACATTAAGGCTCTTCTCAGTTTTGGCTCCTAAATGGTGAAAGGAACTTTCCTAACAGTCAGAACTGCAGAGACCTTCACTGTCTTCTAATGGCAATTTAAGACCTAACTCTTTACAGACGCTTAAGACAATAATGTCCCAACAGAACTAACAAACGTACTTACTACTAACTATACATAAATAAATAAGGGCTTTTCTATGTAAAGGGTTGCCATCAGCTCAGGTAGAATCTAGGTTGACTACTACCGCTTAATCTAAGCCTAGGTTTACTGGTGTAACAGGTTTTCTTTATAGACTAGAAAGCATCCACGTATGTCACTCTGGATACGAGCATATGCAAAATGCTGTAAATGTAAATGCAAATGTAAAAATGCTCAATCCATTAGAGTACATTACAGCAACATCATGGTAAAAGAGACAAAGAAGCAAATTATATTTTTGTATATAGGGCCCTGAGTATGTAGTCCTTGCATAATCCAGATCTGGACAGAAATGCAGTGGTTCACCTACTTGAGAGTTTAGCAGGAAAGAGGGAAATGCTGAGCTTTAAAGGGCGCTGATGCAGTGGCGCTAATGTCTTCAGTACAGTGGTTCCCAATGCCACTTCTGAGAAGTGACAACTCTGCATGGGTTTCTGATCTCTCTTGCTAGACATTGTAACAAAGCAGCTATATCAAAATGGTACTGGTACTCAATGACTATGCTAGGCAATGGTAGCTTTCATTTTGCACTGTCCTGGTCACTTGTACCAAATGTGCTCCAGCAAACACTGGCCCTGTCTTGCACATTGAGGTCCTAATGGAATTTAATTTTGTTCCATTTCATACTTGTATATTAAAAAATGGTACATTTATTTTGGCTTTGGTTCTTGGTGGGAAAAAATTCTCTAAACGCATGAATTAGGAGAATCTGAGTGGATCCGACATTTAAAAGAGGACACTGAGGTAACACTGTACTGTAGGACTAAGTTATGGAATTTACAAAAGTAGGAATAAAATCGGATGGTGCAGATGAATGATTAATTGACTTATGCCTAATCTTGTAGGTAAGAAGCTCAACATTAAGAAAGTGGCCAGACATTTCTGCCAAGGTCCGGCAGTAATGAAGCTTACAAACTGAGGCACCAAGACATAGATGTGATGGCAAACGTTTCATTAAAAGTCTGGCTGGCGATATGGCAAAAATTTTGAGAAATTTCCCTGAAATGCAATGTCATGATATACATTAAGATGGAACAAAGAAAAATGAGCCAACAGTGCCAAAAAAATCTAAAAAAGTATGCGCATAAATCATTTTTATTCAGTTTTTCACACCACAGTGCATTTGTGTACAATTTGCTAACTTAAGCCAGACTAATGTTTCGCTTCGTAAAATTAAACATGAAGACTGACTGTTTTTTTTAGTACCTACAATTTTAAGATATGCTCAGAAAAGCATTTTGTGACCACAGTTTATAACAATAAAATAAATATCATCAAATTGCCCAGCTCTACTGGAGCATCTAAGTGAGGCTTTTTTAATGCAACAGGAGAGTAAATGGCACATGCAAATGGACCCAAAATATTAAAGCGAGTCCAGAGGGCAAATGGTACCACAGCATCATGCTCTCTTAAACATCTCCATTGTGGTGTGGCATGTGAATTCAGGTTTTAGGGAGTTGTACAGCTCTTTCCTGGGACATAATATTAGGTTATGGCCTAGAAATTCTTTACCTTTGAATCTCTGCATACCATTTTTTCGGTTTTATAATCTTCTGGTATCTTTCTTTGTATTCTGTGTATGTTTGTGTTATAGAAGACCATCTCCCAGAATGATAGATATGCCATGTGTTAGCATCTTCCTCATCAGTCAAAAGCAGACCCAGAATCCACCATTAGCTGAGTGCAGTCCCTGCGAGCAAGCTGTTGACACACCCGGCATAAATCTGCTGTTTTTGACACGTACATTTTAAAATATTAATTTTGTTGGGCTCATCCAGGTTGTTCTCGGGGGGATGGGAGTTAATTCATATGCTTGCAGTTGTTACAGAGTGGAATCCATGGTACATTTAATTAGACAGCAATCTGGCCAGCAGTCTGCTCAGTGCTGCTCGGCTGGGTGAAGTAATGTGTAGCTCTGTAGAAAACGTACCCAGAATGCAGCGCGTTACAGAACACATCACTGCTATGAGCTCTTAGCTAAAACCCAGAGAGAGGGAGTTAGTGCTGGGTCTGGGGTAAGGAACACAATAATGCTTAGCTCTTCGCTTAGCTCTCTTTGATCTGAGTGATGGCACCGCCCCTGGCCAGACAGTCCTGGTGAATGTGTGTGAGTGCACGTGTGTCTGCACACATGTGCATTTTAAGTGTTTTCTTTTTTTTTGGCTGGACCTCTATCAACAGAGTATAGCCATCTTTCTCTCTTTCTGCAAAGGAGATAAAGAAAGGTATGGCAAAATATAAGCCAACTGTACTCATTCTCCTCCTCTGACAATATATTTATTATTTCTGCCCTGGGGTTTGGTTCTGACCCTAAATTCCTCCTGATCTACACAGAAAACAGAGCATACCTTATGTGGTGTGCCAGAGACAGCCAGGCCAAAAGAGAAGGAGGAAAGGGAGCAGTAGTGAAGAACATGTAAAGCATCACTTCCCTGTCCAGGTCTTAGTCCTGGTCCATGCACTACACATGTTTCAGCATGGTTGCAATTTGCAATACCCATAATCTATTGTAACTACAATGTATACACTGTGACTAATAACAACACTACAACCATTTTACACACACTGCACTACTATATCAGTGACAGGTAAACAGTCCATCGAAGAGCAGACACAAAAAAAGCACACTCACAAACACTCACACTTAGTGTCAATTTAGGAAGTCCATTTCACTTAATGTATCTTTTCAGGTAACCCTTTGTCATTACCATTAAATTTATTTGTAAAGCTGAAAAAATGTGATGTAGGCAAATACATATTTCTGTAGTGTTACATTGTGTATTCTGCCTGTCCAATGCTGTACTACATACCCAGCTTTACACCACCCAGTAGTGCGCTATTTGACAGTTTTGCTGACCTAGATATAACTGCCAATGGCGGTCCAATAGCCCTTCGACGTAGCCCAAGACTAGACTTAATCCATGGCCAGGAATCAAGCCCTATACTTCATTAAACTGAAATGCACTCTCTCCAGTATATGTCCTTTTATACCTGAAAATCATTTTAGTATTTAGTGTGCATTGTTCCATTCTAATAGTTTTTCTTCTTGTATATGCCATGCGTATTGCACCAGTGAGAACAGTGAGAACACTTATTGCCATTCTGTGATAATTACAAGGTTGACCTGAACCAAATATGTCTGTGTTTCCTAGCTAAGACGTCACTCGATGAAATAATCCAAACAAAAGGTGAGGAGCGGGTAGAACTGAGGACTGGGCCTGAAAAACAGTGGCATACAGAAAGTCTGCGAGAGCAAAAGCAGGACTCAGAAGGACACAGACAGAGTGTGTGTAAGAGAGAAGACATGCCCACCTCTACAATGGCGCCATTAGGCTGTCTGAGGAAGTGTCTGTAGCGTCGGCGCAGGGCACTCAGGTAAAGAGTGTAGATGGACACATGGGTACTGGTCTCTCCCTCTGTGGTGGGCACAGCCCCAGGGGGTTCAGACCCTGCCGGCTCTTCTTCCGTCCAGATGTAGTCGTACACTGCCACCTAGTGAGATACACCCAAACCCCCCACCCCCACCCCCCTGGCTCATCAGAATCCACACTAAATACACAGCAATTATTAAACAACAGACGACTGACAGTGGAGAGAGAGAAAGAGAGAGAGAGAGAGAGAGAGAGAGAGAGAGAGAGAGAGAGAGAGAGCGAGAGAGAGAGAGAGAG